>CM060960.1:43243552-43843552 GCA_030765055.1 Mantis religiosa
TATTATATATTATCTTAGAATATCTTCAAAAAATTCTCTTCATTCTGGATGACTTATTATTTATATATTTATTTATTATACAATTCCTTATTCCTATTTTATCCTAAGCATATTAGAAATATAATTTACAACGTATGAAATGAATCTAATAAAATTCCAAAATATAACAAATACGTTACCACCAAAATGACAAACAGTAAACATCAAAATTAATCATGTAGTTAAATATTTTGTTCAAGAAGGCCATGAAATATTGATAAGTTTTGTATTTCATCAAAATATGTGTAAGTGGTTTTGAAAAAGTGTAACCAAAAGTCCCAGATCGTATGACATGAACACAAAATTCGCTTTGTCATTCACAATGACACTAACGTCAACACCAAAATAAAATAATTGAAGTGCGCAGAGAATTTAAAAATGGAGGCTGCAACGACTGACGAAGATGTTACGATGCAAGTTATGCTACTACAGACTGTGTCATCTTGTGTGTTTGGTCCACCATATTTGAAATCAACTAAATCTAGAAAGTACTTTCCTAACCACAATGACATATGAGGCAAATAATAGCCTTTAGGAAGTTCAGTTGTGGTTCAGTTCGATTAATTACATAGATAGAGGAATAAGTGTTTGTACGAATAGTTTGTTCAAGAGTAGAGAACGGCAGGTTGGACCGGCAAATTAGAGAGGCTAGCCAAGGGCAACTATTCATGTCTAGCCTTTAGGAAGTTACTCAGTTCGATTAATTACATAGAGGAATAAGTGTTTGTAAGAATAGTTTGTACAAGAGTAGAGAACGGCAGGTCGGACCGACAAATTAGAGAGGCTAGCCAAGGCCAACTATTCATGTCTAGCCTTTAGGAAGTTATTCAGTTCGATTAATTACATAAATAGAGGAATAAGTGTTTGTAAGAATAGTTTGTACAAGAGTAGAGAACGGCAGGTTGGACCGACAAATTAGAGAGGCCAGCCAAGGCCAACTATTCATGTCTAGCCTTTAGGAAGTTATTCAGTTCGATTAATTACATAGATAGAGGAATAAGTGTTTGTAAGAATAGTTTGTACAAGAGTAGAGAACGGCAGGTTGGACCGACAAATTAGAGAGGCTAGCCAAGACCAACTATGCATGTCTAGCCTTTAGGAAGTTATTCAGTTCGATTAATTACATAGATAGAGGAATAAGTGTTTGTAAGAATAGTTTGTACAAGAGTAGAGAACAGCAGGTCGGACCGACAAATTAGAGAGGCTAGCCAAGGCCAACTATTCATGTCTAGTCTTTAGGAAGTTATTCAGTTCGATTAATTACATAGATAGAGGAATAAGTGTTTGTAAGAATAGTTTGTACAAGAGTAGAGAACGGCAGGTTGGACCGACAAATTAGAGAGGCTAGCCAAGACCAACTATGCATGTCTAGCCTTTAGGAAGTTATTCAGTTCGATTAATTACATAGATAGAGGAATAAGTGTTTGTAAGAATAGTTTGTACAAGAGTAGAGAACGGCAGGTTGGACCGACAAATTAGAGAGGCTAGCCAAGACCAACTATGCATGTCTAGCCTTTAGGAAGTTATTCAGTTCGATTAATTGCATAGATAGAGGAATAAGTGTTTGTAAGAATAGTTTGTACAAGAGTAGAGAACAGCAGGTTGGACCGACAAATTAGAGAGGCTATCCAAGGTGAACTATTCACGCCTAGCTTTTAGGAAGTAATTCAGTTGGATCAATTACATAGAGGAATAAGTGAAAAGGTTCATTATGTATTTAACACAATTTTTTTGTTTTAATGATATATGTGTGCAGTAACATTTTTTTTATCTCTTACAGTTTATCATTTATGGAAAAGTCCTGCAGAATGAATAGGACATCTAGGACATTCATAGAAAATACAATATATGTATTTCATTTTTGAAGTATAAAGTGTTTTAATCAAAATCTTTAGAGCCAGTTTTTGAGGAAGTCGACATTTTATAAAGATAGTGAAGGGATTTTATGTTTTTAGTTAGAACAGTCACAGTCAGATATACAGATCGTTTTCTAAAACTTTGTGGATGGAATACAATGTTTCCCCTGCTTATTCTAAGTAGTAGAGAAAGTACAGAAGAAGGAGGAGAAGAAGTGGAGGAAAGGATGCATGAGCAAAAATGTAAAATGAGCGATAGCATAACTAAACACACTGAATTACTGCTGAGACTTTGCGCATAAAACCAAAGCATGTTATAGTGTTGTGTTGCAGGAAGTGAAGGAGAGATGGCGCCATGCATCTGTGTAGGGGCCGGGTGTGCGCCCTGGGTCTCCTACTGACCATCTACCTCGCGGGGTTGCTGCTCATCTCAACCGTCACCCTGGACGCTCAGAGTAAAGTAAGCTTCTTATTGTGTTGTACCCTAAAATGACCATTACATTTACATGCTTGGTCCTATTTGCTTCTTTATAATATCAATTTTAACTTCCTCCCTTACTCATGTTTCTTCTATTGTTGGTTATTAGTTTTGTTTTACTTGTCGATATTGCATTCTTTTTTTTATTTGGCAAATTTTTGTTTGTTACTATCATTTCTTTCGGCCTGGTGTTCTTGTAGCTGTTACCTTGGGTGCTCCTGTGCATCTGATTTCTTGTTGTTTGGTGTTTAATCCCTGTTTTCGTATGTAGCCTCTAGAAATTTTAATGCTGCATCTCTTAGGGTCCTCTTGTTGTCGGCGGTCAAGTTCTACTCACTGGTGAAGACCTCATAGGTTCCTGTAACACTTAGTGTTATGCAGTGGCGAGGCCAGACTTTCAAAGAGAGGAAAGCTCCAAGTAATAATTTTCATTATTACGAGGGCTGTTCAATATAAAATCATCCTAATTTTTCGTACTAAAATTCAATCTTATTATATTCTGTTAGCTTAATGTGAAACAAACACGCCGTAGTAGTTTCATTGTTGGTACTCCGGGCTTCCGCCTGCGAGATCCAAGAAAGTTCAGATATGTTCAGTATCGCCTACCGCTGCAATGGAGGTAACACGCGAGGAACAATATGCGTCTTTGAAATTAGTTGAGGCCTATGCAATGTTACAGGAGGCCTATGGAAAGTCTGTTCTTCCCTACAGCACAGCTCGAAGGTGATTTAAAATGTTTAAAGAGGGGAGACAATCAATTTCAAAGGAAGGTGGTCCCGGTACTCCAGTTACTGCTCTTACGGAAGAAAACATCAACACTGCTGCTACTGCTGCTGCCATTGTGAAAGAGGATCGGCAGGTGAAAGAAACATTACACATGAGACGTGTTTGTGCACGATGGGTTCCAAGACTGTTGATTCCCGAACAAAAGTACATTCGCATGCAGGTCTGCATGCAGTTAAAGTTGATGTTAGAGGAAGATCCGGAGTTTCTTTCAAACGCAATCATTACTGATGAAACTTGGCTACATCATTTTAATCCTGAGAGCAAACAGCAAAGCTCAGTGTGGAAATCTCCTTCATCAACAACCCTCCAAAAAGCAAAAGTGGTTGCTTCTGCTGGGAAAGTTATGGTCATCTCATTCTTTGATATTCATGGAATGGTTTATCAGCAAGTTGTACCTGCACACACATCAGTAACTGGACATTACTACAGGTATGTCCTGAAAATATTGCAAGTCCATACCAGGCACAAAAGACCACATTTCCGTGAAGCAGGCTGGATGCTGCATCACGATAATGCGCGGCCGCTTATTGCCAATGTTGTTGCTGAATATCTTGCAAAAATCAGCGTGAAGTGCATCCCTCACCCTCCTTATAATCCGGATTTAGCCTCATGTGACGTTTTTCTATTCCCTAACTTGAAGAAACGCCTTCGTGGGAGGTATTATCCATCATCAGAAGCAGTGTTGAAGGCTGCGGAGGTGATTTTGAAGGATCTCTCAAAAAATGGTTACCAGCATATCTTTGAAGACAGGCACAAACGCTGGGACAAGTGCATCGCATTCAGGGGAGACTATTTTGAGAAGGACCATCAACATTATGAAGATGAGTAAAGATACGTTGTAAAAAAATTGTGATCATTCTTTATTGAACAGCCCTTGTATAAGAGAGAATAATGACTTAAAGAACTAAAGCTAGTCTTTAGTTCTCTTACTATTGTACAGTCACACGTAAGCTCTTCTTGCATTGCAAGACTGCTCACGCTTCAAGCAGACATTCCTGCTTCCCCTCTCCAGTCAGTCGTTCCAATTTGACCTAGAGCTATCCTACGCGACGTGAACTGTTAGCCTAAAAGTGTGCAATTCACACAGTTCTGCTAATAATTTAAAACTTCACAAGAATTTCCCTTTTGTCACCACTATATACAAATTTAAGTAAATGAATACTGTTATGTTATTGAAATAAACTTTCGGTTTTATTTAAAAGTGCTACATAAAGAATTCTCTTCACAGGCGATAGATACTTTGCGTGACAAACAAGTAATAAGACTTGCTTTCAAGTTTGGGGCGCAGCTGCAAAAACTCACCTCTACAAACTTCAAATACTTCAGAACCGATACCTTCGAATAGCGACAACCTCCGATTGGTACATTTCTAATGAAAGCAACCATTCAGACCTTTCCTTTCCCAAATTAAATGACTCTCTAAAAAATTCTGTTCCCGTCTTCCCTATAGTTTCAGTCAACTTATCCGAGGCCTCGAGGAATATGACATTGACCCTGGGAAACCTACAAACGTCCCACACTCACCTTAAGCCCAACATAACCTTAATGCTTTCCTATAACACTGGGCAACAAAAAAGTAGTTTTTGAATGTTTCGAGCACTTCATGTGGCAATTCCTACTAATTTTGGGTTGAGAAAAACAAATATGACAATGAAAAATGTTTATTAGCTCTAGTTTCTATGATATACACAAGGTGGAAGTATTACATATTAACGGATTGAGAGAAGAGGATACATTTTAATTACATACATGCTAACAACAATGAAAGTGTATTTGATTTTTTTTTAACTGGTAATTACATGATAAGAGTTCTAAATTTCTGGAAAAATACTTCGCAGATAGTCGTGTCTGAAGAGAATCATGTAGTGGCCTATTGATTTCGTCGTCTTTTAGCTTGCTTCTTGTGATGGAGTTCCGCAGAATCCCTATACAAAGATCAACAGTAATCCGCAAGCATTACTTCATTCCAACGGCCCTGATATCTTTGTTCCATAACAGAAATGTCCTGATGGAATCTCTCCCCATGTTCATCACTAACAGCTCCACAACTAGGAGGGAAAAAGTCTAGGTGGGAGTGGAGAAAATGGATCTTAAGGGACATGTTGCATCCAAGGTTACGGTATTTTTGCAGGAGCACTGTCACCAAATGCTTGTAGTTGTCATCTCTTTTGTTGCCTAAAAATCCATGAACAACACTCTTGAAGGCTTCCCAAGCTTCCTTTTCTTTCCTCTCCAAAATTTGGCCAAATGCAGGATCCTTTACAAGTTCTCTTATTTGTGGTCCGACAAAAATGCCTTCATTAACTTTTGCATCACTTAATTTCCAAACTTTCTCTGTGATTGTGTTTGGTTATTTGACAGGTGTGCCAATTCCCCAAAAAATTACCCCAAATTTAAAATCAACGCTCTAAAAAATGAAATGTCACTTTATCTTCAAAACAAGAGCTAATCTATCATTTTTATGGTGGTTTTTAAATTCAGCAGATGGAAATACATGTAAATTCACTATTTTTAAGCTCGAAACATTTCCATTGTTGCCCAGTGTAATCAGCAACCTATCCTTTCTTTCATCCTAAAACTAAGGATGCTTCATTAAAAAAAAAAAAACCCAGCATCTACTCATCGTCTGTTATAAATCCATCATAACACCAGTAAGGTGTTATGGCAAAAGGTGGACGGCTACTTCTCCTCGGACAAGAATGACTCTTCAACGACACCTCTATGTGTGTGTCATGAACAATGTCAGAAAGGTGATCATGTTATACAGGTGTTTCGAAACGACACCGAACGAATATATAGAAGTAGCTCCACAGCTTATATGAGACACATATAGATATTTTTTACCGCCAATAGAGCCGCATAAGAAAAAACACGCTCGAGAACGAATGTGGATTAGGCAACGCGTGCCTCACGCTATCGAAGGAATTACAGGTAGGTGACACAACGTGCCGCCTGTTGTAGCAGTTTGTAAACATATTGTGACTTTGTGGGTTCGTAGAATTAAAAGTCCAAGTTGCAGAAATTCAAAACGTTCTTTAACATCTACCTTCACATTGCTAAAAACTGCCAGCCCTCCGGAACTACCAACAGAGAAAGCTTATCCTTTGGAGAAGGTATGTTTACTTTTTGGTTTTAGGTGCCATTAAAAAAATGATACAAAAAGTTGATGGAATACACTGTTGGATATGACACTATCATCCAATGGCCAACAACTGACAAGGAGTTGCCAGAAGACTTGCCAGAAGCTGAATAAGTGAATAACGCCAGATCTTTGTATATAGACATTGTATTTTTCGATTTAGGCCTAATAAAGACACTCTTTTTTATATTTAAGTGTGTCTGTTACTTACCTTTTATACCAAAACAGGTAAAAATATTGGTTTGACTTAATTTCAATAATAATTTTTTAAAAAATCACTTTGGATACACTCATGTATTGCAGAAACCACCTAAGTGCAATTTTTTCACAAATTTATGACTCAAAAACGTAAAGGAAGAAAAAATTAAAAAAAGCATTAAATTATTTCAATAGCATGTTTTTGATTTGGTAAAAAAATAGTTGAAGGAAACTAGACCTATATTTAAGCTGCAAAACAGTTTTTTATTAGTTTTCCGAAAGTTGAAAAAGCGCACTTATGTGGTTTCTGAAATAAACGATTCAATTCCAGACTGTTCCAAAACAATCAAGAAACCGAATGCTCTCCATCAATCAAAATGTTACCAGAATGTTCTAACTTTATCTGTTTTGGCATGCCTTTTATCTCCGCGATGCACTATCCGTCTGTTGTGTGTACAGGTCGCGTTATTGCGATCGGGTTCGCTCCAATAGACATACTCCACGGTAGCTTGCCACTATTAAACATTTCTTTGGCTTATGAAACTACAATAAAGAAGCTATTCCTTAGTTGTTTGTTTATGGGTGTTTAATGTGTTCCAACATTCCGTTACCTCCCGCCAACTTCCCCACATTCACCTACTTCGGGCAAGGGATTAGGTGGGAGAATTCAATCAAATACTTGGGAGTCAAGCTGGACAAGGGCCTAACTTTTCGGGAACACATCCGGGAGCAAGCGCATCGGTCGTGTGGTGCTGTGGCCTCACTATACCCTGTGCTTCGGTCTGCGATGTCTGTTTCCCTAAAGTTGCGCCTCTTTATGGCTCTGGTCCTCCCTGCCATGCTCTATGCGTGCGAAGTCTGGGGTATGGCCGCAGGCTCACACCTGGCACTGCTCCAACGTGCACAGAATAAGTCTGTTTAGTTAACTAATGTGCAGGTCGGCCGCTGCCTTTGACGAACTCTTATAATCGTTTTACAACACAGACCCTCCTTCTCCCAGTCCTTTCTGCAAGTTTACCACCTTTCTCGATACGTCATGTGTATCGTACGAGGTTTCGTCTAAATAACTTATCTTATGACCATTACTGCAAAACTTCCTTAGTTTTGACACACACACACACACACGCGCGCGCGCATACACACACGCACACACATACACACACATATATATATCGCCAAACTACAATTCTACTGAATTCCATAATAACTCTTATCTTATTCAAAGTGCGGTATTTGAAACCCAGCTCCAAGAACTCAAATGGTGTTGGTTGTGCTTACGTGTATGGAACGGAACCGTATACATTCGGATTCCACACTAGCACTTCCATTTTTACTGCAGAGCTTTATGCAATATACCGGACCATTTTACACGTACTGCTTAATCCTGAGTGATTCCCTCAGTGCACTTTAAAGCCTACGGCAACTGTACAACTATCACCCTATTGTGCAGCGTATCATGGATGCCCTCCACGTTGTACACGTGGCGTGTGCACGGATCCCTGATCACGTAGGCTTCTGGGGAAATGAAATGGCGGATTCGGCAGCCAAGACGGCTACCATGAAGCCCAGGGTTCGAGTACCATGTGTGACATCGGAAGATTTTAGGGCCGTATTGCGGAGAGCTGTGCAAACCTGCTGGCAGGAAGAGTGGTCCGCTCTCCGCAATAATAAACTTAGATCTGTGAAAGAACTTCTGATTCCCTGGGTTACCTCCTGTCGGACATCTCGTCGCGAGGAGATGAGTTTGGCTCTGTTGCGTATTGGGCAGTGCTTTTTTACTCATAGTTTTCTTTTTAAAAAGGAACCTGCCCCACTGTGTACGTTTAGCAACGAAGCGTTATCTGTACGACACGTGCTGCTAGAGTGTTTTCCCTAGCAGACCTTAGGACGTCTTTGCAGCTGCCGGCCAGCTTTGCAGAAATGCTAGCGGACGATAACACAGTAGTGGAGAAGGTTTTGAGATTCTTTTCTATACCAGACTTTAGGATTTAGCGAAGAGAATTTATGGCATTTTAGATTTATATTTCTTTGGTTTTTAGTTTTTTATGTGCATGTATTATTTGTAAGTCTATTCACATATTTATAGTGTTTCAGAGAAATTTATATCTGGCTTTCGCCATGACCAGTTTTTTTTAAAAAGGGCGCTGATAACCTCTCCAGTTGAGCGCCCTTATACTCATCATCATCATCATCATCATCGTCGTCGTCGTCATCATCATCATCATTATCATCATCATCATTTAAGATAGTCCTTTTTTTGGCCTTCGGTAAAATCCCATATGGCCATCGTGGGGAAAAATTAGAAAAATAATGTAAGGAAAATTAAGAGGATGGGAGGAGACTAGATCTGTAGGTCACTTTCTTTAAGAAATTGTAGAGGAGCTTGGTATACAGGTTTGTGGCATAACTGTAATATGGTGTTGAGGCTAGCGGGAAAAGGAACAGACTGCTGAAGTAGGCGGCGGAGGAAGGAAGAACGGTGGGCTCGGTAGCGAGAGCAACTGAACAGGAGATGATTGAGGTCAGCGGTTTCGCCTGGGTCATCAGGACATACAGGGGAATCGACGAGACTTAGTCGGTGTAGATGCGCAGGGTAACATCCATGTCCAAGTCGCATTCTAATGATGGAGGTGAGATGTCGACGTGCAATCCTGAAGCTGGAGAACCAAGGGGTCGTGGATAAATGCGTCTGAACGGCGGCGTAGTGTTTGCCTTTGATGGACTGCGAACGAATCCAGGCGTCATTCCAGCGACAATAGGCGTCACGATGAAGGACCGGGAAGAAATCCGTGTAGGGCAGTTGGATGCCTTGGAAGGTGCCTTGGGTGAGTCCCTCTTTTGCCAGGCGATCGGCGACTTCATTGTATCGAATTTCGGCATGCCCTCTGATCCAAAGGAAGTGAATTTGATGTCCAGCTATGGTAGCGTTGTTCACCAACGTCAGTATCTCGTAAAGATAACAGTGCATATCTCTCGTCCAGCGGGGAGATGAGAGTCTCTGCAGCACACTCTGCGCATCGGTTAAGATCAGCAGTTTGAGGAAGCCATGAGAAATCCCATATTGCAAAGCGTCACGAATGGCCAGAACCTCCGCAGTGTAGCTGGAAGCCTCCATAGGTAGGTGGTATCGAGCCAGGGCATTAGTAAAAGGACAGACGTATGCATAACCTACTCCATCAGCAGATTTAGAACCGTCGGTGTAAATCGTGGTGAAATCTGGCCATGTAAGCTGCAAGAAATGAGAGAGGGCGACGTTCACGTCAGGGCTCCGAATGATGTGATCAGGAAGATAATGCACCGAAACATTCAAGAAGTGTAAGTCATATGGATATTGAAACCCCGGAAGAGAGGGACTTTTCAAAATTAAGGGAAAAGCGTGGTACAGATACCGAAAACCCAGTAAGAGTAAGGGCAATCGTCGTGCAGCTGGAAAATCCACGTTGAGATAATTAGCAGCAAGATACTGCAACGTCCGCAATACTGGGTGTGCGTCGACAGAGAAAATTCGCAATAGAAAGCGCAGGGTTAAGAGCTGTCGACGGATCTCCAATGGTGGTTCTGAGGCCTCAACCAAAAGTGTATTCGTCGGTGTAGAAAGTATAGCACCCAGGCAAAATCTAAGAGCACGGTACTGAGCAATATCCAACTTGCGCAAGACCGATGTGGAAGCAGAGCCAAAGAAGATACAGCCATAGTCCAGCACCGACCGAATTAGGGAACGATATAGCAGAAGTAATATGGAAGCGTCCCTGCCCCACTATGAATGAGCGATACTACGTAGAACATTAAGAGTTGCACCAATTTTGGAGATGAGATGCTGGATGTGACGACTCCATAAAAGGCGACTATCCAAATAGATACCCAAAAATTTTGCGGAAGATGCAAGGGTAAAAGTAAAAGGTCCCAAGCGGATAACGCCACCAGGAAATGTCCGTCGTTTCCTAGTAAACACTACGACTGTAGACTTGGAAGGTGAAAGATGTAATCCGTGTTCAGAGGCCCAGGTTGATAAATCGGTGGCTGCATCACTAAGCCACAGACGAGTAATCCAAAAACTAGAGGACCGAGCGTACAAACAGATATCATCGGCGTACTGGAGAACTCGAATGTGAGGACTAAATAGAGAGTCTAAATCCAACGTATAAAGTGCATAAAGAATAGGACTCAAAATCGCTCCCTGGGGCAATCCTCGAACTACTATTCTAGGGCCGAAGAAGGAGTTATCAGGAGAACGGATATAGATGAGGCGATGTCGGAGAAGATTGTAAATGCCAGAGCAGCACCGAGGAGGAAGACCCAGTGCTTGCAGCTTCCCAAGCAAAACTGGCAGTAAAACACTGTCGTAGGCGCCGGAAATGTCCAAAAAGATGGCTGTCAGATATCCTTGTTCCAAATAGGTACGCTCGATGTCAGTAGTCAGGATGCTGAGACTATCCAAAGTACTGCGGGTTTTGCGGAAACCATATTGGGACATGGGTAATAATCTCCGGGATTCCAGCCACCATTCAAGTCGTTGTTTAAGCAAGCGTTCAAAGGTCTTGGCGATACAGGAAGACAAAGCGATCGGGCGATAAGAGGTACCAAAGCTAGGGTCCTTCCCCGGCTTCAAGATAGGTACAATGATCTGTGTAGTCCAACTCTCGGGGAAGACGCCGGAGGCCCAAAGGTCGTTGAATAGTTCCAAAAGGATCATCTTCGCACGAGGAGGAAGGTGGGTGAGCATGCTATAGGATATCTGATCATAACCCGGAGCTGAATTCGACGACGACTAAGATAGTCCTTGTGTCGCAGTTTTAGTGTTAGACTAATGCAACTTGCTACACACGTTCATAGAGACACAGTAAAAGGAAATTGCTCTGGGTTTTATTGTGAGATGCATTTAAGCACACTTTCTTTGCTTACAAACACAAAAATGTCAAATTTTGGAGGGAAAAAAGCCATATTCACAACTTTAAAAATTTCTGAAGCCTAAAGTTATTGAGACACAGGAAAACCTAGGGCAAATTCAAAAAATGGATGTATTGGAAACCTGTTGTTAAAATATTAGACCAAAATTTAAGTTGTTTTGTCACAAGGAACTTTCTAGGTGACGTAACCAAGAATAAATAAATTTGACCATATTTTCCAAACTATCCCCGTGAAATTGATAAAATCTGGGCTGTATCATACATGGTCTCGTACATCTGTGGTATAAATCTTAAAAAGCCTAACGTTATTAGTTCAGGATTTCAAATTTGCAGTCATACATTGGTATCAATGAAATTGCATGTAGAAGAAAGATAAGAAATAAATACAAATACAAGTAAAGTAATGAGGTGTTCATCAGATTTAATGGAGATTAACGTACAAGTACATGCCTTTCTGAAAACTTTTCTAGAAAATTCAAGTTACACTTCTCTTTTCGTGACACATCCTACAATATGCTGAATTAAAATACCAAGTTAAGTATTTAACCGACTTTACGTTTTGGAATTCGCACACATACATAGATGTTCATAATCACACCTTTATTTATTTTCTAAAATACTTTTTCTTTTAAATTCTGGAAGTATTATTTCAGTCAGACTCTAACTTTGTAAACTTTGCTCTACACATGGCTGGAGCTACAAAACAATTTAATTAAAACGTGTATTTCTGCTGAAATATTGAAACTGAATACAGCAACTCCTCTACTTACCTTACGTAACAAAACAAAAAGATGGGTAGAAGATGTCATGTTAAAGACCGATGATCAGTCAAGCTTACTTAGTTAATTGTTTAAATTTGGAAGGATTCTGATTTTCTCTGTAGCTCAATATGAGTTAATTCTGTTAATATACTTCCAAAATTCTTGACTTTGAACTCCTTATACAAATAGCTCTAGAATGTCAAAATAATATCAAATGTTTTAAAATTGTTACTGTTATTATAGAATGTGAAATTCTCTTAAAAGTATGTAAGGGTTAATTTATAGGAAGGGAACATACAAACTCTCACGGACACAAAGTGGACATTCCAAGTAGTATATAAGAACGGCTGGCATGGCAACTTAGCGGGGAGGTCCGAAGCTACAGGGTCGCTCTTTGGAGCTTATACTTACAGTTGCCAAGATTAAAGCACTTCAGTCTAACTTGGCGCGAAATGCGACACAGGCCACGGTGTACAAAGTGGCAGTAACCCATGTAGTGGCCATGACTTCCCTTTTGATCAATTTTACAAACATTTACTACTGATCCATGAATTGCTATTCAAACATCGTCGGTTTGTAGTCGACATTTGTATTAGGTGGTTTCATAAGAAAAGTCAGTTTTTTATATTCGTGTTTTGGGAAATTTATTGGATTTCTTGGGTTTGGCAATGCTATTTACAGGAGGCCATGTCTACAATAGTGTTACGTACATTGCAAGCATGTATTACTTGGCAAAGCGTTGAGACGTATTGACCTTCAAGTGACCTATAGAAGTGATGAAGGGATTAAGTGAGGAAATGGTGTAGTGATAGATAAAGAAAAGGTTTCAGATGAAAGTTTGTGAAGTGAGTGGTATTATGTATAAGAAATTTTTAAGTTGCATTGGAAATTTATTTTGTGGAGTATTAGTGATGAAATGAAGGAAGAAATAAATTTTATACTTAAGAAGTGGATTAAGGTGTTTTAAGAAGTATCGGTTTATGGAGTTTTGGTTTATGTATGGATTTGATTTAATATGCATACAGTTTAATTTGTTTCAAGTTGTGAAAATGTATAAAATGTTTTAAAAGATGGATTGTTTTTGAATTGTTTTTGTACATGTAAGTGTAAATAGGAAGGAAGTATTTTAATTTGAAATGTTATTATATTTTAAATTTAAATCTTATGTTATATATTATGAATTTTATAATTGTTATTTTGAAATGAGTTTAATAGAAATGTTTAATAATTTTGATATTTATTAGTTATTAAGGATAATTTAAATTAAAATAATTTTTTTTGGTCTTGATAGAGTTGGTATTTTGTAATGGTATTTAATTATTGTTTTGGTATAAGTTATAAAGGTAATTTTAAATTAAAAGATATGTGAAATTTAGGAAAGTTTAAATAATGAGATTGTTTTTTAATTTAAGATTAGTGTTTTTTTAATATTTAAATTGTTGAATTTTTGAAAGTTTTTATTTTAACATTTTTATTGTAATTAAACTTTCGTAAATTATGACATTTAAATTACTTATGTTTTGTATATTGAAATTTTAATAAATTTAATGTTAATGTGAATTGAATTTGAGTAGAATTATTAGTGAAATCTGAATTTTATGGTTTATTAAAATATTGTAGATGAAATTGTAAATTATTTGATTTTTTGTAAATGATGTTTTAATATGGTATTATGAAGATTTTTTTTATAAATTTGATAAGTCATTTAATTTTTGTTTCGATCAGTTAATTTGAATTGGTGTTTAAATAATTGAATTGATAATATATAATTAATTTGAAATTTTGTAATTTGCTGTTGGTTGAAATTTTGTATCTTTATAAGTATTTGGTCAAGTTATAAAGAGTTTTTAAAAGTCTTTTAAAAGTTTTGGGGGACTTTTTATATTAAGTACGTATTGGTTACCAGTACGTGAAATATCGGTTACCGATATTGTAGTTAGCAGTTTTATAATTTAGCTGGCTATCAATTAAATGTTTACTGGATACCAGTATTTGTGTTATTTGTAAATTGATAGTCATTTTTATTTTGTATTATTTTAGTTTAAATGTCTTAAAATTTTGTTTTACTATCTGAAAAAAATTGTATTTTAATTGTAGTGTTTTTGTAGTTATTTGGTTTTTAATAAATAAGAATTTGGAAATTATGTCTCGGTATAAGAAATTAGGAACCGGGACGTAGATTTTCAGATCTTATTTATTTATTTTATTTTTGTGATCGGCTCTTATCAGGTCGATTAAAGTGAAATATTATTAAGTTGGCGTATAGTAAGTTACGAAACATAAATAGAGTACTTGGAAGCTGCGTGTGTCCGCCGTGAGAGGTTAGTCAATTATTATACGCAACAGGGATTCATAATTTTAAAAAATAAATTTAATGATTATAAATACATCATATATGTAGTCACGTAATTATTTATTCTAATGTTTTCCAAAGAATGAAAATGAGGCTAAACAGCCCTATCTTCTGTAATTTCCATAATGGTAAAAAAGAAAGAGAAAACCAACTACACTTTTGTTATTAAATGACTACCACAATTACAGGATGTGTACGGTAATACAGATAATTTTCTAATACAATCAACCTGTCCAACGGGAATAATTTCTAAAAAGGTGATTTACTCAACTAGCAAACATATCATCAGCAAAGTCCCGACACTTAAAATATGTCTCACTGTCATTGTCCCTATTTTCAACCTGAAGCTCCTTGTTTCAGTAATCCATCCCTTTTACCAATAAGTATCACTTCCTTTAGTCTTCTAGTTAAAACAAATGACAGTAATGGAAAGGTTTCCTTATGATATAATTTCAGGAAGTATATGGTCTAACTTTTTGAAGCGTGATCAGTCTGTACAAATACAAATAAGTCATAAACAACATAAATACATCACAATGTGAAGGGATACAAAGTTATGTATATAATTTTAGACATTATTATAAAATACAATCTGTTAAAAGTTCATTAATGATGAATCTGAATGAAAATGTTAATAAAAATATCGATGATTTTAATGCCCTCTTCTTTCTCCTTGTTAGAATATTCAATCACGTTATATATGATATCTCGCGCCTGCCGATGTATGACACGTTGTTGTCCAGAATACATAATTACAGTCTGATGTTTAAAAGAAGACAGGTGAAGGTTATCAGGCAACGGACGCGAAGGGTAAGAGGGGAAGGTCGTTGTTATGGTAATGTAAACAAAGGTTGCCAGATTGGATACACTGGTGAATCATGTACTCCTCAGCTCAGTTATCGCTAGAAACAGAGTTCGCCTAGTTGAGCTGTGTATTGTTAGCCTTCTTTGATAAAACACAATTAAAATACGTTTTTATGGAAGCAAGATGTAGTGGCGATAGGATTAGAGGTGGACCGAGGAATCATGGCCCAAGACAAAGATCAGCTTACGTTGTTGTTACATTGCACAGCCAAGCTAGAGAATTTGTCTGTTCTCTTAGAGAATTCTTCCAACAGGAAGACGAGAGTTTGCTCCTTATCAATGAACAGCTTATTCCTTTTATCCAAAAGCGACAGTCCCATGTCCGTAGATATGCTTGCACGTAAAAGAATTCCTGTGGGTCAAAATTCCGGCATATCGGCGGCGTTGATATAAACATATCAAATAACAAAGTCGTTAATAATAGTATATTGCGATATTAATGTATACGGAACGAGGGAAGGTTTGAAAAACGAAGCGGTTGCACCGGGTTTTTTCAATACTCGAGATTCCATTATGTGCTTACCACATGTGAGTTGCACATTATTTTTTGTACCATGTGTATTTATATCAATATGGATTTTAGTAGTTAAGATATTAGCTGAAATATTAATAAATATAATTTAAGATAAATGTTAGATTTTAGAACGTGCATTGCTGTGTTTCTATGGAAAAATACTTACTGCACTAATCTATGTTTCATATAACCTTGCCTCGCTGACATGTATCACTCCGCCTGCAACTACTTTTCCCCTCATCCTAATTGGCTAATGCTTTCACGCCATAGGCCGTAGGCGGTGCCTTCCCTTCGCATTTAAAACTTCAGTAAACGTCATACCTAATAATTGCCAGGAAGATAGATAAAATCATACAAATAAGAATATGAAGGCATACAAAAATAATGAAGTTTATAATAAAACTTAGAAAGTTGAAACTGAATGAATGAGCAATGCAACTGAAACAAGTTTATAATGAAAGGACTTCAGCCTATTCCACTGGGATTTTTTAAAACCAGCACACATGCCTTGCAAAAATGCTTGTCTTTCAGTCTTAAAAGTCGTGTCACGCCATACTTGTCGTGTGACTTTCAATCACCCAAGTCTCGTCAAGGTAGTATATTTTACGACTCTTATCTCGGTACAGTCTGACTCTCCTTAAATAACGTCTTCGCCACACAGCAATATCGTCTCTGGAGTGGTAAGTTTTCTTGTCTCAATTTCATGTCGCGATGTTCCTACGCATCTAACACTCACACCTGTAAGTTCAGGGCACAGCTGTTCGACTTCTCTCACTGACAAAGACGGATTGTTCTCTGTGAGTGCATTAAATACATGCAACACAATTCTTTGTAAAGGTTTTCCCTTGCGATGCTTCAGGGAAAAACTGGCGGTAGACTCTGTCATTATACATATAATACGTACACGCGCAATAAACGATCAATAAAATAATTTATCTCTCGCAACTTTGCACAACACACCTTCGAATGACGATATATGACTAATCCAGTTCAAAACAAGGTCAGCAAATATGTCATCACTACCGCTAAATCACGTGCTATCGTGTCATGTGCTTGAGAGCAAAGGAACCTCCTCTTTACTTCGTTTAAGAATTAACATGCATTTCAGATAAATCAACTGTTGCGTAATATATTTAGTTCAAACACTTACGAAAATATAAATTTGATAGTTATCTTGCAACATATAAAGATATATCACCATGTTAAAAAACGAACTAATTTTTACCGCACAACAGTCTATACCACAACAGCAGCCAATGAGATGGGATTAGGTCACGTGACCGTTAAGAGATATGGGGGCAAGCTTAGTTACGTTATAAACTACCAAACGGCTATATTCGTTGGGTATCTGAGGCCGAGATAACAATTATTTTTATGTTGGCATGTTCGAACTACACCCTTTACAAAAATATAGATGGTCTTATGATATTTTATAGGCATTATATAAAATACCTATATAATATAATTATAATACTGGACGCCAACACCGTTTGTTCATCCTTTTTTGCTTTGATAAACGTCTTCCTTCTTTGGAAAGAAAATACAGGAAAGTCAACTGTGTTGACAGTAACAAGAGTACTTCAAAGGATAAATGTTTTCGATAACACGGCAGCGTGTTTCCCCTTGGAGTTGCGAGCATGTCACGTATGTACAATTCAGATCTCTATCTCGTGTGCCAGTTCAATTGTATTGATCTCTACCGCCCTCTCATAAAAAGGGATAGTAAATTATCCACGAGCTTCGCTTCGCATGCCAAACAGTCATCGTATACACAAAACATATGGATGCGTATAAAATTCCTACTGTTTCAAGAAAGTCCTTTAAATTGATGTTTCCACTTTAGTTGTATCTTTATGGCTTTTGCGAGGTCCTATTTTAGGTTTTAAACCTGCTGACTGCCCAATCTGATCTGGAGTATTTCTGGTTTTCACTGGTTGGCAGACGAATGCCTGGAGTGGTTCCTTATCTATTATGATTTTCTTTCCCATCGTATATTACTTTCATTCCGTTTCGTTCATATGTGCTTCTAAGTTTCGTGGCACAGAGCTCATCTTCTCTTCCAGATGATCCCTTGATATCGAACACAGGACTCCTCCATTCTGGTCATTCGCTAAGTATCGAACATAGGACTTCTCTCATTGTAGTAAACTGTGATCTTTAGAAGGAAGCAAGACCGTGTGTTTTACCACACTGGAATACATGCCCTAGTTAAAAGGTGGACCAAACTGTGGAAAAGGACGGAGGTTACAGTGACAAATTGATCGTCAATGTAATTTTCAAGCTATGTAAATTGGATTCAATTTTCTTGGCAATTAAAAGAGAAAAAAATAGGAGGAACATTACTTTTCGACCCACCCTCGTACCTGTTGCAGTGTGTATCCATTCATCATTTTGAACTTAGGTGGGAGTTATTTAATATTTATCTTGCCTCTGAAGATGAGAAGAGACGACAAAGATAGTGAGGGGTTTCGATAATATGAAAACGCAGAGACAAAGCTCCAAGACCTGGGGCATTGCAAATCCCCACAATGAATGCCGCTTTGGCTTTGTGAAACCGTTCCCTTCATTTTCTTTGTCATTCTTTTTTATTTTATGAAAGTGCTCCGGACTTGGCTATCTTTTCATAAAGAAACTTTGTATAACAATAAACGACGAGAATGATATCGACTATCGATAATAATAATCGACCAGTGCAGAGACGTACTGATGCTAAGAACCGCTTTAATAACTAAATAAAAAAAAGACTGCACCATTCCGTCACGAGAGGGAAAATATCTCTTGTCAACTCTTCCTTGAACAAAACCAATGTAGCAATTACTTTCACTACACCAGCTGTTCTCTTAAAATCAAGTTAACTTTACATATTCAACCTCATTCATAATTTCGTTCATCATCAAGTCTCGTAGTTCAGTTGGAAGAAAGCTGCCTGCTTTATTTTTATAATCCTTTGTTCATCCACATGTTCCATTACATTTGTAATATTACATGTTCTGGTTTGCTTTGCTTTCAGATTGATTGTTAATATTAACTGAGTGTTGAAATTATTGTGCTTTCAGATTGTGTTCACACAGTCACTGTAGTTTTTTTAGAATTAATTTACTTATTTAGTTATTAAACACTTTCTAGATTGATTGTGTTGACATATTCACTAAAGTTCCTTAAATATTGTCCCACAAGTGCTGGTTTATGTACTGGCCACTTCCCTCCATTCTGGTTTATTTGCATCCTTAATCCTTGTTTCACATAAGCTCGCCCCGTATCTCTTAAAGGTCACGTGATCTTATCACATCTCATTGGCTGCTGTTGTGGTGCAGACTGCTGTGCGGTAAAAATTAGTTCGTTATTTAACATGGTGATATATCTTTATATGTTGGAAGAGAATTGTAAAATTTATATTTTCGTAACTGTTTTAATTAAATATATTACGCAACAGAGTTGATTAATCTGAAATGCATGTTAATTCTTAAATGAAGTAAAGAGGAGGTTCCTTTGCTCTCAAGCACATGGCACTATAGCACATGATTTAGCGGTAGTGGTGGCATATTTGTTTATATGACTTTTATCACTGACCTTGTTTTGAACTGGATTAGTCATATATCGCCATTCGAAGGTGTGTTGTGCCGAGTGCGAGAGCTATATTATTTTATTGATCGTTTATTGCGCGTGTACTTATTATATGTATAATGGCAGAGTCTAGCGCCAGTTTTTCGCTGAAGCATCGCAAGGGAAAACCTTTACAAAGCGGCGAAAAAAGAATTGTGGTGCATGTGTTTAATGTACTCACAGAGAAGAATCCGTCTTTGTCAGTGAGAGAAGTCGAACAGCTGTGCCCTGAACTTACAGGTGTGTTAGATGCGTAGGAACATCGCGATATGAAACTGAGACAACAGGACAACTTACCACTCCAGGGGCGATATTGCTGTGTGGCGAAGACGTCATTTAAGGACAATCAAACTGTACTGGGATACAAGTCGCAAAATATACTTCCTTGACAAGACTTGGGTGAATGAAGAACACACGACAAGTATGGCGTGACACGACTTTTAAGACTGAAAGACAAGCATTTTTGCGAGGTATGTGTGCTGGTTTAAAAAATCTCAAAGGAAAAGGCCAAAGGCCTTTCATTATAAACCTGTTCCAGTTTCTTTGCTCATTCATTCAGTTTCAACTTGCTCGGTTTCATTATAAACTTCATTATTTTTGCATGCCTTCATATTCTTCTTTATATGATGTTTATCTATCTTCGTGGCAATTATTATGACGTTTACTGCAGGTTTCAATGTGACGGGAAGGCACCGCATATGGCCTATGGCGCGAAAGCATTAGCCAATTAGGGTGAGGGGGAAGGTAGTTGCACGAGGAGTGATACATGTCAGCGGGGCAAGGTTATATGAAAGAGAGATTAGTTTTTCCCTTTGGTCCTTCCATTTGATGTAGTCATACAGGGTGTGATCTCTGGTTTCATTTCCTCTGTTGCATTTGCACGTAGGATCATCAATTATGTTGAATCTCTTGTAATAGGCTTTAAGCTTTCCATGTGCTGTTAAAATGCTAGTGTGGTTTGTTGATATGTTAATTCTTCGTTCTAATCGTTTTGCTACTGTGGAAAAATATTGTATTGTCCTTTTGATGTGTTTTGCTATTCTGTTTCCCATTTTTGAGTGTTTCTTCTCGTATTTTTTTCCTGATGACACTTTTTGGGATTCTATTGTAGCTTTCTATGCTATCATTTGTTGTTGCTCGTTTCGGAAGTTTATCTGCAATTTCATTTCCTTCTATTCCTGTGTAGGCTTTTACCCATCCTATTCTTATCATCCATTCTTTTTTATTTAATTGTTGTAGTTTTTCTCTTACAGCTTCTATCAGGTGGTTATGATTTTTAGTATTGTGTGATGACTGCATTGTCAATCAATTATAATAAATACAAGTCACATTTATTGGTGCTTCTCTTATGGGTAAACTAAAGTGAGATAGTTACTCATAATTCTTTAAAATAGAATAAGTTATAAATCTATTATATATGTCGTACGTTTTTCATATTGTGTAAAAATTATTGGATGATGATTAAATCAAAAGGTATGTTGAGACTCCCTTATGCTACTGTTTCAGAGTACTGCCGGCACCGTCATGGCAGGCAGCAGTGTGAAAGAATCCATCAGTTCCTCGGCAGCAATTAAAAGTACTCCACCTCGTCGCAACAGGCTTCACTGGTGCCAGGCCCTTAGGTTTCTCGACGAACCCGGCCCAGTTGTCGCCCTGGTCTCCTTCCCTGGAAGTGGTAATACCTGGGTGCGATACTTGCTTCAGCAGGCAACTGGTTAGTCTCTTATTTTCATTACGTGACATCAAAAGACTATTTTCACGGAGGAATATTTGTACTTCAGCTATAAAAGAGATTATCCAAAAGCATGTGACATATACTTGGTAAATAGCAAAGATCGTATTTTGCAGAAATTCCGCTCGAATTCCGTATAAAATTACTGGAATAAACTCTTTACCTCTAGAATTGTGATGCCGCTCGCGAAAAATAATAGAAAATAACTGTGTATGTCGAGCATGTTCTCCTTAAAGGTCTAAACTCTTTAGATAATCCCAGTAAATAAAATTTAAAACCTACGTATCCTCTCTTTGATTCCCTAGCGTTTAATAACTTAACGCTAAAAGATGTTTATATAACACAGAAACCCTAAAATCAACATAACACGAAATGGAGACAAATCAGATGTACACCAAGGTTCGTTGCTATCAGCCCAACATATTAAACACTTCGGAATTAGGATACAGGAAAATAACATTCTCTAATGCTACGTAAGATGCAACCACATCTCTTTAATAATAATTAGCTGGTATACATTGCCTATACATTTAATTTTAACACACAGAGGAATTATAATACGTAACGAAGCCTACGTTTTCAAACTATGCTTTGGTTATACTACAAAAACATCATTTGATCACTTGGCAATAAAGTAATAACATCAATAAAATATTGGCCTAATTTCATTAGATGGAACTGATAACCAATGTATAGTTATTGTAAGTTATTTTATCGAGCATGCTGATTAATTAATTTATTTAAAAGGTCCAATGGGTTCGACTACATATTTTATGAGTTCTCGTTCTTTTTCTTTGAACTGGTCAAAACAGTTTTCATTGATTGAGAATTTGCGATTTATTTGTATCCTTTATAGCTGCACGATCAATTTCTCTCATTCTCTTTTCTTTATCCCTCTGCGTGTGTTTGCATAGTAACAAACAGGTAGCGTAGCACAATTTGCTGCGTTGATCTTTTGTTTTCATAATCCGCGTTCGATTGTTCTTATCGAATGTGACTTATTTCAGTTTCGTCTGCTCCTTTGTTTTAATCCTCTTTGCGCGTAACAAATGAGCCACGCCAAAGAAGCTTCTTGGTCACTGCTAGAATGTCGAACACTGGAATCCTTTTCTGTCTTCCGTTTATTCACTAATTGTTGAGAACAAGACTTCTCTGGCCCAGTGGTTCGCATAATAGTACAATAACCTGCTGTCATGGTGAATACGCTCCCCTTTAACCAGGGGTGTATTCCTAATAAAACAGTGAGGGGACGCACACCTAAAATTTTTTTCCAGATGCTGGAGAACCGATCAGAATGCTGCACTTGTAGATTCGCCTTCCTGCTTTGGTTGTCCTCAGCATGCATACGACTTTTTATACATTCTTTTATGTAATCCTCTGGGTTCCACATATGTACTGGAGGTCCGTTAGTAGTGTGAGCCTTCTGGGTTCGTAGAATTAAAAGTCCAATTTGCAGAAATTCCAAATGTTCTTCTTTTCCGTAGAAATACATTTTGGTCAACCCATACAGTAGCAGAATTACGTAATATACACAAATACAGCCTGCAAGGTCGCCTGCCACACCTACAAACAAAAGAGTTCACTTTCAAAACACAGCTGTACACACACGAATCTCAAGTTCCTATTCGACTCTCTCGATTCCCCCTTGGGGAGCCGAGGATTCTTTATATAAGCCCCATTCATATTTCTAGACATTTCTGGAATGTTTTGTAACAAACAAGAAATCGAAACTTCCACATAGCACAGTTGAAGGGAGTCCTCCTCCTCAAAGGAGGGTCCTTCGGCTCTTGCCATACCGGGACTAGGTTCCTTACTGGCATCGAGAGTATGGATGGTGGGTTAATGGTGGTGGTTGAATTTAGGTGTAGAAGATAATTGGTCAATGATGGTATAGATACTGTAGATGCATTCTGGTTGGAGGTCCTAGGACGAGTCTTGGCCTCTTATATGCCTCTCCTGGATGCAGGTGATATTCCCCAAGCCCACGGATGAGGTTGTAGAAACTGTTTGGTAATTTTGAGTAGAAACAGTGGGACAATTGTAGGATGTAGTGAAACTTCCAGTCAGCTGTCTCTTTATCTGTTTCGGCAAGCTTTTATCTCCGCGGTGCACTACCTATCCCTTATCTCTGCACTGCACTATCTGTCTCTTTGTATGCTTCGGCCGCGCCTCCTCGCAGCAATGCGGTCGGCGACAGTAGTCATAAACATTATTTGAATGTATATATATTATGTATTTTTGCAGTATTTTGAGTGTTAAATTAAGAAAGGCAATGAATTTAAAAAAGTATAAATAATATTATTAGTAAGAGGACTGCATCCTCCTCCGAAAAATAGTGGGGGGGACGGCGTACATCCGCGTTCCCCCTCCACTACGGCCCCGCGCATTCTGGAAGTTTCGAGAACTGCCAAGGCGGCGAGTGGGGGCTAGATCAGTCTTGAAGTTTCACCAGCAGACCAGCAGAAGAATCGAGTCGTCCAGGTTTACCTGGACGGAGTGGTTTCGCCCAGCACCAGCCGCTTACTGCGGCTTTATCTGGGTAGTGTAGTAGTTGTCCGTCTTTTGTCTCAAGCGTTTATGTCGGGGCATAGGTTTCTTTGATCTATTGGGTTAAGCCACTCAGGCTGCCGCCTGGGGTATATATTCCCAAGGCTGCCTTCACCCGAACTCCCCGCTTGAAGGAGGTTGGAGTGCAGACAGCACGATCAGAGGGGATAGGAGCCTGTGTGGGGGAATTATCTAGACCCATTTCTGGTTCTGGGGTTTACGGTGGGATGGAGAGAACCCCTTCTGGCTAATAGCCCATGGCGTCCTTGGGGAGTTTGTATCTCCTCCTGCGAGGAGCTCTGTGGTCATACCGACCCAAAGTGTTCACCAGCTGGTTGGAATGGGTAGACAGTTTTTGGTGGAGGGTTCGAGATCTCTCTCTTACCATGTCCTCTATGTAAGGGATTTGGGAGTATTCGTGTAGGATGTGAGTAGGGAATCTGCGCCCAGTACCGTAGATCATCCTTAATGGCCGATTCTGCACGATCTGTAGTCTGCGGATAGTGGCCGGAGCCGTCAATCCCCAGACCTCGCACCCATACAGAATCATGGGTGGAATAATCGCCCGGTACAGGCGTAGTTTGAGGTGAGCAGGCATATTGGATCTGAAAATGGGGTACAACTGCCTGAGTGCGACATGGCCAAGTCCCGCCTTGGCCCTGACATGGGGAGTGAAGTTTAGCCCGCTATCAAGCAGGACACCCAGGTATTTAGCTGAGGTAACCCATGGGATTTGCCTCTGCCTCAGCCTCAGTGTTCCCGTCGGTCGCCAGCGTCGGACCTTAGCCAGTAGAAGAGCAGAGCTCTTCCCTGGACTAATTGCCATCCTTCATTTCTCACTCCAGCGGCCGATCGCTCGGAGCTGTCGTTGCAGAGGAGGGAAGCAGAACTTGACATTTTTATTACGTGCCATAATGAAAGTTTCACCATCTTTCTCTTCTGGGATTTCAATAGACAGGAGTCGCTCTAACCAATCATGCACCGGTTAGTGCTGAAGAAAAGTCCACGGAGGCATAGCTTCGTCACAGTATATTGGTATATATAAGATTAATTAGATATCTAAACATTTGAATATCATAATTTTAAGTTTTTTTTTTTTTTTTTTTTTTTTTTTTTTACTTTTTGTTACTTCATTCATAAATAAAGCTTGGGTAACTACAGCAAGAGAAGCATACATGAGGAAATTAAACTAAGGCATACTGCAGTAGTATAAGCACTTTGACACACATGACCCAACGAATGTGTAAACCTAAGTGTTATTCTGTCATGTACCTTGTGTTACAGGCATATACACCGGATCTGTGTACAAAGACTATGGATTGCTCAAGAATGGATTCCCAGCAGAATCCGTTGTAAATGGTTCTGTGTCTGTCGTAAAGACGCATGAATGGGGAGCAGCAGCGAGGCGACCATTCTCGAGGGCAGTACTGCTGGTGCGCGCGCCTGGCCCTGCCATCCAGGCAGAATTCAACCGGCAGAGTGGTGGACATATCGGTTTTGCATCTCCAGACAGATATCGTCGCAATAAGGGTAAATGTGAGTACACACAACGGTATAGTATTATTCCCCCCATCTTCTTCTTTATCTCTAAAATGACCGTTATTACTATAACGCAACTACCACTATACCGCTCGCAAAAATTAAAGGCCTATGAATTCTGGCCAATGCTCAAGCGGAGCGCTGTTGCCAAGCGTGGTGGCTGTACCGGCAGAGGTACTGTACATAGAACGTTTTACTTCCCAGCAAAGATTCTGCATATTTTTCCTGTAATTAAACAACACATTAAATATTTCTAAAACATTAAAATCTTATCTTGACACACATCATAGCAGTAGAACAGCAATCACGGTTTCCAATCCAGTAACTCGCTTTCCGACTTCATGGATCTTTCCCGGAGATTGAAGCACAGGCACGCACCCTTTTTCTAAGCTGCTTCACTACAAATTTGTGACACTGTGTGCACACTACCTACACCACAAGCTTCTACAGTTAATTGCTGTGTTTTTGAAAAATCTACACTTCCCTATATTCCGGATTGGAGAGCTTTCGTAAAAGCTTGTTTATATTAAATATAATTTTTCTACCATGAGAATGAATCACTTCACGTTTGTTAATCGAAAAATCACTTGTCTCAGCTTCGCGGGACATTTTTCTTCTTCCCCTTGATATATGTAGAAATCAGGTTCAGCTGTATTTCCTTGTAGGTACAATGGGTTAGGGAAATCTTTTAAGAGCTAATTGCTATATGATACCTTTACATGACAAGGAGGAGAAGAAAACAAGTACATATAAGTATGGTACGTCCATAAAAATGCTGTCATAATTTGAATTAGTATTGTGTCACACTGGATAATTGTATTTAAATGAAATTGGTGACTTTGAAAGAAAAACTAAAATATTTTATATTTTCGTGTAGTCAACAGTAGACAACAACAGATGAAATTGCAGGAGTCGAACATAGAAGCAAGGCACATAGTTAGAAGTCAATTTCCGGGGGAGTCCAAAAAATCTACATTGAATTATTTGCTTTTAATAAATAATTAATCAGGGATGTGTTTTTATCATGTTAGTAAAAAATAGAAACACATGTAATGTATTATATTCACATGACCTTTTCCACCTAAGCTTCTACAAACTGTTCTCAGAAAAGTTTGTTTTTGTCTTACTTCTTTAGATAAAGTCTGCAGAAAGGCCTTGCACATTGCACATTTTTTGTTCTTATATCTGGGTTAACGTGATATAAACAGTAATCAGATATTTAAAAAGCGAAGCACTGATTGATGCATTTGAAGTATCAGTTCTCCTTGAATGAAGAAGGGAATAGGAACTTAGCTTTAAGTATCTGGGAATTCTAATCAACAAATTATAATATATCAGAATTGGTTAACTTCATAATACATTATTGTAATTGACATTATTTGTGTATTTTAACGAGTTCTACAGCTGCTGTGCAGTAACTTTTTGTTTATCTCTTAAATAACTTCATGTCTGCCTGACAGTGAATAGAGACGTTAAGATGAGAAACTTGAATAAACTTTTTCGATTAATTTTAAACTAAATTTTATTTCAACTATTTATAAAAAGTCTGAAATGATAATTCATTTGGGGGGGGGCGGTCCAGACCCCTTGGACCCCCCTCCCTTAAATATGTCTCTGATAGAAGCTAAACTAAATGCGTTCATGCTAATGACTGTGGATATTTACCTGGCAGATCTATCTAGATGTATCTCACTGTATACGAGAGCCTCTAGTGGTGATTTACCGTGAGCATATGAGTCAGTTGGAGAATTAAATGTTATACTGGCATGTTGCCATGGTAGCTGAATGGTTAAGAGCAACTTGACGGAGACCGGGAGATCTGTGATTCAAATCCCGGCTATGGCATTGAATTTTTCAATCTGACTCTATCATTTATGGATGTTAATCTTTTTGAAATCCTAAAACTTTGAGAAAAAAGGGAATAGTGTCCTTGCACAATATTAATAAATGCCATTAAAAGCAGCAGTTTGTGAAAATAAAAACTCTAAGAGAATAAAGGGCAGTTAATTTTGCACATGTGTTTCAGAGAGGAAATGCATTTTCTTAACTGCATTGAAGTTGCTGCATACTTCCTGGAAATAGTGGCTTAGGGTTTTTACATGTATTTTGCAGAAAACTGCCCAAATAGAATATCTGGAATATGTACTTCATTTCTACTGAAATAATTTCAAAAGCAAAGCATAATAAATCTTGCAGAATATGAGTGTTTTATAAAATATGAAGATTTCATAAAATGTGACAATTTGGTTAATCTGCACTGAATTCCACATACTAGAAAGTGCACAAGTACTTGTTATAATAGTAAGTTTGGTTTGGAATATGACATTTCATATTTTGTGTGAATTAGTCCTCAGTTTTAGTAGAACAATTCAACTGGTTATCTCATTTTTGTTGTTACAGACTGGCAGCAATTCGTGTCAGATAAACTATCAGCTTGGCGACAAACCAACCTCGACTGGTTGTATAACTTCACAGGGCCTTTGCATATCCTGCTCTATGAAAACCTGGTGGAAGATGTGGAGAACCACTTGCGTGCGCTGCTCGGTTTCCTTGGCATTAAGTACACAGAGCGGGAGCTTGCTTGTGCCTTGGAGCGTCAAGAGGGCATCTACCGGCGAAAACGTCGATCTGTCAGCTTTGATCCTTTCACTTTAGCAATGAAGCGTGCGATTCAGCGAGAGCAGGACATTGTGTTTGAAGCCATTGCTAATGCAGGTTCCAATAAACGCATCACATCTCGGTGACTACAGTATCACTTAGGTACACCTAATGCAGGATACACATAGTGTATCCTAAGAAATATCATCCTTTCATGCACTGTTTGTCATTTAGTTGATATGAGTAAGAAAAAATAAGCGTAATGCTACTCTCTCTGATTTCCATTATAAAAACAAGCATTACATATATCATTCAGAACCATAGTTTGCAATAAAA
Organism: Mantis religiosa; assembly: GCA_030765055.1. NCBI lineage: Eukaryota > Metazoa > Arthropoda > Insecta > Mantodea > Mantidae > Mantis > Mantis religiosa. The sequence continues at coordinate 43,271,803 of CM060960.1, forward strand.
TATATAACTCTATTGTAGTACACAGATTATAAAAGATAGTGCATGGGGAAACAAGAAGTACACTCTCAGGCCTAAGGAAAAACTCCATTTAACTTCCATCCCTTAAAATGAAAATAATATAATCGCTAAACCCAGTTGTTTAAGCATTTATAATAATAAAAAAAAGAGAGAAAAAATGCAATTAAGCCTAAGACTTCATTATAAATTTTTAAAATTTATAAATATAATGTAATGAGCGACCATTATTTGGTTAAAAAATTATACAAATTACACGCTTTATTATTGCATATCATTACAAGATAATGCTGTAAGTGTTGTTGTGTTAGATTCAGCCAATATCAGTTAATGACTTCAGGCACCTAAGATACAAAAATATTTATAAGTCCACAATAGCAGCTCATTTCTGATCTAAAAATCATGAGATTGAAGATAGCAACAAATTACTAAAATACATACAAAAGCATAGGAAGCTCGTCATCTGGGAGAAAATATACATAGAAAAGCATAAAAATCAACTAATGAACTTTGATATCCTCCTGGAAGACAACCCCACATTTAAATTCATCACAAAATCAACAGATGGCAGCAGCAACTCCAGAACTACCCACACCACTGGCTCAAGCTTTAGTTGCAATAGAGCTGATGATGCAAACAATAGTTTGCAAAACATGTCCTCAATATAGGTACATAAGTGAAGCTGATGTGTAAAATATATGACTCACCTATAATTTAATATATATTGCACAGTGTTTAGTGTCCCAGCAATGGTGGCACACTGTGTTTTCTAAGAGGCCTACGTCTTGTTACTTGTTGAAAAGCCTAGCCACAGTCTTTCTCAGATAACACCAGAGTTGATGTCAATACATTCCTTAGAGCTGCATACTCATGAGAAGAATATAGAAGATAGGATCAATGTTGTACCCTAATTTTCATGAATGAAGCTTAATTTACAATAGTCTCTTCAGCGACATACATACATGGATCATTAGTAGAAAAAATACCAATAGAACTAAAATTAAGTACTTTTTTAAGAAATGTTCAGACATGGCCAGTTTAATATTTCAAAGACAAAATTTTACAAAAAAAAGAAGACAAATATTTAACTATTATAGGATGTGACATAATAAATGAAAATGTTTGACAAACTATCATACTTCTGGCATTGCAGAGTTGTTTCCCTGCAAGGTGGCACTTGCTTGTTCTGTTATTCACAGCTGCCAACATATGGTTAACAAAAACTGGCATCCTTACACAATTTCTCACTGATTTAAAGCCTTAAGCTGCTAAGAGTAGCTGAAGGATGTTGTTTATAAGTAGAGGAGTGCCGAAGGCTGCATTGTGGAACAACTGCAGAGTACAGCCATAGGATCGCTAAGTCCCAATGATTTAGGACTGGGTAAAAGTTTCTTCAAACACATCATCTCTGCTCTACATGACGCCTGTGTGCCAAAAATTAGATGTAGAGTATAACTGGAAGTACATAAAAGTGAGTCCAGAATACATAGGAACAGAATAACATAGCACTGTATGGGAGGGATTGTTTATCCCTGACAGATAGCAGCCTATGCATGGTATAGGGGAAGACCGTGTAATTTGGACCACTTAACTTAGGCGCTAATAACTGTACAGTATAACTTCGATAGGGTCCACAACTTGTTTTAATGTATTAATAAGAGGAAGTTATACCATTAGGAGAATGTACAGATTTTAGTCGCAACCACATAATTTGCAAATTGCAATTATAATATTTTTCCTAAGGCGTGTATTTTGGACCAAGGGTGTGTAATTTGGTCTGATAAGGTGTGTAAATTGGACCGCTGCATAATACATTTATAACCCATTCATGTGCTTTATCATTAGCTTTTATTGACTGAAATGCACAATAACGGTTGATTTAGCACTTGAATAATCAAGTTCTTTGTCCCAATTTAAGGTGAACTTCACTCCTTACTCCAAATTGAAATTACATTTGAAAATTCTAGCAGCTGTTATCTTGTTGTCATCAGGATGACGTCGCATGAAACTGGAGAACCAATCCTTCCCGGCAGTTGTCTTATCATAGGAAAAGCGACTTTTTAAATTATTTCGCTTTGCGATTTCATATGCCAGTTGCATAAGTCCTTTTCGTGTCAGTCTGGAAAATAAAAACGTTTACATAATTAAATTGTTGTAAGGTACTTTAAAAAGTATGTTTAAATTGAACTTATTTTAACATGCCAATTTATTATTATTGTTATTATTATCCTCTAGGTAGTGTAATTGTTAACGTTGCTATAACATACCCATAGAACATTCTCTCCAAGTGCAGAAGATGATGCACTAGCTCTTCCTCGACTTCATTTGGCAGATCTGTGGGCCGTTCAATACCCACAATGGGTGCTGGAGCCTTCGCTTTGTTGTATCTTTTTAATGTGCTTGAAGGTATTTAAAACCTTCGTGCCGCTTCATTAATGTGCATGCCTTCTTTTATAGATTCAAGAGCTTTTCTGAGATTTTCCTCTGTCCATCAGGCCCTTAGATTTGCGAGCTTCTCGTGTTGTCATCTGAAAAAAAAAAAAAAAACGCAATTTACATAGTGTGCAACAGAAATAATTATAAACATGATCATTTACCAGAATAACTTAAGAACACTATTTTATAGTTACTGTTTATTTGAAATTTATTACCTAACTGACTTAATCCGTGTAATTTGGTCCAGACCAAATTACACTTTACATTCGGTCCAAATTACACGACACGAGAAAGGTTTATGAATATCACATATCTTATAAACCTAAATTTTATTAACAACTTACATCTACGCCACACTTACCTTGATGTATTGGAGTGTTTCGTATTGTAGATGTGTTTCCAAAGAAAGCTTCTAGGTGGAGGAAAACACTATAATAAAAGGGGAGCAAAATTACAGCGAAAACGCTCTCAGTAAAGATCACAACCCCCCTCCAAGGTCACTGATGCTGGAATACGGAAAACTGGGGAGAACGCTTGTAGGAAGAACTGCTCAAGATAGCCGTCTGGTTGGTACTGTCATCTGTGGCCATTCTCTTAAACCGACTGTGGGCCAAAATACACGTTGGTCCAAATTACACGGACTTCCCTTACATAAGGAACACTGCACAGAGCTGATGAGGGATGTCCAAAAGCTACTTGCAAGTGGTCTTTTTCTGTGTAATTTATGTCCTCCAATGCTAATAAGTCATATTGGAGATGATGAATGAAATGGGTGAAATGATGCTCAAATGAGTTTGGGGTCCATGAAGCTTATCTGACATTTGCCTATCAGGATAAAGGAAAACCTCGGGAAAAACCCTTATCCAGGTAATTCATCCTGAGATTCCAACTCGGGACCTCTTGAATGTGAGGCAGACATGATACCACCTACGCTAACGAGGCGGGCTCACAAGTGGTCTCTTGTGCCACTTTTCTGGCTTCAGTTTTGGGCATTGCGGTTCTACTCCGTAGCAGATTTTTGGTGCACAGGCCCTACGTAGAGCAGAGATGATGCCATTAAACTCTCAAGTGAATACAAGTATGAGCATAGTGATAGTTCCCTTGTTAGAGGTATTACTGACTCTACCGGGTTCAGAACCCAGAGATCGTCTAACCAGAGGAGTAAGTTTTACCAAGAGCGTATCCCGAAAGCTCGAATTTAATTACTTTGACATGGCTGATCATCCACAAAGCTTTAAGTCTTACATTAAATTACAATGTCATTTGTTATAGTAGTTGTTTAAATTGTGGAAAAATTTGTTAAACAAACTGTTCTCATAGCAATGAAACCTTTTCTATGAAACAATTGAAATTGTTTGTGCAACTACATTTTAGAACAAAATGAAAAACTGTAGTCATTTAACATTTCTGTCGATAACATCGTATCCTGTAGAATAATGGCTGAAGATGTTACTTAACTTTCCTTGCAGAAATTAAATTTGATATGTCTGAACATTTTTTTAAAATGCGAGTTAATTTTAGCTTTATTGGAATCATTTCTTACTTTTGTAATACTCCTGTGCACTTTCATTCTAATTATGGTGTTCTGCATCACACAAACAATTTTTATATATTTCAAACTAAAGATAAAAACAAACACCTTTTATGAACTATCCATTTGCTCTATCTTCAGAATGACAAACATTGTATGTAAGGAAATTATCAAACTTCAAAAGTTTATGTAATTTCAAAACTTGCTAAAGTAATATACAGCTTTAGTTTTGATTCATTTAAATGCAACAATTCTGTGTTTATCACAGCATTTAGGAAATGAAAAATTAAACTTAAAATGATCTAAAAGATTCAAAAATATAAGCAAAAGAAAACAACAAATGCTGGAAAGATAAATAGGCATTTCTTTTTATTTTATTTTTAGCAGAAAATGAACTCACAGAAAGTGAGAATCACAAATAAAATGCAATGCACACTTAGATCGTTATAATCAAAAAAAATATGCAACTGAAAGTACATTTCAGTGATAAATTTTAAGTCTTCCCATATAAAAAAAAAATCATCTGGGTTGAAAGGGGCACAAAATAAATATTTGAAAAATTACATTTTTATACACAAACAAATGTCATACAACTACTTTTAATAATAAATAAGCAAATTTTATAGCTTGTAATTTCATTAAAACTATCATGAACATATTTGGCAAAACCTTTACAGAAAGTAACCATTTTTGTTTACTTCATATGAAAGATTTTTAGCAAATGATGTATATACCATTGGGCTTGTATTAAAAACAGTCTAAGAAAGATGAAGTTAGAAAATTGTTACATATTTAGTAATAGGAATAGTACTAATAACAACATATTTGCTCAGAATATCCGAATGTATATACACCACAAAGGCGCAACTTGTACATACACTGTGTTAATATGTAAAGTATAAGTCAAATGCCAGAACAAAAATTTAGCTTCTAGTGATGTGAACTAGCAATGATATGCTATATTCAGAATTATTTTTGCACTTCAACAGAAAATAAAATGAATTTAATTACTTATTTTTTATAATTTTTATTTTCTTCTTTTTGAAATTTCACATCTGTTAACCAGTTAAGTGCCCTGCGACGTGGCGTAGCGGGCTAAGGCAGCATGCCTTGGTGGAAAGCAATCTGGGTTTTATCCCACCCATGTGGTGGGAATTTTAGGTCCCGGGTATAGGACCGGTGCCCACTCAGCATCGTGAGGAAAGTGAGGAGCTTACGCTAGGTAAGCGGTCCTGGTCACAAACACCAACGTTCCGGCTGGGGGATGCCGAGATGCTGACCACATCTCCTCCCCGTATCGGTTGGATGATCGCCCACCTCTGCCTTGGTCCCTAGCCATGGAAAGCGGCCCGGGTTGGAACCCACTCATGTGGTGGGGATTTTAGGTCCCGGGTATAGGATCAGTGTCCACTCAGCATCGTGAGGAAAGTAAGGAGCTTACGCTAGGTAAGCGGCCTCGGTCATGAAAACCAACAGTCCGGCTGGGGATGCCGAGATGCTGACCACATCTCCTCTCCGTATCAGTTGGATGATTGCCCACCTCTGCCATACATAAGTGGGCGTGAGGCCGGCAGTCGAGTTGGTAGGTCTTGAACCTCTTAGGGCTGTCACGCCATGGGTTAACTTAACCAGTTAAGTTGTATTAAAAGGGCCATGCTGTAGCTGAGCAGTTGGACTGCTTGATTCTCACCAAAATGACCTGCGTTCCATCCCAGGTGATTACAATAAGATTCATGATGAACATGGCGCAGGGGTGGATTTTCTCCAGGATCTCCAGTTTCCCCTGCCAACATTTCACCAATTGCTCCATTATCATTTTTCCTTTCATTAATTTCATCCTCATTGTCATCCAGGGCATTAGGGCCATTACCCATCCTGGGTTCTCTATCTGATCCAGAGTTTCTGTTCAACCCACCGCCTAAAGGCATAAGGGTTACAGAAACAAAAACCCCTAACACCACCATAATGGTAAAACTAGGGAAGTTGAAGAAGAAATCGTATTACTCTGTCAGACAGTGAATGGATGAAATGGTTGAAAAGGTCAAATATGCCAGGAATTTCTAGAGCTCTCATCTTCTCAGCAAAAGGATAACAACAACAACAACAACAACAAAAAAGGCCTCACTCTAACAAAGATTAAAATGCAGTACTTCTTGAACGTGAGGTAGACGTCTTGCTCCCACACCACAAAGGGGGCTGCTAATTTGTTAAAACCCAAAACTTTTAAGCAGTTTCAGAAGCTATGTTTAAAATATTTCATTGCAGGGTAAGAAAAATAGAGTCAAACTGAAAAAGTCAATGCTATAGCTGGGGTTTGAACCACAGATCTCCTGGTCTACATCTGGTTGCTCTAGCCATTGAGCTACCATGGCAAATATTAGCATTACATTAAGTTCTCCAGCTTCGTATTTTTCCGGGTAAACCACTAGATCTCATAAACAATGAGATTATACACTGTGGCAACTTACTATGCTGTAAGTACTTAAGTATCAGGCTTCTAGTTAAACCACTATTAGGTTAATTAATGGAAATTAATCATTTTTCCACACTAGCCATGTGTAGGCTAAGGTTTAGTTATGTAGAGTCAGACTGAAAAATTCAATGCCATAGCCAAGATTTGAATGACATATCTCTCGGTCTCCATCCGATTGCTCTTAACCATTGAACTACCATTGCAGCATGAGTCAATTGGAGAATTTAATGTCATGCCACTGTTGTTTTAATGGTCGTTCGTTATTTTAATCATGTTTTCATGTAGTTTCGAGCGTTTGAGGTCAAAAGTGTCCCTTGTAAGAGTTACTGAATATTAAAGTGGCGCATGCGTATCTTGTTTTGGAGTCAAACACTACCTAATAACTATTATCTTCTTCTTCAGCTTCCCTAGTTGTACCACTATCACGGTGTTAGGAGACTCTTGTTCCTCTATCCCTTTAAGGTGGGCAATAACATCTTTGTTGTAAAAATCCTAAGTGGTCGGATTTGTTTAATATTCTGTTTGTACTTTATATTCAACATACACTTTGTTTAATACCATTTCATAATTTCAAGTAACTCTCCATTGTGCAGGAAATTCTTATATGACTGAATATTTCTGAGAGTACCTTCATTTACTTTTTCACTCATATTTGCACACTTTGGAGAATAATGTCCAACCTAAGGCAAAAGAGTAGAGGGCAGATTTACCTCCTTACATGTTCAAGGAGCTATGGCACATTCACATACTCATAGCAGTAACAAACCTCTCTATTACACAAATATAACTATTTTTAACAAAAGGCTTCACTTATCTTAAGAAATTGGTGTTAATTCTTCTTTCTAATGGAGATCAATTTCAAAAACAGATTGTTTTCATCATCAATCAACTTCGTAGTCAAGGAATTCCGGTTACCATGCTTTTCTTATGCTTTTTTAGTATTACCAACATCTGAAAACGAAACAAACCTAAAAACAAAATCAAATGCTGGTGGATAGAGTCAACATGAAAAATTCAATGCCATGGCCGGGATTCACTAATTAATTGAGTTAATCATCAATTAACTCAAATGCTGGTATTTCAAAATTCATTACCAATGTTTATTTTTTAAAATAAATATCTTTTCCCAAACCATTAAATCTATTGGACCATTTAATTGTTTTAATAATTTAACTTCAGGATTAAATGGTTTAATTTAACAATTAAATGGTCCAATAGATTTAATGGTTTGGGAAAAAATATCTATTTAAAAAATAAACATCGCGTAATGAATTTTGAAATACCAGCATCTGATTCTGTTTTTAAGTTCCTTTCGTTTTCAGATGTTGGTAATACTAAAAAAAACATAAGAAAAACATGGTAACCGGAATCCTTGACTACGAAGTTGATGATGAAAACAATCTGTTTTTGAAATCGATCTCCATTAGAAAGAAGAATTAACGCCATTTTCTTAAGATAAGTGAAGCCTTTTGTTACAAATATTTATATTTGTGTAATATTCATTGCTTCACTGTAGCTAGCTTCATTTTCTACGTAACCTCTCTATTGTTTGGTTATTATGGAACATGCCACTGCTATCAGCCATCACTGAGTGAGTGAATGAGTGAGTGGGTGGCTGGGTGAGTGAGTGACTGATGAGTGAGGGAGGTAAAAAAGGAGAGAGGGAAGGAAGGAGGAAGGAAGGGAGTAAGTGAAAGGGAAATGCTTCATTCACTAACATGGCTATTTACTACAGCCTGAAAGTTTAGCTAAAAATTCATGAAGTTAGTTGTGCACAAGGTATAGATTATCAACTGAGTTAGTCATCAGCTTGTGCTGTTGGTAAACAGAGAAAGAGAGGAAAATGTGCTTTCAGCGTCTAACATTAATTCTGACAGACACAGTAGTTTTTGTAATGATCTGTACAACATGGTGGTGGGAGTAAACATCCCTTTCTGGAAAGTAGAATATAGTTATTTCAAGGTGTTTTTAAAAAAATATTGCACTTCTAGTCCACAATGCACAAGGAATACCTAAAGTTGTGCTACAAAGATGCACTTCAGAATATTACAAACTCTGTCCGACAACAGAATATGGGTTTCCATAGACGAAATGACAGATTGTATCGGAAGGACTGTAATGCATGTAACTGTTGGTACACTGAGTACACTGAGGAATATACACAGACGTGATGTAGTATTGTCACAAGAAATTAGCTTTTCATTTACTGTGCTCATTGTAAGTATTAATGATTCTTTTGTTTATATTCATATATCTGGAAAAGATAAGTTTGTTTTGCACAATTTATGAATAAATTTGCAATATATTCTATGACACCGTCTGTAGTGTGACTACATTTAATAGTTACCATTGCCCATGACCTTGACTGTATGAGTATGTGCACGATGCATGGCACTCAACCCCTCCCCTATGTTTACAAGACTTAGGTAGCATGTAGCCCCATCACCACTAACCTGTCGCATTGTTTCTTTTTTGTTTTTTGGGCTGAACTTCCAGGCGCTACTAATCACAAACACAAAACGAAGGATGCTTTGGTAAAGCAACAATGTGAGATCACAAGCTCACATTGTAAAATAAGATCTTGGGAATCGATGCTCTCGAGAATGAGAATTAATCCTGGCTAAAGATAAATTCCCTTCCTGAAAAAAAAAAATGCAGGAACTCTGGATTTTCACACTAACAACAGTCCTATAGTCACTCAGTTACGAGGTTGATTCAAATATTGTTGCATATCACAGAGTAAGCAGTTCTAAGTGTGACAGCAGAGTGGGGGTCGAAGGTCAGTGTGTATGACAGAGGAACTAGCTTGGAACTGTGATCAATACAGCCAAGAGTGAGCAGGAGGTTCTTTCACCTGTTGCGCAACACATTATAATAGTTTTTAACCAATGAAGGGGGTTAAGCTTTCAGAAATTTCAATTCGTATAAGGACACCGTTTGGGGACACTAAATTGTCACAGAATCGAGTGTTTACTTGGAATGAAGATTTATGGAAAATGAAAGTCATGCTCGACAACCAAGGTCAAGTCTCACAAGTGACAACATCCATGCCGTTCGAGAGCTTATTGAAGATGATGCTGCTCCACAAATCACATCAGAACTGGTAGTGCTCAAACCATTATAACAAAGTATCTCGGCTTTAGAAAAAATGGTGCTCGATGGAAAAAAAGGTTTACTATGAAGACAATTTATGGAAGTTCAGAGTAAACCTTAGAGTGTTTCTTTAAAGTATGTAGAAAAATTAAGTGGTAAATTGTGTAGTATTTAAGAGAGAAATCCTGATGTTACGTTCTGTTTTAGTTGAAAATGTAGCACATGCTGAAGAAATTTACCTAGTGTTAGTAAGTGCTTTCAAATTTTGCCCAATGACATCTGTGGACATTAGACGTTTTTTTAAATTAACATCCTCTGTTAAGTCATACAGACAATGAATGAAATGAATGAAATTATGCCCAAATGTACTCAGAGTCCATAGAGTTTAGAGTTACTCAACGTTCATCTTTCAGGAAAACCCTGGAAGAAAACTTGATCCAAATTACTCACCCTGGCAGCAAAAACAGGCCAGGTTGGAGATCTGTAAGAGACTTCTGAATCAATTCCGGCAAGGAGAGGATTTTTTGAGGCACATCATTGCATGTGATGAGACATGGGTTCCTCATTATACTTCGGAACCCACAATGGCAACAAAGAGTGATAACGGAAGGATAAAACCTCACCAGTGAAGGCCAAAAAGTGCCATTAAGCCGGAAAAGTCCTATCCACTGCGCAACAGATGAAGAAACCTCCTGCTCACTCATGGCTGTACTGATGCCAGAACTTAGCAGAGTAGCTAACCAAAATAGTTCCCCCTTCCTAACACATAGATCTTTGAGCCCCCCATTCCACCATCACACTCAAAACTGCTTACTCCGTGATATGCAACAACTACCGTTTATTAGTATTTGAATCACCCTCGTATTATGTTTATATAATTAGCACTTTCAGAATATTGCTAGTTCACATCAGCTTGGGTAGCTTGTAGCTCAATGATTTTTTGTTATGTTAAAAGTTTTATTTTAAACAATTATGGATACAACAGAGGAAGTAAGCCATATAGGGATAAAATGAAATAGCAATAATTGATGTATGATAATTTGTCTAGTACTTGTGTTAGGTACCTAAAAGAAACAGAAATGGTGCTTCTTAAACTTACTATTGTATTTAGTCTGCAATGAGGTTGTGATGTTGTTACATTAATGTTGTTAATGTCATAGCTACTTCGTGGATGTTACTTCAGGTTGTGTGTAATAAAAATAACAATATGAAAAACTAAATTAATTATAATATTCAATCTTAGTGCAATAAACTAATTTCTTTATTTGAATGTGAAAAACAGAGTGAGAAACAAAAAAATAAAAGTAGCAGCCTCTTGAACTGATTGTGATATATCTCGCATTATTTGTAAATATTCTACTTGAGGCTTCTGATGTTCTACTAGTTAAGTACCGAAAACATGGTAGGTGAAGTATTTTATTAGCTCTAAACAGAAGTAAATAAAAGTTTAAATGCTAGAGGTCATAAACGCTATTTTAGTTTTGATTTACGAGGTGCATCCAGAAAGTAAGTCCCGATGACTGATAAAGAGAACAAAAATATCACTAAGAAATATTTATTGGAATAATTACGTAGACTTACTGGCTACTTTACAACATAGTCACCACCATTGTTGAGACATTTATTGTAACAGTGCACCATTAATTGTATGCCCGAGTCATAGGATTCTGCCGCCAATGTCCGCAGCCACGAAGTCACTTCATTCTGCACCTCAGCATCGCTGTGAAAACATTTTCCTGCCAGAAAACACTTAATGAGATGGAAGAGATGAAAGTCACTTGGAGCGAGGTCGGGGATGTAGGGTGAATGTTCAAGACCTCCCATCCAAACTTATTCAAAACATTTCGGGTGACGTTGGCTTGTATGTGGCCTTGCATTGTCATGCACAAATGTAATGCTTCTTGTCAACATTCCACGTCTCCTGTTCTGGATTGCCCGCCTGAGTTTATGCAACGTTTGGCAATATCGATCAGCATGTATGATCTCCCCTCAAGGTAAAAATTCGTACAAGACGACACCACGTTGATCCCAAAAGACAGTGCACATGATTTTTTTGACAGAAATTGTCTGCTTGAATTTGGTCTTCACAGGTAAACCACTATGCTGCCAACGCATTGATTGTTGTTTGTCTCTGGGTGGCAGGCACACACATAATGTCCTGCCCATACACGTGACACAACTGATGATGAATCTCTGCTGGAGATTGCTTTTGAGCACGCAAAAATCGGATGACTGTGCGAACCTCGCATTTGGCGGGAGGCAATATCGGAGCAGTCATTTTCTCCTAGCACAGAGCAGTAACCACTGCCGTCACAAAACTGAAACTTTACTACAATATTAGCATATACTTCCTCTCTTCTCCTGCGCACGAGTTTTCCTATCCGACTAGTGGTGCTATCTCTGGACGCAATCAGGTCTTACTTTCTGGATGCACCTCATATAATTACTAGACATCAGATTTGTATCCAATGTATATTTAGTTGTATTTCCATTTATGATACAGAATTAAATTTTACAATATATTTGATGTTCTTCTATACTTGTATGTAAAGTTTTATTGTGCAGAAAATGACATATTTCTAAAGTTACTGTATATTTTATTACTTTTCCATGTATTGGGAATACAATACACATATTTTTAAAATTGTAATTTTAAAATTAATGTTTAAACAAATGATAAAATAAATAAAGGCTTACTATGAAGACAACTTATGAAAGTTCAGAGTAAACCTAAGAGTGTTTAAAATACGTAGAAAAATTAAGTGGTAAATTGTGTAGTGTTTAAGAGAGAAATCCTGATGTTGCGTTCTGTGGATAAATGTCTTTGAGATGTAAATGTAGTTCATTTATCCAGTGTTAGTAAGTGCTTTCAAATTTTGCCCAATGAGATCTGTGGATTAAAAAACTTTTTTTTTAATTAATGTCCTCTGTTAAGTCATACAGACAATGAATGGAATGGGTGAAACTATGCACAAATGTAGCTAGGGTCCATAGAGCTTAGAGTTAGTTACCTGTCATTCATCTTTCAGGATAAGGGAAAACCCTGGACAAAGCTTTATTCATATTACTTAACCTGACCGAGATTCGGGCTCGGGACTTCTTGAACGTGAGACAGACATGTTGCCACCTGTGCTATAGAGGTAGGCAAATTATTTTAGTTGCTTTAACTACATGGTCATATATAGTAAAGAGATATCTTATGGCTCAGTATAAGTCGAAGGTCTCATCCCTTTACCATACCATCTTATTTATTTCATCATGTGTCAAGATGCTTAATGCCAAATAACTGTACCTCTACTTCTTCACATGCTAGTCCGATCTACTTGCGTTCATTACTTGGGATGGATTTTTTTTTTCTTTGTAATTTACATCCTCCAACGTTAAGTCATATCGGACGATGAATGGAATGGGTGAAATGAAGCTCAAGTGAGGCCAGGGTCCATAGAGTTTAGAGTTACCCGACATTCGCCTTTCAGATAAGGGAAACCCCAAAAAAACCTTATCCAGGTAACTCACCCTGACCGAGATACGAACTCGGTACCTCTTGAATGTGAGGCAGACATGTTACCACCATGCTACCGAGGCGGGCTGTTGGGATGGATGGCATATTATTCACCATTACCATCTTGTTTTATGTTTATGATACTTTTTCTGTAATATGGAACAGTATTTACCTGGGCGACTGAGGAGAAACCGGGAAAAGAAATCAGGTAGGTTCATAGGATTTCAATTCATGATCTCATAAATCTTGATTATAGACATTACTGCTCAGTGGCATACAAACTAGTGTCTGATAAATGTCATAAACTTACGTCCGAACATTTGGAGAAAATATCGTATAGTGCAAATCAAATTATGACCAGAACGATGTCTAAGGAAGAATGTACTTTGTAAATAGAAGCTTTTAAAGTTGTACACCATGTTTTAGATGCTAACAGTACAAATGCATGCATATTGTGGGTATTTTAGTGGATACAAATGCAATGTCTAGTGATTACATTTGTGCAGAAATGATTGCATTAGGCTATTTTAAGCAATGTGTGTGTGAAGAAAACTTTAGCTATATTTAGCAGCCTTTAATTATCTGCAGTGCAGATTTAAAGATACCAACAAATGTTTCAACAAGTAAATCTGTTCAATTTAAAGGGAGTTGATTAATGACACTAAACAACACTTACTTTTAAATTTTTCCGGAACATGTTTCAGAGACTTTGCCTCCATCCTCAACTGGCCATCGACTGGTTCTCATTGGTGTAGTTGACGATATTTTGTCATAGTTCTCCTCTGGTGGCGGTTCAAGGAACTTGCTGAACAAATCTTTCTGGGGGATGTCGAAACTGAATACTTTGTTCCTAGTTTTTGAAATGAAGATTTGTTCCCATGTAGATAGTTCTTGTTTTCCTGATGTATGTTTTAGCAGTTTTGGTTCTGGATTTATGTTGTGGTTTTCTTCCCAAAAAAGTGTTCCTAATGTGTTCCTTTGCTCTTGTTTCTAAATTTCTTTTGGCTTTTCCAATATAAATTTGACTACAGTCACAACATTTATTTGATACATAGCAGATTTTTTGTTATATGGGATGGCATCTTTGATGTTTGAGCAAATTAGGTTTTTTAAGGAGTAATGCTTGACTGGTGCTAGTTGAATGTTTTGTTTTTTGAAGACTTTTTTGAATTTATCAAAGTCCCATGAGTAAGTGAATTTTTTGAAAATCATATTAGTTTCTGTAGCTGAGAGGGTTGTGGTTTCCTTTATTAGCTTCTTCTTTTTTGCTAAGTTCACTTTTTTGTCTACTAATGAATTTGGGAAAGTCATTTTTTTGTGTTATTTCAATAATTTTGTTGTATTCTGTTTTGTATTCTTCTGCTGTGATGTTGACCAGTTTGTGAAGATTGCCTGTTTGTGGGATCTTGGGTTGCAGCCATTAGCTCTTATGTAGTTGTCTGTCTGTGTTGGTTTTCTGTAAATGCCAAAGTTTATTCTGTTTTTATTTTGGATTATTTTTTAGATCCAAAAATGGTAAATACTCGTCTTTTTCTAATTCTACAGTGAATTTGATGCTTTTTTCTTGGATATTTAAAAGTTTTAGTGCATCACTGATGTGTTTTTTTGGTACTATTGCAAAGATGTCATCTACATATTGTTGCCAGAGTTTGAACATCCAAGGGAAACCTTTGGTGATCCTTATTTCTAATGCACTCATGTACAGATCGGCCAGGAAGGATGATATGGGGTTGTCCATTGCTAAACCTGCACAGCAGAAGAATACAAAACAGAATACAACAAAATTATTGAAATAGCACAAAAAAATGACTTTCTCAAATCATTAGTAGACAAAAAAGTGAACTTAGCAAAAAAGAAGAGGCTAATAAAGGAAACCACAACCCTCTCAGCTACAGAAACTAAGATGATTTTCAAAAAATTCATTTACAATCCATAGGCCTTTGATAAATTCAAAAAAGTCTTCAAAAAACTAAACATTCAACTAGCACCAGTCAACCATTTCTCCTTAAGAAACCTAATTTGTTCAAACATCAAAGAAGTCTTTCCATCTAACAAAAAAAATCTGGTATATATCAAATTGAAAGATGTGACTGTAGACAAATTTATATTGGAAAAACTGAAAGAAATTTGGAAACAAGAGCAAAGGAACACTTCAGGAACATAAAATATAAACAATTAGAAAAATCAGCAGTTGCCACACATTTTTGGGAAAAAAACCACAACATAAATCCAGAACCAAAACTACTAAAACATTAATCAGGAAAACAAGAACTATCCACATGGGAATAAATCTTCATTTCAAAAAATAGGAACAAAGTATTCAATTTCGACATCCCCCAGAAAGATTTGTTCAGCAAGTTCCTTGAACCGCCAGCAGAGGAGACCTATGACAAAATATCGTCAACTACACCAATGAGAACCAGTCGATGGCCGGTTCAGGATGGAGGCAAATTCTCTGAAACATGTTCCGGAAACATTTAAAAGTGTTGTTTAGTGTCAGTAATCGACAACCTTTAAATTTAATTTATTATAACAACACTGTTTTCAACACTTCCAAGAAAGGAATTGTAAGTAAATCTGTAGTGGATATTAACATTCAAGTTCTATCTATGTGCCTAATTATACTTGTTTCAATTCAGTGAAATCACTGACTTTGAACAGCCGAAAAAGCAATACTTCCTTTGTAACTTTCTTTGTGATTGTGGATTAGAAACAGTATTTGTTGCTTTTTTAACTGAACAAGAAAAAGAGTTGTTTCTGTAAAATAGTTACCTTGTTCATATGTAATGTAACATGTCTGTTACATAAGCTCTGGGTTTTGTATACATAATAAAGATTTTATACATGTACTTCATGTTCCATTTTTGTTATTCATAACCTCCTCAAAAGAATCTTTAATAATTTCAACTTTCCAAAATTGCTGGTAAACTACACCTCTTGAAACATTTAGAAAAGATGCAAACAATATGTCATGTGACAGAAGTGAACAAATGAATGTTTCCTATTCTTCTCAATCTGATGGAGGTTTGCAATTGGATGATATTAATAATCTTGTGGAGAGTTTGTCACAGGTCTATGAAATTGAATATTAACGAGTTGTAGCAATTAAATAACGAGACTGCGCATCTCCTATCACACAGCTGCATGGTGAGAGGTTGGTAGTGGAATGCAGTCGAACCTTAACCCTTTCACCGATATGGACGTCATATGACGTCCAAGTTAAAATGCCCCAAACCGATATGGACGTGTATAGATGTGCTGCGCATACATGCATTTAATGCTCATTTAATGCCAGTTATTTTAATCTTGCTATTTTACAATAAATTTAAATTAGTTCTATAAGGAATGTAAATGTACCCTTAATGTACCCTTTTGAATTGTACACCTCCAAACCTGGATAAACACCCAAGGGCACATCTGAAGATTCACACCAAATAATGTTGGCTTCCTTGCGAACTTCTTTTTCGCAACACACTACACATTTTTGAAATGGTTACAATTTTTTTTGGTTGTGGGTGGTATACTTTTAGGAAAGTGTTTCCTCTCAAGTATGAGGGGTGATGTGGTGAATTTCTTACCCCCTAGTATAAAGAGGCCTCTGAGTATTATAATACTCAATTAGGTTACGAGCTCTTTATACTCACAAGTACAGGTAGATGAATGTCTTGCATGAATTTACAGCTCTGAAAATTGCTAAACAACTGTGCATAGTTACATCCAGTGGTATAAACATACTTTTTTTACCATTTAACTGTTTTCCGTAAAGAGGGATAGCTAGTAATAGCTGATCCACATCACCCATATTTGACCCGCCACTACCCCCAAACAATGGAGTAGCTAACATGCCATCTGTAGACCAGCACAGATCACTGCTACATATGTCCTAAAGATCTCCTTCATAATCGTACAACAAAGCTTCCAGATTTTCTACAGTAATATCAGAAGCCTGTACACATCATACCCAAGCTAATTTATTTGCTACATTACGGGGATAAGCCATGGTTAACATTGAAATTTAACAATTTCAAATGTGTCATTCATTTAGCTCTTGATAGCTATAAGAAATCACTTTGAATACAGAGAGAGTATAAATAACTAAAATACTGAGCGAAAACAGCTGCATAAGGCTACCAGAAACCTTGGTTGAGAAACACTGTAATAACAGATGCTGACAGAGCGTTTTCTTTCCAGTGTGTGAGTGTGTAAAGCAATATATTCTCGTATGATTATCACTTGGGATAGCATAAATAAACTAAACTTGAACCGGAGAAGTCGCTTGCATAGCTAAACATATATACATTCATTCGTATACACACAAAACAAAATGATTCAAATGTTAGGCTTGTTCGGCGCAAAGAATGGCTTTTGCTATAATGAAACAAAGAAATGAAATTTCAACGATTTATTAATATAGTCTACACTTTATTGTTACTGTAGATTTATACTGCCTTTAATGAGTTTTAAACCAATTTTTGTTTCGTTTAAATAACTTAATAAATACGGAAGATATGGAATTGTATTTATGATGCATTTTTACAGCCTGTAACAATTTAAATGTCCTGTTCTGTTTATTGGGTATTCGTTTCCGGCCCCTGAAGGGTTTAAATGGCCATCGGTGAAGCGGTTAAACCTTCAAGACCAACCACCGTTCGTTTCGTGTTGCTGTCTGCTTTAGTTTGCCTCTGAGCCTTGATTGTAGAAAATGTTTTGTATTAGAAGCGCAAGCATGAACTTACCTCAAATTCCTTGTGAAATTAAAACGTTAAAGGTGTTATGGTGATAATGCTATGTCACATGCGTGAATATTTGAATGACACAAATGGTTGTCAGAAGGTCAGAAAGCGATTGAAGATGAACGTGCCAAGTCAGAATTGAAGGCAATTCTTATGGTTTTTTTCCGATATCAGGCGATATCAGGACTGAATAGGTACCTGACAGTCAATCCATTAATCATAAATATTATAAAGAAGTTCTAATGAAGCTGAGGGAAAGAGTAAGACAGAAAATACCAGATTTGTGAAAGAACAATGCATAGATTCTACATCAGGACAACGCACTACCCACAATGCTACATCTATAACAGCATTCCTGTGCTCGAACATCCTCCATGTTCACCATATTTGGCTCCCTGTGACTTTTTTCTGTTTCCAAAAGTGAAAAGTGCATTGAAGCGAACACATTTTCAGTGTAGATAAGAGTCGACATGAAAAATTCAATGCCATGGCCAGGATTTGAATTTTTCATGTCGACTCTTATCTATCCAAAACCTTACAGCCTATATATGGCTAGTGTAAAGAAATGATTAACTTCCATCAATTAACTTAAACATTTTTGTGTGTTGAAGAGGTAGAAGCAAAAACAGCAGAGTTGTTGAAGAGGGTGATAGCAGATGACTTACAACTTTGCTTTGAACAATGGAACACACGTATGTAGCAATTTATAGAGAAGGGAGGCGATGAAGGGGATAAAAATTAGTTGTAACTTTATTAGCAATAAATCATATTTCTGATGCCAGTATCTTTATTTAATTGCCACACTTCATATGTCCAATCAGCTGTTAAGAACTTATGCACATTGTTTACTGTACTTACTGCAATTTAGTAATGTTTAGAATCACTTGATGTACTGATCTACTGGAAATTAGATAAACCAATAATGCAGCAATGTTAACTAGAAAAAGCCAGGAGGAAAAGTAAAGAAGTATTTTTGTGAAAACCTGTGGTTGCAGTACCCTCAGTTCATTTTGATGTCAAGACCCAGTACAATGAAGACAAATGGCTCATTGAGTTTGTGTTTATAGCTTCATACAAAACAAAAGCATGTCATTTTTATCTTTTCTGAATCTTGCATTAAGTATACCACACTGAAAATTAAAGTTTTATTTGTGGATGCTCTTTAATTCCTATGGTTCGCATCCTAATAAATATTGGCCATGAAAGTCTGCATAATTTTGCACGAGATCTCTTTAATAAGCTTGAGATTCTTTTATGTGATGTAAACCAACAGGGGACTAACATTTCTACTTTCCTTAAAAAGGAATCCACACTAAGGATTTTTATGACCCCCAAAATCCATCAGCTTCCATGTTTTGAGTATGTAAGTGTATTAAATATCAATAAACATCATTGTCATTTTTAAAAAAAAATCAAATGTTTTTATCTCTTTTACAAACATGAGTGGTGGATCTTTTAAGGAGCCTGAAAACATATATTTGTGGTGAAATCCTGTTATCAAATTTTTGGGTGAACTACCTATTAGGTAGATGGTAGAGAAATAAAAATAATTTATCACAAAAATTAATATAATATTAAAAGTATGGAAACGGAGGGTCAGACTGAAAAATTCAGTGCCATAGCTGGGATTAGAACCACGGATCTTCTGGTCTCCGTCCAGTTGCTCTTAACCATGGCCAACATGTCAGCATGACATTATGGTATGGATGGAGATGAATTATGCGATGGCCGTTCTTAGCAAGCTCATTTATATCATATTTTGAGAACTGTGGTTTATGGAGACTAATTATTAGTTCCATTTTCTTCATTTGCTCCAATTTCCTCCGACCACTTTCTGCAGGCACTTGTACAGGTCTTCTCTGCAGCCAGACAATCATACCCGCTTTCAGCATTTGCATCGTGGGAGCCTTGTCAATTAGTTCTGAATATGGCTAGCAGCTGGTTAAATTGGCTAGCAGCTGATCCTTGAACCATTTTCTAAATTGCCTTCCATCCATTTCCTCAATGTAATCCACCATTTTCCTGGATCTGAACAAAAGCAGCGATCTGAAACAAACCCAGGTGAGGGTTCCAGCATGAGTGACGACAGGTCTGTCTCCTCTACCAAGCTTTTTTGGCACTGATCATCCAGCAGTGTCATCTGTCCATCCCTTTGTGCAAGAGTGGCCTGTGCTAACCCGTGTTTCACCAACCCAAATAACATGGCTTAAGTTGATCTCCCTTATACTTCTTAAAAACCTGCATCTGTCAGCCACAATGCCTGCCTTTTCTGCTGGAAAACATGTTTCACTGAAAACCCATGTCCTCTGATGTGTTGACAATTTCATCAATTGCATTTTCTATTACACCATCGTTTCTTCCAGCTCTTGGACCTTCTTGCAATGCGTTGCAGTTATGGAAGATAATGCTTCTGTAGCAAGTTTCTGCAGATTTGGAGCCACATATCACCAATAATGTTGCATCCTCTGAAAACATTACTTAGTTTTGCCCATGCCAGCTCAATTGCATTCAGATCACAGTTATACGGAGGTAGACGAATAATAATGTGTCCCCTTTCAAGAGCCATAACATGCACAACATACCTTTGTTGGGAGAAACTTTCTTTTGTGCAATGCAAGAATATTTTCCAAGTCCAAAGGTGCACGTATACGCATGCGCAAGAAGACGAACAGCTGGTTCTGGCGTTGCAGCCAACATGAGAAAGATATGTAAAACTTAGAGCCAACCTCTGCAAAAATGCCACAGACATAGGTGTCTGGGGCAAAGGGACATGGTTTGAGCAGGCTAAGTTAGCACCCAGTCAAATTTTGTTACTCATGCACTGCTTTGCACATAAACAATCCTACGATACAACGATAATGGAGCGCTCCGTAGGAAATACATGTATGAGCTCACGCACTGTATCGGACTGGTTCGGCTACTGCCGTGAAGTGTGCATGATGTCAAATGACACCAAGTATACTGCAAGGGGGAAAATTGGTGAATGCAAAATAGGATGATGCAAGTTTCATCGTGGGCGTGTCATACAGGACAACTGGATATTGGGAATGATCGACGTGGAAACGAATGAGGTACGGATGACCATATGCCCCAACAATAGGAGGGATGCAAATATGCTCTACAGTCTAATTGCAGTGCCCACAATGAAACTTGAGTCGTCCTACTTTGCATTCATCAACTTGAACTACTTGACTGGGACCACCAATTTTCCCCCTTGCAGTATACTTGGTGTCATTTGACATCATGCACACTTCGCGGCAGTAGTCGAACCAGTCCGATACAGTCCACGAACTCATACATTTAGTCTGCTAGATAGTGTAATTTCGGGAAAAGTAAGACTGTTGGCAGCATTGCTTTCAGTGGAGAAACAAGCATAGTTTGGCTGCACTGAATTCTTCAGTATGGCTACATTATGCAGTAAGAAAATAAACAAACAATAACGTTAAAAGAATGCCTTCCAACATGAAATTGCACTAAAAGTAAAGAAATTATATTAAAAATCATGGTTGTATATAAAAACATAAAAAAGTGGAAGCAATTAGAAAAAATTGCTGCGTTGCATATTAGAAAGAAGAGCCCTTTGTTGTAAACTGGTTAGCTAATTAACCTCGAAATTGATCAAAACGAAATATGGCAGACAGGATAAAGCTTAGTGCATTAGCCATTAGATGTCAGTGTACAGTGCATTACAAGTTTCAAAGTTGTCATCTGTGTTTACAGAGTTAGACGAAACTTACCAAATGAGGACTTGGAACCCAAGCGCTCAACTTATCACGCACATACTGTATGTATGACATTTTAAAGTCACAGAGATCTCGTTCTAGGATGAGAATAACACTAACGTCTACAAGATAAAATTCTAAATATAATATAGCACTTAGAATTATTGAATCCTTACAGAATTACTGTATAAGACTACCCAACACTTATCTTCACTGAAAGGCTTGCAGCAAAGAATCAGATCTGCACATACATATGAAAATAATGGTAAATTTCCAAGGAACTTTAGTTGTTGCAATGCGATGACTTTATTTCTCTGACGACCATGCATTCTTACTACCTGACTAGTTGGCAACCTGACGAGCACTTGTAAGCTGGTAACATTTTAGTTTTTCATTTAATGTTGTGAGAATATTACCAACATACCAGAACCATATCTTAAAAATGTGGAGAAAAAAAGTGGTGTTCTGAATTTTAAAAAACACTAAGAAAGATCAGCCATCAGGGGAAATGAACCAATAAGTCCATCAGAAGCCCAGTAAGAGAGCCTCCAGACTAAAATGGAATACTACACAAATATAATTATTTGTAACAAAAACTTCACTTTAAAGAAACTGAATTAATGATTACGTAATCAAAAGGAAATACTTAAAATCATTCTGTCAGTCAAAGGTGATGCAGACATCTGAAACATATACTACTCAATTAAATTTAAAGGGAGTCGATTAATGACACTAAACAACACTTACTTTTAAACTTCCCGGAACAATTTTCAATTAGAAAAATCAACAATTGCCGCGCATTTTTGCAAAAAACACAATATAAATTCAGAACCAAAACTACTTAAACACACAACAGGAAAACAAGAACTATCCACATTGGAACAAATCTTTGTTTCAAAAAATAGAAAAAAAGTATTCAATTTTGACATCGCCCAGAAAGATTTGTTCAGCAAGTTCCTTGAACCACCACCAGAGGAGACCTACCACAAAATATCGCCAGCTTCACCACTTAGAACCAGTCGATGTCCGGTTGACAATGGAGGAAAATACATGTTCCGGGAAATTTAAAAGTAAGTAAATCCTTTCATGGAAGTGTTGAAAACAGTGTTGTTGTATAAATTAAATTAATTAGGAGTCTAAATGAAGAGGACACACTAGTCTCATTTGACGTTAAATCACTGTTTCCCAGCATACCAGTTAAACAACTCCCAACATTGATAGAAAAATGGCTCAAATCACTTGGAATGTCATCACTTGAAATTTCAGATTACATCAAACTTACCAAATTATGCATAGAACAGAATTTCTTCCAGTTTCAAACAAAATATTTCCATCAAACTTCTGGTTTAGCAATGGGCAACCCCTTATCACCCTTCCTGGCCGATCTGTACATGAGTGCACTAGAAATAAGGATCACTAAAGGTTTCCCATGGATGTTCAAACTCTGGCAAAGATATGTAGATGACATATTTGCCATAGTGCCAAAAAAAACAAAAAAACACATCAGTGATGCACTAAAACTTTTAAATATTCAAGAAAAAAGCATCAAGTTCACTGTAGAAGTTGAAGAACTGTCCACATGGGAACAAATCTTTATTTCAAAAAATAGGAACAAAGTATTCAATTTCGACATCCCCCAGAAAGATTTGTTCAGCAAGTTCCTCGAACCGCCACCAGAGGAGACCTATGACAAAATATTGCCAGCTACACCAATGAGAACAAGTCGATGTCCGGCTGAAGATAGAGGGAAGGCCTCAGAAACCGGTTCCAGGAAAATTTAAAAGAATGTGTCATTAATCGACTCCTAGTTAATTAAATTAATTAAAAGTAAGTGTTTAGTGTCATTAATCGACTCCCTTTAAATTTAATTACAACACTGTTTTCTAGAACTCCATGAAAGGAATTATATATTACTCAAATTCATATTTTCATTTCACAAGGAATCACTTCTGGTTTGTTTATTATATTCTGTTAACAGTTTGTAAGTTTCTATTGCAGATTTTCAGAATTTTGTGAGGAAATTAATATTGATATGTGTTACTTTAGTACTGAGCATTATTCCGATTTGCTTCTAACATGCTCAGCTAACCAAGGTGCATGACTGAAACTCCATGTGACTGCAGAGGGGAGTTTACAAATCATTTTACCCTCTAAGTGGCATGAAATAAGAAAAATATTGCGCCCAATGTCTTTACTGCCACATCTGGTACATTGAACAGGGAGAGAGGAAGAAAAAGGAGCACTAAGAGAATGTGAAAGAGAGTGAAGGGGATAATGGAAGAGATAATAATCTCCACAGGAAACATAAGAGTAGTTCTGCCAAGTTTTCTAAATAAATCTGCAGCTAGATTAACAAACACATTTTATTGTATCTTAAACAATATTTCCTTTCTTCAGTAGTTTGTAGTGTCTTATGTTTCTCTTCCAATGTTCAATTACACATTACACATAATTATGTTTACATAAAATGCTTATGAATTTGTATTCATAGCACCTAGAACACCGCAGCTTAATTATATCGTCTCAAAATCACGTATACAAATTTTTTTGTAAATAATTAAACAAAAGAATGGATTTTCAAATAAAAAAGATAAAGAAGTTTGTTTAAAACTTCAAACGAAGTTATCCTTTGCAAATAACACATCACAGTAATTCCAACGGAAATTAACATGGAAGTACTACTGCAATTTTTCTGTTTCTTGGTTCCCCTTAAATGACAGCAATCTTAAGAGTTCACTCCATCATTGCAGCTCAAAATGGAAACGTTTTAATCAAATATTCAGCCAGTGACAGGAAAAAAGGTAAAAAACAAATTATAATTTGATCAATGTAGGCACATCTTTCTTAACACCATCTGGAATGCAGCACCTGTTTATGGATCTAATGGTATCTGCAACAAGAAAGTATATTTCCTTAGACCAAAAACAATATTCTGAATTACTTTATTACATCTAAAAAAGTAAAGCTCTGAACCTAAATTATTATTATTGCTAAAAGTTGCAAAGAGAAAGCCTTTGACAAAGTGTCAGGGATTTTATAAAGAATAGTGTCATTTGTTTATAAGTATCTAGTAAGTAAGTAATCTTTATTTCCATTTCAATTACAAATTATTATACATTTACATACTTATTACTACACTGAGTTGCTGGCTACCCTTGGGCCCAATAGACTCAAACTCTGAGGTTGTCGAGCTAATGGGTCCCTATGGGCAACTTATCTAAAATAGCTTCATCTTCATTTTCGTCATATTTACTTATCTTCCTCAACAATTTGGCTCTTACTTTGCCCAAAAAACTCCCAGTTTCAATTAAATTTTTCCTAATTTTTACACTCATTAACTTCATTGCTTGAATTTCTTTTGGTAGCCTTGCCCATTCTTTTTTTCTCCCAAAGCTACCTAGTTTCTTCACATTCTAAATGCAAATGCCATTCTTTATCCCTTTGGTGACACAATGGGCATTTCTTCAGATCCCTCCCTCTTCCCAAACCCTTCAGTTTTACCACCCCTGTTCTGGCCCATGCAAAGCCTTCTCTTGCTGCTTTATCACAAATATCAATGTATTTTTCCCTGTTCCACATCACTTTCATCTCTCTATAAATTTCCAGTGAGCTTTTCAAGTTGAAGCTTACTAACATTTCTTGCCTTTCAATATCTTCCGTTCTTAACCTAAGTTCTTTCCAAAATCCACTTTGCAGTAATTCCCTGTTTTCTCACATGACACCCAAACCTATTCTTAACATCATTTCCTTTATATATATGTTTGGAGGAATTTAGTAACAGTGAAGTCAAAATTAATCTCAAAAACTATTTGTAGTTGGTTTATTGATACTCGTCACTTTTTTATATTAATGACACTAGTTTCAAAGGCAATCACCTCCATTTTCAATCTCTTTCCAACTGGCCAGTTGGAAAGAGATTGAAAATGGAGGCGATTGCCTTTGAAACTAGTCTCTCATTAATATAAAAAAGTGACAAGTATCAATAAACCAACTACAAATAGTTTTTGCGATCATTTCCTTTATCTTATTTAGCCATGAATGTTTCTGATTTAGTCTTTCCTGTACTATCAAGCATTGACGCAGAATATTCTGTTCATCTAAACTCCTAATTCTCGCCCAATATTTTAACACCCTTTCCACCATTATCCCTCTATGTGTGTAGTGTTTAACGCCCGCTTTTACTACATACGGCACCGCAGGCGATGACACTGATGATACATGAGATGAAGATGGAACACCGGTGGAATGAGATGGCGGGGGAAACCGGAGGTCCCGGAGAAAACGCGCCCCAGCGCCGTGTTGTCCACCACAAATCTCACTTTATAGTCACCTAGGATCGAACCCGGGCCGCCTTGGTGAGAGCCAAGCGGTCTAACCACTGAGCCACGGCGCTGCCGGATTATCCCCCTAGTTCCCAGTCTTCCCAATTCTGCTTGCGCCACTCTATTTGGTGAAGCTCGTGGTAAGCCCAAAACTTGTGTGCAAAAGTTTCTATGTATCACATTCATATTTGCACCCCCCTCCTCCAAACCCCATATCTCTACTCCGAAAAGCATTTTTCCTTCTACTATGGCTGTGTAAATTCTCTCCAGTTGTTTTATTTGCATTTCTGATAATTTATCTAGGCATGCTTTAATAGCTTTTAATGCAATTTTACCTTTGTTCATAAGTAAAGCTGGTTTGCAATAATTCTAGAATGGAAACCAAAAACAGCATACAACATTTGGTTCTCAGTAACCCAATAACGAAAATAGGAATGTAGATCACAAACAAAGTGAAGTCAGCTTTGTACATTTAGGATTTCATCAGTTTCTAACTGCCCAGGATAATTTTTTACCTGGTTAGACTTCACCCAATAAAACATGGGTTATGTAGTTTTTTGTTGCAGTTGTTGTTGTTGTTGTTGCAATTACGTCCTCCAATGTTAAGTCATATCAGAAGATGAATGAATTGGGTGAAATGCTCAAATGAGTCCAGGGTCCATGGAGCTTAGAGTTACCTGACATTCCTCTATCAGGATAAGGGAAAACCCCGGAAAAAACTTATCCAGGTAACTCACCCTGACCGAGATTCGAACTCGGGACCTCTTGAACGTGAGGCAGACACGCTACCATCTACACTATCGAGGCAGGCATGGGTTAGCTATGCGAATATTCTAATAGAGTAAACATTTTTTATACATTATGTTGACATATGAACCCCTTCTGGGTGTGTAATTTATTATACTAGATTGACAATATCTGCACTTCCTAAATTTAAATGCTGTGTGAAAAAGTTCCTGTTAGAACATTGTTTTTATAGTATAGGTGAATTTTTTGAATGTCAACTACAGATAAATTGTTATATTGCACATACAGTTTATAAATGTTCATTTCTAAACTTGTGTTGTGTAAATGTTTACTGTATAATTTTTAGTTATAAGTACTTGACGTGTCCTATATCATGTACTATGATCAAAAGGATGAATAAAATTTATTATATCTGTTTGTTATTCAACAGAACTATAATCCCCTCCAGTCTTAGAATGGAAACTAATGTAAACAAAAGCACATGACAAGCTGTGTGCATCAGTTACAAATTACAACACAGTTCCATGTTGAGACTATGAAAATTAATTTTGCTTCATATTATTTAAGAGGTATTTTGATAAAAAGCATATATTCATATTACATTTTAAAAATCATATGGAGATGGATATACACCATTTTCTATTACAGTAAAAACTCATTAACCCGAACCTTTTTAACCCGTTTTTCCATCATTCTTTCGATAACCCAGATTTTCATTAAGTCGGATTGGCCATGGTCCCAGCTGATCTGGGTAAACGTGCTTCCTACTGCAGTTATAAAATGCTACTCATATTTCTAAGTACTGTTTCATAAAAAGATTGATACTGTATGAGGGGGTATCATAAGTTTTAACTATCACCCAGTAGTCTTTATGCTAGAGTGATGAAAATTTGTCAGTATCATCACTGATCCCTCGGGACATAATGTTTGTACAGTCCAGCCGCTCTATCTCCGGCTCTGACAGTTCTCGAGAGGGGGAAGAGCGCTGTTGCCAGTTGTTTAGCAGGAATTTCAAGCAGAGGAACAGGTGTATTTTAAATATTTCACGCATTTGCAGATAGCACTTTGATCTGAATAAGAGCAGTGCTCCTAAAATAAAACCACGTACACCACCAGCATGGAGCAAAATCAGTCTGCTTCCTTTTCCAACTGGCACTTTCATTGTTGCTATAATAGTGTCATCTGTCCATTCCTTTTATCTTAGTGTCCTGCATTTACCCATGTTTTATCAAGGCATACCACATTTTTGGGATTGCTTTTTAGAATTTCCCGCAAAAATCTGCCTCTCCATGCAACAATGTCACTTCTTTCCATTAAAGCTTTCCTCCCAGAAAAATTTTTAAACTGAAAACCTAGTTCTTTTAGTACTTTACTTAGGCTGGTTTTTCCGCCGTCGAATAAGCCAGCTTCCTTTAAAGAACAGAGCAACTTCGCACGAGTGGGAAATTCCTTTCTCATATAATATTGATATACATGTCGCCTTATAGCATCCTTTTGAAAAGCATCAAGTGAAGCTTTAAGGCTGCCTCGTTGCCTTTGCTTTCCCGGTGTACGCAGAACTGCAGATGGCAAACTTAAATCAGCTTCGTCACATTCCTCATGGTGGTTTTTCCCACCTTCAAGGCGTCACAAACGCTGTCCAGCACCTTGGTAACAGGTAGTAGAGGTCCACCATTGTCCCGCTCCTTCTCGAAGTAATCACGTAGCCTGAATATAAATTCACGGCTTTGGCTCTTATAAGAGCCGATTTTTTTCTTGAATTCTGATGAACCAGTAGCCTTATCACTATAATAGCGATAATAATAAGACTTACAGACGCTACAAATCGGAATTCATGCACACACAAAAAATTAAACAAACCACCAGCGCGGGATCCAAAAGTAACTAAAAGCCACGTGGTCCACACAAAATTGCAGCGGCAACACGATGCTGGATTTGCAAGCCACGCCTAGCAGCGACAACGCTGATTGGCGCTAGCAGACAGTTTTAACTTCCTGACCACAACACCGGATGTACAGACTCCCAGTACCACCAACAGAAGCAGTTAGTGTGAATGAAAGGTGTGAACGAAATATTCGAATAGAGTGATGTTGTAAAGAATATCTTAAATGATAATAAAATTACAAGTTGGATTTCAATGTTTTGAAGCTAATATAGTCCTATACTCTCATTATAAAGATAATTCTGACGATATATTTTCAATTACTCATTATTATATATTGGTACTATTAACCTTCCCCCTGCACCTCCTGCAGCCACCAAACGTCAGAGCCGGAGATAGAGCGGCCGTACTGTAGTTTGGGTGATTTGAGTGCTTTTGATTTTTTTACAGTGAGTGCCAGAAGTGACTGAGGTATAAGATGCAGAAAATTGAGGCTTGTAGTGTGATCAAGTTACTGCATTTGAAGGAAAAAACTGCCCGAGAAATCCATGATGAGATGACGACTGTTTATGGAAATGATTACCCATCGTATAACACTATTGTGAGGTGGAAAAGGAATTTTCAAACTTGTCACATGTCCCTGACAGATGAGCCAAGAGCTGGTAGACCGTCAATGACAGACGATGCTGTCCCAGTGAAGAAAGTGGAGTGTTTAATACTGGAAGACAGACGGGCAACCATCCAAATGATCATGAAAGAGACACAGCTTAGTTATGGTAGTGTGTGGAAAATTATTCATGATGAACTGCACATGTCTAAGGATCTGCACGGTGGGTTCCACGTTTGCTCAACCCTTTCCAAAAGCAAACATGGCGTGACCTTTCAAGACAGATGTTGATGCTGTTGGAACAGGATGAAGATTACTTTTTTTTTTTTTATCGTCTAGTAACCTGGATGAATCCTGGATCTATCAGTATGATCCAGAGACAAAAACCCTGGAATGGAAACTTGCTGATTCCCCCTCCCAAAAAGGCAAAGGTGCAAAAGCTAGCTGGGAAGATTATGCTTTCGTGGAGCCATCCTTACAGATTATCTTGCCAAGGGTCAAACCATCACTGGCAGATACTACTGCAATCTTCTGGACAAGTTACGAGCAGCTCTGAGAAAGAAATGATGCCATATGCTCTCCAAAGGTGTTCGTCTCCTGGCTGACAATGCACCAGCTCATTCATCTCCAGTTGCAATTGACAAAACAAGAGAATGTGGCTTTGAGACCTTACAGCATCCACCTTATTCGCCTGATCTCACACCAAGTGACTTTCTTGTTCCTGGAAATGAAGAATCTGTTGCGTGGTCGCCGATTTGACAACACAAATGACGTCATTAATGAACTGGAAGAGTGGTTTAAAGCGAATTCTGCAGACTTCTACAATCAAGGTATTCGGAAGGTCAAGAAACGCTGGGAAAAATGTGTAAATCTGGATGGTGACTACGTAGAGTAGAATTAACAAGTACATATCAACACAAACTCTCTATCATATTTTTTAAAGGGTGATAATTAAAACTTTATGACACCCTCTCATATATGTTACTTTAAATAGAATTTTGACATCTCTCACACTGCCACACACACACACGTGTATATATATATATTTGAGAATGAAATAAATTACAATTATATTTTATACAGTATAGAAACATTACTGTTAAGGAATGCCCAGTCATTCAATATCTTCTTGTCTTAGCTTAAGATTTTAAAAGAATATGTCACATAAATAAAATGAATTGTAATATTTACTCAACCTACCTTATCTATGAGGATAACTTTTGCCTGCTTGGGTTTTCCTTTTATCAATGCATAGCACACCAGTGTCATAGCCATGACGAAGAGAAAGTAACTGGTATGAACCAGATGTAGGTTGATAATGGAGCGTTCACGCTGAAAAATGCATATGTTTCAATAAATCACAACACCAATATTCTAGTAATTCAAACACACATCCATAAATGAATTCTTGAAAGGTTTTATATTATATCTTCAGCAAAGGAAAACCGTAGTCTAATAGTGAACAGCATTGAAGCTGATATTGCATACATGGACATATTAAGTAAACATGGCCATCTGTAATTCAACTTAAGTTAATAACCAAGCAGGCCATATAGATGATGTAACAAATGCTTAGGTCTATTGAAATCCCAAATTGTGACGTAGGACCAATCAGAATTAAGTATTACGGTAACTTAGCAACCAAAACAGAAAAAAAGAACCAATGATTTTATTCTTAAATTTTTTCTTCTGGCTTTAACTCTCGAAGAGAGTAGACGCGTTTTCGGTAAGAGACTTCTTGAAACTACAAAAAGTTATTGGAGTTCATCATTTATGAACATTTAGTAAACGTTTAAAATATACATTGAATACACAATGCTATGATAAATAATTTAAGTAAAAAACCATTGCATTATTTATAAATAAAAGGAGAAAATTAAAATATAGTAAAGGGCTATATACATCAGTGAAAAAATTTGCATGTAAAGAAGAAAATGATGTCGAGAAATATAATTCGATACCACGCCTGAGAAGTTTCACATTTCATCACTCGCTGCAGCTGCCGGAGAGAGGATTTATAAAAATCTTCGACAACATCATCTTCACGGCTTTTAGATGAAAGGTTCATCGCTTCTACAGCAAGGTAAGGTTTGGCTTCTACACGCATCGCCACACCGAGGGAGTGCGAAACTTTTGCGCGTGTGGGGCGTAGACCTCACGACGGGGCGAATCCAACTTCAGATATGTCATCGCATCGTGTGATATAAATCCAACCCACAAGGAGGGGAACGCTCCAGCATTTTGAACTATCTCTGCTTCTATAATTTTTAGTTGGCTCACAAATTAACAAACTGCTGCTGTAGATTTAGCCTTATGCCATGTCTAGCATGTACTTGTGAATTTTTTTGGCATGCAATACAATTACATGTTCAAAGCAGCCAGCTACTAGCACAATGGTTGTACTTATCAAATCAACTATGTTAATTTGTTGTTTGAGAGAAAAGTACATGTTATTTGAAATGTTTGCAAAGAATATTATGGGACAAAGAGAAATGTTTATAGTGCTACAAATTGTACAAGAGTGGTCCAGAAAGTAAGCACCATTTTGTGCATAGCACAAAAAGTTGTGGGGCTAGCGCTGTCATCTATACATCAGCGTGGGCAGTGCTCAATGCACTTCTAGCTGTCCAAAGGAGAGCGTCGCACATTTGCTAGATATAATCTCAAAACATGGGTGCCACAATAGAAAATCCTACCAAATGTGAGGCGCGCAGTGTTATAAGATTCTTTTTTTTGCAAAATATCACTCAGGGACCAAAATTTATTGTGAACTGTGTGCAGTATATAGTCTTATCATTACAATTAAAGATGTTGTCCATCAATGGTCAGGATTTTTTAAAAATAGAAGAACAAACATTTACAAACAGAATAAATAGGCCTTGCCAGAGATGACCTGGTGAGCGAAGAGGATAGAAAAACTATAGATAGAACCGCTGGTTCACGATAACAGAACTTCCTGATTATTTTCTCAAAATTTCTGAGTCTCTTGCATGAGATAGTGGCCAAACACCTAGGCTATCGCAAGTTTTGTGCTCATTGGGTACCAAAACTGCTGACGACCACAAAACCAAAAGAATGAGTTCTGCCATAGACTTTCTTTCTCAGTATGGCACTGAAGGAGAAGCATTTTTTGAACAGAATTGTAACCAGCGATAAGACTTGAATGGCCTATGTGAATGTTCAGACAAAATGGCAGTCAATACAATGGGGACAAACCGCTTCTCCAAGCAAGCTAAAGAAAGCCTATCAAACTCTGTCTATGAAGAAAGTCATGGCTATGGTTTTTTGGGTTGCCAGGAGCATATTACTCGTTGATTTTATGGAAAGTGGTACAGCCGTCAATTCTGAAGCCTACTGTGAAATTTTGAAAAGACTAAGACAGGCAATCCAAACAAAGTGTCGTGATCTTCAGGTATATGGTGTTGTGTTTAATTAAAAATGCTTTTTAAAAATCAAATTTTTCTAATATGAAATCGTATAGTTTGATTTCTTTTCTTGGTCTCTTTAACTTCAAATTAGTCAAGTTCAACTGTATGTAACATTTTC
Source organism: Mantis religiosa (assembly GCA_030765055.1). Taxonomy (NCBI): domain Eukaryota; kingdom Metazoa; phylum Arthropoda; class Insecta; order Mantodea; family Mantidae; genus Mantis; species Mantis religiosa. The sequence continues at coordinate 43,304,412 of CM060960.1, forward strand.
AGATAATAGTTAATGTAATAAAATTAAAAACGATTTTGTAAAATAACATTCTTGCCAACTTCCTCAACTGAAACCTATAAGACTCTTCCTCATCTGGCAAAGCATAATAATTTTGCAATGACGTAATATGTAATAAGTTCAGTGTAGTAACTGTTCAAAAATTACAAGTAAAATAAAAAAAATCTTTTGTAGAAATCCTTGAAAACCTAGTACTATGGCTGAATGGTTGGATTGCTCACCTCCCACCAAGGCAGGGTTCTTTCTATCCTGGGGGACCACATGTGGGGCTTGTAGTGGGCAAAGTGGTGCCTGAGTAGTGTTTTCCAGGTTCTCTGGTTTCCCCCGGAAATTTCATTCCACCAACGCTTTTACTTTCATCCATTTCACCATCATTTCTTCCTTCCTCACTTTTGGCTGGTCGCCCATCCAGGATACTCTCTCTAATCCAGAGTTTGCCTGTTCGACAGACCTCTAATCCCAAGTGCTAACTTGTAATTTCAGGTAGTGCAAGTCTCTCATAAGGCAGAGAAAGAAGAAGAAGAAGAAACAAAACTCTCGCAACATATTACACAAATATAAATATTTGTAACAAAAAACCTCACTTATCCTAAGAAAATGATGTTAATTCTTCTTTCAAATGGAGATCGATTTCACAAACAGATTGCTTGCATCTTCAGTTCATCAATAAACTCCGTTGTCAAGGATTCCGGCTACCGTATTACTATGTTTTTTCAGTATTACCGAAATCTGAAAACAAAACAAACCTAAAAACAGAATCAACTGCTGGTATTTCAAAATTCATTATACGATGTTTATTTTTTAAAATAAATATCTTTTCCCAAACCATTAAATATATCGGACCATTTAATTGTTTTAATTTAACTTCAGGATTTATTTCATGGTTAAATGACCAAAAATGATCTGCTACGGCCAATTTATCAGTTTGTTTATACTTAATGTTACGAAAATGTTCTTTTCCAAATTACGTTTCGTCTTTCCAATATAAACCTGATCACAATCTAAACATTGATAAATGCCAGATATTTTATTATTAGGAATTTTATCTTTTTTAGAAAAATGTACTAAATGTTTAATACTATATTTAATTTGAGAAACTAAAGTTATACCAACTTCTTTAAAATAAAAAATTGAAAATGTTTATTAACCCAAGGATGGTAAGTAAATTTTTTAAAATTATAATCATCTTTTATTTTTTAACGGTAGAAATATCATTAACAGTTTTTTTATATTTAAATTTTTCAATCTTCTTTTGTATAAAGTCTTTATTAAAACCATTAATTAATTGTGATCAGGTTTATATTGGAAAGACGAAACGTAATTTGGAAACCAGAACGAAAGAACATTTTCGTAACATTAAGTATAAACAAACTGATAAATCGGCCGTAGCAGATCATTTTTGGTCATTTAACCATGAAATAAATCCTGAAGTTGAATTACTAAAACAATTAAATGGTCTGATAGATTTAATGGCTTGGGAAAAAGATATTTATTTTACAAAATAAACATCGCGTAATGAATTTTGAAATACCAGCAATTGATTCTGTTTTTAGGTTTGTTTCATTTTCAGATTTTGGTAATGCTGAAAAATATAATAACATGGTAACCAGAATCCTTGACAACGGAGTTTATTGATGGACTGAAGATGCAAGCAATCTCTTTGTGAAATCAATCTCCATTAAAAAGAAGAATTAACACCATTTTCTTAAGATAAGTGAAGTTTTTTGTTACAAATATTTATATTTGTGTAATATTTATTGCTTCACTGTAGCTAGCTTCATTTTCTACGTAATCTCACAACATAGCCAACGGGAGTAAAATAATTTACATGAGTTGACTTTACAATTCATATTGTCCATTACTGAATGTTCACACCCATTTACTACTAAAAGTTGGAAGTGATGCAGTAAAATTTTAAATCTGTATGTAGACTTTGAAATTTGTTGCAGTCCAGTGAAAGAGTATCATAATCATGATGAAGCACAGACATAGGTAAAACATTATCTCTCATAGCACTGTATACCAATTTGTGTAGTACATTCAACTGTAATCTTAGACTACAATATAATGTAATAGACTTTAATGTTCTAGAACATTTGTAAAAATTTATAACAGATGTTATGACACAAGTTTCATATGTCTCTACTGAGCGGGATGGTTCAGGCAGTTTCATCTGTGGCCCACACTCAGAGGTCCAGATTCAATTACCGTGACTGACCTACTAACCTAGGGAATTTTTTTCAGGGATTTTCCCATGTTACCAGGCAAATGCTGGGTAAATTAGCTACATTCCCCATGATTTCCTGTTTCATAAGTTCATCTCTATTACCACTTCATAACATCTCTCATCTGGTGGTATCTTTTAGGGTAGAAATGTTGGCATGTATCTTGGCGTTGCATAGCAGGATGCTATACTCTTGGCAAAACCTCCTCCTCCAGTAAGACAGACTCCAGTATCCAATCCCAGTCTGGTAGGGCCATTTCTGGACCATAGGGCTGGTATGCTGGTTGTTCTGGCCTGCCAGGGAGTTTCCAACTGGTAAAGTGTAGGAACGCTACACTTGCACTATCGTGGCTACTTGGGGCCAAATCCCTTCCGTAGCATAGAATAGTCTAGTCCAGTCTAGTCATAGGTCTCTGAAGAAAGAGTGAATAATAAACTCTGTACTTACCCCTGTGAGCATAACAGTAAGGTGAGGATCAGAGCGATATGCCATTCTCATTACAGTACCCCCTCTACACCAGTCATCATTCTCCCTTACACCAAGGACTTCTGCATCCCTGCTTCTTCCTATCAGTTTTGTAGTGGCACCTCCTGGCTGTGCTGGGGCACAGGTGGAAGGAGAGCTTGGTATGGGCAATAAAGATCGAGGACCAACAAAGGTTACACACACATCATCCGTGTGAGAGAGATTCTGTGGTAAGACAAGACTGATGTTAAGGGAACTCGTTTCTGGTTCTGTTTTACAACTGCTTGTCCAGCCTGCAACATATAATTGAAATAAAATTAACTTGAAGCCTGTGGATGCACATGTTTCCATAGCATGTGTCATAGGTTCTTAGCTTCCTGGGAAAGGCTACTGATGTTATGAGTTGTTGCCCAAGTTCCACTCACCATGATGTGAACCTGTTTTAGGATTTTGTCCACTCTCTGTTCTATTTTCACCATCGGTGAATGCCAATCAATGTATCTGGCTGTCCAAATTTTAGCCTACACATGGCTAGTATCGAAGAATGATTAAATTTCCATCAATTAACTTTTATTCATGTTTGAGCAGCTTTTGGTCACATATGTGATTTGTTCTTTTTACAGTAGATGAATGATAAGAAGGTTGTCCAAATAATGGTTTGTATGTGTGAGTTTTCTGTGCACGCCTGACTTTTTAAATCCTTGGCATGATTTCCTTCAAAAGGGAAGTAAAGCAGATGGTTTCTTGTTATACTTAATGGAACATAAAGCAACCTCAAGGGTGATAAGGGGCCTCTGAGCAAATGTATGCAGTCTTTCCACCCAATAAAGACTGGAGCATTGAGACTATAGCAGTTAAAGAATGTCCTACTAAACGATGAGCAACATAGATAGAGTCAACATGAAAAATTCAATGCCATGGCTGGGATTTGAACCACATACCTCCTGGTTTCCGTCCAATCGCTCTAACTCATTGAGCTACCATGGCCTATGTGCCGTCCTGACATTAAATTCTCCATTTGACTCGTATATTTCCCTGGTAAACCACTAGGGGCTCTTGCATCCAAGATACACCATTTGTGGCAACTTACTATCGTAAGTACTTGAGTCCCAGGCTTCATCATTTAACTCTTATTTTAGTTAATTGATGGAAATTAATCATTTCTTCACACTAGCCGTATATAGGCTAAGTTTTTTGATAGAGTCAACATGAAAAATTCAATGACAAGGCCGGGGTTTGAACCATGGATCTCCTGGTTTTCATCCAGTCGCTCTAACCCATTGGGCTACCATGGCCAACTGACATTAAATTCTCCATTTGACTCATATATTTCCCCGGTAAACCATTAGGGGCTCTCGCATCCGAGATACACCATCTGTGGTGATTTATTGGTAGCTCAATGGGTCAGAGCGACTGGATGGAAACCAGGAGATCCATGGTTCAAATCCGGCCATGGCATTGAATTTTTCATGTTGACTCTATCAAAAACCTTAGCCTATATACGGCTAGTGTGAAGAAATGATTAATTTCCATCAATTAACTAAAAATAATAAGAGTTAAATGATGAAGCCTGGGACTCAAGTACTTACGATAGTAAGTCGCCACAAACGGTGTATCTCGGATGCGAGAGCCCCTAGTGGTTTACTGGGGAAATACGAGTCAAATGGAGAATTTCAGTACGGCACGTTGGCCATGGTAGCTCAATGCGTTAGAGCGAATGGACGGAAACCAGGAGATCGAGGTTCAAATCCCGGCCATGGCATTGAATTTTTCATGTTGACTATCAAAAACCTTAGCCTATACACGGCTAGTGTGAAGAAATGATTAATTTCCATCAATTAACTTAAATGGTGAGCAACATATCTCCAACATCCAAGAGACCAGAGGTTTACAACATGATGAGCAAAACGGTGACAACAACCCAAAAGTGCACAAGCAGCTCATGACATAATAATCAAAATGTCTGCAACAACCCAAGGGCAATTAATGGAAATTGTTACTTACACTAGCCTTGTATAGGCCAAAGTTTCAAAAGGTAGTCAGACTGAAAAATTTAATGCCATAGCTGGAATTTGAACCATGGATCTCCCAGTGTCCACACTACTGCTCTTAACCATTGAGCTATCATGGCCAACGTGCCAGTATGACATTAAATTCTCCAACTGATTTGTACTTTTCCAGTAAAGTAAGTACTTAGGGTACTTATGTGTTGTAAGTTGTCATTAAGGTAGATGTCTCAAGTGTATGTATGAATTCCTAGTGGTTTACTGGGAAAGCTATGAGTCAGCTGGAGAATTTAAGGTTGTGCTGACACTTGGCCATTGTAGCTCAATAGTTAAGAGCAACCAGATGGAGACAGGGCAATCTATGGTTCAAATCCCGGCTATAGCATTGAATTTTTCAGTGTGATACCTTTCCAAACCCAAGAGCAGCTCATGACAAGATGAGCAAAACATTGGCAACAAGCTACTGAAAACATACATGATGATACACGCTGTGTAAGCATATGCATCAACAAGGTAGCCTACAACTGTTAATCATTTATGCTACCAGTTCTCTTCTCTATTTTTTCAAGGTAAAAATTACAGATTTCTATGTTCTTATAAAACAGTTTTGCCTAGTACAGGGCTATTCAAAAAGAAAGAACAGATTTCAAACATTTATTTCTTCCAAATTACAAAAGATAGAAACATGATTCCAACGTTCATGGAGAGAGATATGTTTACTATTGAAATAGCACAGGGGGTAGAAGTTCCAATCATGGCTGCACTGGCGCTGTTGTTTGTCTGTACTGAAATAGCGGCGAAACCACAAGAGAAATAACTTTGTGTGCTGCAATTAGTACAACTACAGTCCATTGTTACAGTTCAATGAGCATTTTGCCGTCAATTTAATAAATAACTGTTGTGTCATAAGCAAATTTACAAGTGGCATCAAAAATTCGTAGAAGATGATTGCATCTGCAAAAGGAAAAGCACGGGACATCCTTGCACTTCGGACGAGAATGTAGAGTGTACTCATACACTATACGAAAGGAGCCCAAAGAAATCCACATCACGAGCAAGCATGGACTTGAACATTCTTCAACCACTGGTATGGCAAGTTCTAAAACATCGTCTGCAACTGAAGCCATACAGTTATTGCAAGCATTGCATGTTGATGACTACAACAAAAGCGATGAATTTGCATTGGCATTAATATAATTTTGAATTGAACTAATACTCAATGCATTAAATATTACAAATAGAAGCACTATTAACAGTGAAGTTTTCTTAATGTTGAAGTTTTGTTGAGTCACACTTGTTTACACTCATCTTCACTTATTATTTTTAAAAATGCTGGAACGTTTTCCAGGACATTCGCCCTCTTTCTCAGCACTGTTTTCAACACTTCCAAGAAAGGAAATGCAGGATGTATTTAATCTTTCACTGTAAATTGTAACCATATGATTTCTGCATGGTAATTTTTTATACATCTTTAACAAAAAATTTAAGAAACAACACATAAAGAGTATATGATAACACCTGACAAAAGCTTGAAGTTACCTGTTATTGGAAGAACTCCTGCTGCAACAGTAATATTGTGAGGTAAGGTGCTCAGCTGCAGCTGATGTACCAAACTTAGGGATGCAGAAACAGATATAGAGATGTTACCAAAATTATCATTAAGATCAACTTCATCTGGCCGAGAATTGTTGCCAGTGGTCCTCAAAGTGTCATCGGACAGAACACACAGGTCAAAGTTACTCAAATGCTTCAGAAAGAGACTCCAATCCTGAAAAAAAAATATTTTTGACACTTAAAATGATTTTTCACTTAGTTTTTCATGATGGTTTACTTTTAATGCTATTAACAGACTCTGACTTAGATGTCTTCATATTTAATTTCCATACAACATACAGTTGAACCTGCTTTATACATAGCCCAGTTATACGTAATTTGTATTTATAGGTAAACATTTGCAGGTTCCAAAAGTGCAATTTAGAAACATGTTAGTAGAATTTTAATTATATGTAATGCATTTATATGTAATTCACAATTATACATATTAAATTTCACTGAAATATAACTGAGTTATACGTAATTAAACGAGAATATGGCATATGCTAGCTTAAAAGAAAACTGAAATACATTCTCCTTATTGCCGGTGACCAAGTTGCAAGATGAGCGAGTTGCTTTCGGCAAGGAAACAAAAGTCAAAGACGTTAGCTCATATGCATCCTTTGGCGCAATAGTGTCATAGCTAGAGCCCGGAAGTTATTGACCTAAAATTTCTCTAAAAATGAGCTATAAAATGCCCTTAAAATATAAAAAAATGCACATTAAATGTAAAAAAATTACCTAACAAAAAATTAACAATTTCTTTCATAATAATAAATTAATAACGGTCACAGACAAAAAATGAATATATGGTTCGAATAACCACAGTTTAAAATTAACTTTCTTAGTAAATAATGCAATTATTGCTACTCAATAATAAATAAAATAAAAATTCATCAGGTCATTTTCAATTTTATAAAATATGAAAAAAATAAGTTACTGTACCCATTAGCCAAAACTTAGCATTGCAGTATACTACCATGGTCATCTTCAAGTTATCAAAAGTAAAGGAACGGCGATTGTCAGTTAAAACGTTTTATACTTTGAGAAACTTCTCTCCACTTCCACAGATGTTATAGGTACATATTTGAAAAACACTATATCACTGCCTGTTAAATCCTGTTTAAAAATATCAGATCTGAAGTTTTCTCCTGACAAGACATCGGCAAATCTGACAAACTGGTATCCTTTATTTTTGCCGAACATAAATTTTAGTATCTGTCTAATTTTGTCCCCAATCTCACCTTTTACATTTTGTATCCTCTCTTCCGCAATCCTCATTAACTCAATCGACTTATCCAATGTCATGCCACGTTCTTCAAGACGGGTTATGGTATCCGTCAAAAATGCAAATTTTTACTCATTGAAAGCTAATTTACCTTGGATTAAAGTTCCAAAAAACAGATCCTGTGTGCTCTCAATTGCCTTAGAATCTACCCTATCAAAACTATTCACCACTTCTCTCACTATTTGAAAATTGTCACAGTGGTATATACATGCAGTTAACCATGTACCCCAACGTGTTAAAATTGGTGCCAGGGACAAAGCTATATAAGGGGCTTTTTCTTTGAAATACATAGTTCAGATTGGCGCTTTCAGAAATACTTTCTTTACTGTAGAAATTAGTGTTGATCTTACCTGTTCTGCAATTCGATGAAAAGCATGGGCCAAACACGTGCACCATCTTAATGTAAAATGATTAGATCGATTTTGCCGCCTTTAACATGTAAGGCACGTTGTCATGCTGTATTCCACTAGGCCACAATAAACATAGATTTATCGAACAGTTTGCATATCTGACAGAGGTTACTTCCATAACCTCTGAGGTCAGAAGAAACATTTGTCCGACACTAGTAGTTTCTAGTGTACCTATCACTACATTGGCTACATAACACCCCTCTAAACCAATTGTCTCATCACTTGATACATAAATATTTTTCCCATTCACATATTCATGCATTCGGTTTAACGTGTCTTCATAACATTTTTGTACGTAACTTTTACGCGAAGTTGATTAATCTGGAATTGAATGACCAATGTGACGTTCAAGAAAATCTCATCATTTGGAATTACTTAATTTTCCTAGCGGAATATTTGCACTAACAAACACCTCACATAATTCTTTATAAAAGTAAGATGACTTGTTACTTGACGTCGAAGCCATTTCTTTTAACAGTAACTGAGACGCTTGTCTTTTTTTCACATTTTAAAGAGCTTGCAAATGTTTTCGGCGCCTAACATGTTGTACAGTGTACGTTTGTCTGCAGCGACTTTAATTTCGCACACTTTACAGTACAATACAGTCCCATCAGTAGAGAATATGTTTCCACCAAACCCTGAAACATACTGTTTCAAACGGGATGCAGTTGACTGTTTTTTGTTTCGGCATTTCAATACCACAACACAACAAATTTACACACCTCACAAACTTCTCTCCCTACTGTGAAACTTCTAGCTCCTGAAGTTCTGACTGATGCAATCCACATGTATTGCATGATGTAATCGGCGATTCCTCGAATTGATGCGTCATAAATTCACCAGCACTGTTAGGACGCTGACCTGTGTTAATTGCATGTTTACTACACTTACAAAGTTACTATTTCATAAAAAATGATATAAATGAACGTTCAATTGCAGATTATTTAAAAAAAAAAAAAAGCCCATGGGTCAGGGTCAGGTCTGCCACGGGAATTGAACCCAGTCCTCCCGAATGCGAGCTATAGATGAAAATGCCCTATAAATTCGTGAAAAAGAAAGAACATGACCGGAAAATGCATCTAAAGATTTAAAAATGACCTTATAAAAATGTGGAAAAAATAAATTTTGGTGACCTATAAAAGCCATATATATCTAACATATCTGTTCCAGAATGCACTTATTTCCAATAAGCATTGTCTGTGACTACTCAGAAAAAAGATGACTTTTCATCAAAATCCAAGCCCTAGTGATGAGTAATTGTATGCATTAGTAGTACTTAAAATGTTTTGCTCTTTCAGTCAAATGTTACGGGTGTTATGTTTGGTGGTGGTAATAAAAAATTATTAAATAAATAAACATTTTTATAAAATATTTACAGTGGTAGTTAAAATTATATATAATAATTTAGTGAAGTTGTTTTCCATACGAGGTATTCAATGTCCTAGAGCGCTGCTCAGTCAGGGGACCAAACAAACAAAACAAAAACAAACACAAACAAAATATGCTAGCCTCTGGTTTCTAAGGTCACAAGTTCAAACCTGGCAGAAAGCCATGGACTTTTTGCGTTAAAGATCTTCAGCATGGTTTCCTTTGTTATCTGTAGTAGACTTGTATGTTCTTATTTATAAAGCCATTCTATATTGGGCATGAAAGATCACTTAAATTTGTTTAGGAAGGAAGTAAAGCTGTGTCATAGACTTACAGCACATAAAAGAACCTCAAATCTGATAAAGTGGCCTGTGTAGTATGGAAGCTCATAAGGGGTATATACAAATACAACATATCTTGGCTATCTGGTTTTTGCCATGGCAAATTGTTTAAAATAACCAAAGTTTTGACCATCTTGTCATGGTCAAAACTTTGGTTATTTTAAACAATTTGACGCGGCAAAAACCGGATAGCTGAGATATTTTAAATGCTGGCCGTGGAAACTTGAGAAAATATTACAAATATAACAATTTGTAACTTAAAACTTCATTTATCTTATAAGAAATGACACTTTTCTTATAAATTGTTCGGGATCGCAATTTCATGGAAATTCTTCCACATCGTCAGCCGGAACCACAAACAAAACGGTTGTTACTAAAATTAGGCAAATGAGTCAACCTTGTATATACTTTTCTCCACTTACAAGTTTTTTGATGAAGACTAATTTTATGTTGAAGCTCTTAAATATCTTTTCAAATTTTTTGAAGTATTTTGGATGAAATGTAAATTTTCCATATCTGGAATACTGCATATTGATGTTGTACTGGGTTGAATGGGTTACATTTAATGTAATTGTCAACATGTGTTGCTTTTCTGTATATTCCAAATTGTAATCCTGTTGGTGTTCTGATGATTTTCAAATCTATGCAGTATTCCATAGTTTGGTTCACAGATTAATCAACATCCCACTAACAAAAACAGAATATGAACAGGAGTACACTCACATACACCAGGTTGCCGAATTGAACAACTATAACACAAATTTCATCAAAAAATTGATCTACAGACACAAAAGAAACAAAAACTTAAAGGACATTACTATATTAAAAAAAAACTAGAAAACCCAAACACCAGATATGGAAAATTTACATTTCATCCAAAATACTTCAAAAAATTTGAAAAGATTTTTAAGAGCTTCCACATAAAATTAGCCCCTCAGAACAAACACAACATCCGCAACTTACTAAACCACTCTCTAAAAAATAGCACACCAAAAACTCAATTATCAGGCGTTTACCACATGAGCTGCCATGATTGTGACAAGATATACATTGGTAAGACCAAAAGGAATCTAGGAACAAGAATGAAATAACACTTCAGAAATATTAAATTCAAACAAATGGACAAGTCGGCCGTAGCACATCACTTTTGGTCTGAGAATCACAACATAAAACAAGAAATAGAACTGATCAAACAGGCAAAGAAACCTCTGGAACTACAGACTTGGGAAAACATATTTATTACAAAGAAACAGGACCTCTTGATGAATTTTGAAATTCCCGCCGTACATGACGTCATCAAACTTACCAGAACAGACATCAAGCCAGATGCAAACACCGGATGAATCATCAGTCAACCACGGAACTGACGATAGGGAAGAGGTTCCCAGAAACTAGTCTTCATCAAAAAACTTGTAAGTGGAGAAAAGTATATACAAGGTTGACTCATTTGCCTAATTTTAGTAACAATGGCACTCCACTTTCTGAAATACTTCTTTTTATTCTATATAAAACAGTTGTTTATAAACAGACTGATAAATCGGCCATAGATTATCACTTTTGGTCATTTAACCATGAAATAAATCCAAAAGTTAAATTATTAAAATAATTAAATGGTCCGATAGATTTAATGGTTTGGGAAAAGATATTTATTTTAAAAAACAAACATCGCATTACAAATTTTGAAATACCGGCATTCAATCCTGTTTTTAAATTTGTTTTATTTTCAGATTTTGGTAGTACTAACAAAGAACATATCAACATTTAGCATTTGTAATGATGACAACAGTTTTGTTTGTGGTTCCGGCTAACAATGTGGAAGAATTTCCATGAAATTGCAATCCCGAACAATTTATAAGAAAAGTGTCATCATTTCTTATAAGTGAAGTTTTAAGTTAAAAATTGTTCTATTGGTATATATTTGTTTGCTTCACTGTTAATAGCTTCATATGTTACGTATTCATAATGGGTAGTTACAGAGGTAGAAATTTGGACATATGCTTCATTAACACAAAGCCTTATGAAGGGATACACTCCATGGAAATAACATAAAAGCAATAGTTATGCCCAAGGCAGTGACCCAATCTGGTGTTACGTGGACAACACTGGAACCAGGTTCAATTGCAATAGCAACTCTTTTAAACATCTTCACTCCCTTGACATTTTATCTTCTAATGATTAAATCTCTTTAATCCCCCATCTTCTTTGAAATGGCATATTGATATTTATTTGTACAGTTTCCATTAGATTTTCATTACAATGACTTTGATATCTAACAATCACTATTATTACAAAAGTGAATCGAGAAGATATTAACACATTGCTTCACTCACACTGTTTATTCACAGGACATGTTTCAAGAACTCTTGCTCCTATCATCAGCTGATACTCGACTAGTGCAAGTTGTAGTGGTTTCCTCTTTCTCCGTTTTGTCAATAAATGGCGTGATGTACTTGTTAAAGATGTCCGGTGGTGGAGTTTCAAAATTCATGACTCTATGACGATTTTTGTTGATGAAGATTTTTACCATACGGAAAGGTCTATGGGGTGATTAACATATTTTATTAGAGATGTTTCCAAGTTGATGTCATGTCTAGTATTCAAAAAATGAAAAGCCACTGCTGATTTTTCTGTTTCACTATTTTTAATGTTTCTTAGATGTTCTTTAGTTCTGAAGTTAATATATATATATATATATATATATATATTTTTTTTTTTTTTTCCTATAGGAATGCAAGTACCTAACAAGTACCTCATTCCAGCAAATACCTATCTAGAATTCTCTGAATATGCTCATCAGAGAATGAGCGAAATGTCAGGAGAATTTTCATCCTCTGGACCATGGCCCACAAGCCTGGGAAATACATTCTATTGGATTAACGCCGGCTGTGAAAGCCTAAGCATGTACACCTAGCAGTGTGCAACACTATATTACAAACTACGCTAGTAACACGGTACCCATTAGGGTGAACACTTGTATTATTAACATAAGTTTACAGAAACATTCCTAAAACTTCCAACAGCTAAGTCAAGAATTACTAAAGCTTTTTCTTAAATATACTGTCAAATAAGTAAAACACAACTTACCACATGTACATCAGGGTTAGGAAGCGTTTCTGAATGTTTTATAAAGTACGCCAACGAGAGTGTTGTGATGGCAAATGCTATCAAGCATAGCGTAAACACCATTAACGGAGGCCTACTTGTCGCAAAACCTTTAAGGTTACCAAACGGTGTTGCGAATACCATCGTAGCTTTTAGCTGTCAGTTTCCCTATAACCCAAAACATAAGACGTTAAAATATGATTTTACTTATTCATCTAAGCTACGTCATGTGCACTTGCAAATCAATAACACTGTATTGCCATCAAACGTAAAGTGTTTTACACGTTCAGAAATAAATACAGCAGCAAACACTTACATTTCCAAAAAATGCATTGTATTTATAGCACATATATAAATGGGCTTCAATCACACAACAGAGCTTTCATACTTGCACAGTGGTTTATAATATCCACAGAAGTCAGAACACCGAATCCTCCTACTTTTTATTTTTATTCTGTCAATTTTGTTTTGTGACACCACTGCCAACTACGAGATTATGAGTACTAGCGAAATATATAGCGTTAGAAGGAGGCGTTTTTCTTGTACACAGAACTCTTGATACTTTTCAGCTGTCTTGAAATCGCTCCCTTATGTACAATGGTTCGACTTCATAAGTGGTACTTATGAACATTTTCAAGTTTTACGTATTTTTATTCCTGCATTATGCGGCTGCCATGTTCTTATTAATTTCGAAATTTCCCTATCGCTTGTTGCAAAATGCCTCGTGGCACGACAAATGTTGGCTTTGTGCAAGCTCCAGTTAAAGTAATGTTCCTATTTATTAAAAGATTAAATTTACAGAACTACACATTTATATATGAAACGGATCCATTAATATGACAGCAATTATTACCCAAATACAATCATCTGATTTCCTGGCACTGTGCAACAACCTATGCAATAAATGTCCCTCCTGTGTGGAGCATTTGAATCTAAACAGATATTTCAACTTCAGATTTACCTCGTTACTGTAGTTTTAATTGGACTGATTGGAACTAAGCTCCTCGACCTGGACATACGATACAAGATTATTTTACCCGCTTTGTGCAGACATCCATATTTACCACTCATATGCCATAAAATATAAAAGCAAAATAATTATTGAACAACTCACAAGTACTAACAAATCAGAGGGTTATTAAATAATTTATGCCTAATATTAAAAAGCCCATCATGCATCTGCCAAGAATTACTCAAAGCCTGCACTCTTAATGAGCAATAAAATAGTACAAAATATAAATTAATGTGAAGGTTATCAGCAGGAACCACCTATTCACTCCAAGCCCAGCTCTCACGGGATTCAAATTCTGTCTTTAGCTTAATATACCTATTTTATTTTATTTTTATCATCTAATACGAATGTAATACCTATCTGAAGTTCTAATTGTTTTTATTTTAGTTTTGTTTTAATTTAAAATCGCTTTATTCATAAACATTATGTTAAAACAAAGGTATAATCGCTATACCAGATGGATTTTTAGCTCATTATTTCTTTACTTTGTTAATACTTTATGATCCTTGAGGAAAAATACATAAATAATGATGAATCATGTATAAAACATTGGATTTTTTACTCAAATATTAAACATTTTCCAGTGAACCAACAATTCATTATTATATACGAATTTTTATTTAGTGTAAAAATAAGATACCGGCAATCCTCTAAAGGACTTAGTTTTATGTAGACGAAGACATTTTCTGAAGAGAGATGTTAATTTGATACTGGTTGTGCCGACAGTGTCGTGGTGTCGTCACTTCACCGTCACTTTGAATGTTCTTTTCTGCGGTTCTAAATTTTCGCTATTTTAAATTAAGTTTAAAAAATAGATATTTTTCTAAGTTTAGAAGATATATGAATTGATAGTTTGCCTCTAATGTATTTAATGTCTTAGGTTTTATTATTTTGTATACCTTTTCCATAAAGCCTGCGTTGTATATCCAGAATGTGCGCCATAAATGGCGCGCAAACATATCTTGAAACCAAAACACGAAAATTTATTAAATGTTTATTATTACATTATTTTAAACATGTATGAATCAGTAAACAGCTATATTATTTTAAATTTCCTTCTTTGGTAAGTTTTTTTAACGGCATGCATAAAAGCGCCAAGTTTACTTCCACCTGACTGCCCTATTTTCCCTCCATTTATGGTACATCTTGAAAAGCGCGCCTTCAAATGAGATAAAAGCGCACCAACCGGCGCCAACTTCCATTAGAAGTAGGAAGCCCGCCGAAATGTGAAGTCGACGTCAAGGGTAGTAAGAATTTATTCGGGAAATTCTGTTGGTTTGGAATCTTTAACATTCTCTGTTAGTTAATTAGTTCATTTTCACATCCTGGCATCTAGATAGATCATTAAAAAGGCATATTGCTTTCTTTTTCCCCTGTTTGTTTCACAAAATCAATTTTATTAGAAACATACTAATAAGCTTTAGAAGAAATTACATTATAAGTTGATTAATTTGCTTAACTTGAAAAAGCAATCTAAAATACATTAGTTGACAAACTAATTACAGTTAAACATATATTAATATATGTGCTCATTGAAACACAGCCAAATTTTATTTGTGTTTAGCTGGAAATTTGTCCACAATTGTATTGACCTAAGGAAATTTACAAATTTTATTAATTACTCTTGTCAGTAGCCCTGGAGCACACTTCCAGGTGTTAGTTAATTTATGTTACTAAATTTGCAATATATTTGCAGGTAATGCTTCTCTACAGCCATAAGAAGTCTTTATTTCAAATGTAATAACTTAAAGTGTTTAGAAATCATTGAATATTCTACTGCTTTTGATGATATACAATTTTGGAAAAGGAAGAATTAAGGTTTTTATGATAGGTCAACAGTTGTTGCACTCAAACTCTATAGCTGCTAGGAACTTTGTCATTATATTGCTTTGTTGCTACTATTTTCATTAAGTTACTAAATGGCATCTTCTGAAGTATACCAAGCAATAATTGCTTGTGCCAGCAAAACTTTCTGATTTCACTTGACTTATGTACTACTATTGACTGCACTCTACTTGCAAGAATTAAATATATTTCTTGTTTTCCTACTTTATATAAATGAGCAGTTCTAACATAAATACTCATTCAAAAAATTTTAAATTGGCATTTTATTTCAGGTATTTTCATAATTGCAGAGTCAATCTTTTGTGCTAAGCTTCCTGATATTGTTCTAGTACCAAATTGCTGTGGGCTTGCAGGTTCTGTTCTGCAGTATTCTATGACTGAGGTACTTGCAGTTTATTTGTTTTATTTTCTATTAATCTCCTCCATGGAAATATTACTCATTGCATTCTTTATGAACTTTGTTCACATTTTCAAATGTACCCATCTGTTCTAATATTTTTTCCTTTGCAACTGGATACTATGTTCATATTAAAATCTTGATGCTGTCATTGGTTTGGTAATTCACCAATTCTTTACTCCATTCAGCAGTTGTTTCACAAAGTTTGTTCTTAAATTCCTAAATCTTCACAATGTATTTATGTATAGCAAACACTTGTGACTAGTTTTTTTCTACACCTCTTTGGTTTTACTTATCCAGTATTTGCATATTTTAAAGTTCATCTGACTTTGTTCCTTCTCATGAGCAACATGTCTAGTAAAATTAATATAATTTTGAGTCAAACTAGTACTCGATGCTCCATATATTGCTAGTGATTTCGTTAGGACCTTCCTAACATCCTCACCAAATGTCTACTGTTGAATTTTGATGTGGTGAACTCCTTGGAGGCGATAGGAGCATCTCTGTTTGTATCTTGATGAACTTGAAGTTTAGGTTCTTTTCAAAGGTGGTGTCGAAATTAAACAGTTTTCCTTCATATTTCTTTATGAATATCTTTTCCTTTGTGGTTAATGCAGTGAACCCTGAACACTTTTTAATAAATGAATTTCTTGTTCTATATTGTGATTCTAAAAATGGTACGCTACTGCCGATTTTTCTATTTCTTTGTTCCTGATGTTCTTAAAATGCTCTTTAAGCCTAATGTTCAAAAATCTTTTTGTTTTGCCAATGTAAAAGTTGTCATATCCTTTGGAATTTATGTGGTACACACCTGAGTTTTTATCTGTGGGTTTCTCTTTTGTATTATGTGATTTCAAAAGGTGTTGTACACTAAATTTGTTCTGCGGAGCCAAAGTAATGTGTTCTTTGACGACTTTTTGGAAAAAATACGTAGCTCTGGGATGGTATGTAAATTTTCTATATAAAGTTTTATTATTGATTGGAGAAAGAGTAGTGCTGTCTTTTGAATTTATCAATTTTCTTTTTGATCAATTCAATTATCAAGTAAGGATAATTTAAGTGATGTTTGTGTTTAAATTACTGACTCATTACTTTCAAATACTTCATCTTGTTTAAGGGGACATTAACTAGTCACTGTTGACAGCAGCATGCTTGATTTGTCTTGGGTTGTATTCATCTGTTATTATGAAATTTTCTGTGCATTATTCTTTCCTATATATGCCAAATTCCAGTTTTATATGTATTCTGATTAGTTTCAAGTCTAAGAAAATGTCTAGTATACTTTGTCTGGTTAAAGCTGTTCCACGAAATCTTATTTGAGTCCATACCAGTCACAATTTTATTTGTTATGGCAAGTGTTGATCTAAGAGATTACAAGCTTTTCTCATCTGTGAACACAGATTGGACCCTTGGATTTTCTAGGTACAATTCATATTGCAAACGTTTTACTGATGCACTGGCTTCAAGAATACTTTGTCACTGCATTGCAGTTTTATTATGCCATAGTTATACTAACTGCAATGCTCTGCCTTTTATTTAGTATTATTTGTTTAAGAGCCTTCTGTGTGTTGTTTCCATTATAGAAGTAGTATTATCTTTAGTGGTTAGTAGTAGTTGTAGCAGTAGCATTAGAATTATTTAACTAACAAAGTAGTTATTAACAAGAAACGCATACAGAGGCTCCCTTATTTATTTTAGTTCCTTTTTCTTTATTTTTACTTTATTTGGCAGAGATTGCAGTGGTGTTCTTGTGGCATACCAACAAGTTGCATGTCAACTGGTCTGGTTTCAGAGGAATATATTTCTTCAGTATGTTTTGTCTTCTATAATAAGCAAAATGAGGTACCATCCCACAGTTTAATAATGATGGTAGAAGATGTTTTCAATAATAATTTCTTGCTCCAAAGGAGAGCAACTCATTCGGAGCTTTGTGGTGTTGTTACCGCTTTTTCTTTTCTCTATTGCTATTTTCCATTCTTGTATCATTTCCATTCTACTGCTCCCCAAAATACTTCTGCAGTGAACTTTTCACATACTGCATTCGCTATCGGTGTCTTTTTGTCCTGCTTGGGTAAAAAGCAGGCAGGTAAACATCTTTACTCAGCCTGCGGAGCCAGGTTTTCATTGTGTTAATCACCTCTTCATCATCTTCGAATATGTCTTCCACGAATGGCATTTTTCAGTGGCCCAGACAAGTGGAAATCTGAGGGAGCCAAATCGGGACTATAGTGTGCAGGATGTGACACTATCCAGCCCTGCTTGGCGATGTGGACAGGAGTCCTCTAACTGGGGTGTGCTTGTTGATCTTGCTTGATACCAGCTATTTCTAAACTTCTCTGCTTCTTGCCACTCTTGTCCATTGATTTCCTACTTTGGATCTGAAAGAGTTCGCCCATCTGGTTGTTTGGCACCCCACATTTATTCGTCCTCTTGGATCCTACACTGTGGTCTGGTGTGTCCATTTCTGATCATCCATATTGATACATGATCAACCCATTTCCATTTTAGGCTTTCTACCCTTTCTACCACATCTTGCATTTTTGTTGTACATCTTAATTCTTCATTCCTAATTTCATACCTTAGTGAAACATTTAGGATTCTACTCTCCATTCTTCATTGACACACCTGTAGCTGCTTTTCCAGTTCTTCTGTCAAGGACCATGTTTCACAACTGTAGAGCAGCATTGGCATTACACATTTACCTAGTATTTCTGCTTTTGTGCTTATTTTTTGTCTCTTTTCTGTGAGAAGGAACTTAAGTGACAAAATTTGTCCCATGCTCATCCTATTCTGTGTTTGATTTCATGTTTATATAGGCAATTTTATCTTCTGCATTTCATCAATATGATTTGTGATGCAATGTTTTGCTGGATTTGTGAGTATTTTTTCCTTATTTTTCCACTGCTTCTAATCCATAATATATTGATACAGCCTCTCTTGAACAGAAACTATGGATAATATGTTTTACAGTTTATATAGAAATTGATAAATTGTAAGAAGGATATGATTTGACATACCTACTTCATCATTAAAAAATATTTCCAAAAGTGCTTTTGATAACTGATTATTAACACTATTTACAAGTTGCAGCTTCTGTGAATTTTCAGAAAATGTCTTCAAGTATCTTACAACTATTCCTACGGTAAACACTAGCAATATGTGGAGCATTGAGTACTAATTCAACTTAAAATTATATTATATTAATCTACAGCTATATTTGTTTTCTTGGAAATTATAATTTTGTTGTCTGTTTCTATACTATTATACCCATAAGATGTATTGTTTCTATTATTTTTATGGAGACGGTCCTTTGATTTGTCTTCTGATGGCATGTTTGTCTTCTGACGGAAAGATCAGTTAATTAAATTTAAAGGGAGTCGATTAATGACACTAAACAACACTTACTTTTAAATTTTCCCGGAACATGTTTCGGAGACTTTGCCTCCATCGTCAACCAGACATCGACTGGTTCTCAGTGGTGTAGCTGGCAATATTTTGTCATAGGTCTCCTCTGGTGGCGGTTCGAGGAACTTTCTGAACAAATCTTTCTGAGGGATGTTGAAATTTAATACTTTGTTCCTATTTTTTGAAATGAAGATTTGTTCCCATGTGGACAGTTCTTGTTTTCCTGATGTATGTTTTAGTAGTTTTGGTTCTGGATTTATGTTGTGGTTTTTTCCCCAAAAATGCGTGGCAACTGCTGATTTTTCTAATTGTTTATATTTTATGTTCCTAAAGTGTTCCTTTGCTCTTGTTTCTAAATTTCTTTTGGTTTTTCCAATATAAATTTGACTGCAGTCGCAGCATTCAATTTGATATATACCAGATTTTTTGTTAGATGGAATGGCATCTTTGATGTTTGAGCAAATTAGGTTTTTTAAGGAGTAATGGTTGACTGGTGCTAGTTGAATGGTTTGATTTTTGAAGACTTTTTTGAATTTATCAAAGGCCCATGGATGGTAAGTGAATTTTTTGAAAATCACATTAGTTTTTGTAGCTGAGAGGGTTGTGGTTTCCTTTATTAGCTTCTTTAAATTTAATTTATTACAAGAACACTGTTTTCAACACTTCCAAGAAAGCAATTGTAAGATAGTTAAGTTCATCTATCCATTTAACCTCAAATATTATTTTTATTCTCATATTCGATGTATTGGGTTCAAACATAGTTATTTTGAGAAGTTTGTAGCTCACAGCATTGGTTCTGTTCTTTGCATTAATTTCTTAGAGATGTTAGAAAATTCTAACAGTATCCATGGAGCTGTTGTCAATGCACATTTTTACTCATCTTGTAGCACTAAACTTGAACATTTTCCAATGTATCTCTATACATACGCAGATTAGGATTTCACTACAGAGGGGATTTGGGACCCATTCTTCAATATTCTATACTTAATTGTTATTGTTTTTCTTCAATTTTGTGTTTTATCTATTGCAGTTCTTCATATGATGGTTTACTTGCCTACGGAAGTTTTCTCTACATCTGATACTCTTTCAAATGGAACAATATAAAATGGCTGTAGTTTCAATAGCAGTTCAAAATTATGTTTTGAATTTCTGTGTTAAAAATGAGTATTAGTATTTTAAAGATTCCAAGCCTTGTCCGAGTGTTGTGTTTGGTGCTAACAGTGACAGGATTGCTTCTACAAGACATCTACTGGATAAGGACTCGTTGCCATTTCAGTAAGGTGCAAAATTATTTATTTATTCATTTATTATTGGCCTTTTATATTGTGGAATAAAATAGTGAAGATATGAAAGTATAAAAAAATGCATAAAACTCAAAGAATTCTAAAATAGGGAATAAAATGGTAAAGTAAGATACAGGGTGATCTGTTTGAAATGTCAGAAAAATAAAATGTTATATTTACGAAGTTAATGTGCATATCTCTGAGCAATTTTCTGTAATGTAAACAGAAAGGTTGGGAGCTAACAAATAAGTGAAGTTTCCTTATAGCACATGCTCAGTATGATGTGCAAAATTTTCTGATATAATAGCGATCCAGCAAGCTTTCAGAACTCAGTATAATTGTCAGTGTGCCCCATCACATTGAGATATTGTTAAATGGTACAACATATTTAAGTTAGATATGTAAAATATGAAGCTATTAACAGTGAAGCAAACAAATATACACAAATATAACAATTTGTAACTTAAAACTTCACTTAACTTACAAGAAATGATGATGATTTTCTTATAAATTGTCCAGGATAGCGATTTCATGTAAAACTTTTACATATCCAGCAGTTGATTCTGTTTTTAAATTTGTTTTATTTTCAGATTTTGGTAGTACTAACAAGAACATATTAACATCTAACGTTCGTAATGATGATAACAGCTTTGTTTCCGGGTGAGGAAATGTAAAAGTTTTACATGAAATTGTGATCCCAGACAATTTATAAGAAAATCATCATCATTTCTTATAAGATAAGTGAAGTTTTAAGTTAAAAATTGTTATATTTGTATATATTTAAGTTAATTGATGGAAATTAATCATTTCCATTAAACCTTCCCTACACAGGCTGAGGTTTTGGATAGATAGTCAACCTGAAAAATTCAATGCAATGGCTGGAATTTGAACCGCGGATCTCCTGGTTTCCATCCAGTCGTTCTTACCCATTGAGCTACCATGGCCAACGTGCCGTCCTGACATTAAATTTCCAGTTGACTCATATATATTTTCCCAGTGAACCACTATGGGCTCTCGTATCCGAGATATGCTATTTGTGGCAACTTACTATCCTAAGTACTAGAGTCCCAGACTTTATCATTAAACTCTTATATTTAAGTTAATTGATGGAAATTAATCATTTCTTTACACTAGCCGTATATATATTTTTGTAATTTACGTCCTCCAACATTAAGACATATCGGATGATGAATGGAATGGTTGAAATGATGTTCAAATGAGCCCAGGGTCCATGGAGTTTACAGTTACCCAACATTCGTCTTTTTAGGACGGGAAAAAACCCGAAAAAACCTTATCCAGGTAACTTGCCCTGACCAAGATTCGAATTCAGGACCTCTTGAACAAGAGGCAGATATGCTACCATCTATGCTACCGAGGCGGGCTAACCGTATATAGGCTAAGGTTTTGGATAGATAGAGTTAACCTGAAAAATTCAATGCCATGGCCGGGATTTGAACCACGGATCTCCAACATATTCTTAGAAATTGTTCTGAAAATGCCTCGCATAGGTGGAAGAGTGGAGAAACGAAATGAAATGTGTAGTGTTTAACGCCCGCTTTTACTACATACGGCACCGCAGGCGGTGACACTGATGATGCATGAGATGAAGATGGAGCACCGGTGGAATGAGATGGCGGGGGAAACCGGAGGTCCCGGAGAAAACCCGCCCCAATGCCGTGTTGTCCACCACAAATCTCACTTTACGGTCGCCTGGGATCGAACCCGGGCTGCCTTGGTGAGAGCCAAGAGTGGAGAGGAAGATATGCGACAAGCCATGACTTTAGAGTCCACAAAAGTCACTCCGCTGCTTATCAGCAGAGCAAAATACACCATATACAACATATCAAATGATTGTTATATGGTACCTTAAGATGTTTCCCTACCATATTCAGTGAATGCAAGCATTGAAGCAGCAGAATTAACAAACCTCGACTCAGTTGTGCTATCGTAATGTGTGAGTGGCAGGAGGCAGAAGATTAATGGTTAAATCAATGGATGTTTAGTGATGGAAGCCACATTTCATGTGAGTGAGTGACTGAGTCAACACATACAACTGTATTGTTTGGGGAACCGAGAATCTACATGTCTCATACAAACTTGAATGAGCAGCCCTAAAGTGAATATGTGGTGTGGAATGACACATGACAAAAAATCCTGAGTTTCCTAAACAAAAACTATCTGTAGTTGGTTTATTGACACTCGCCACTTACTTTTTTATATTATTGAGGGACTTGTTTCAAAGGCTGTTGCCTCCATTTTCAACCTCTCTCCAACTAGCATCTGTTGTCGTCAGCTCTCCTCTCTCTGGTGGTGGAACTATGAACTTTTGTGAAATTATCTACTGGTGGGATTTAAAAGTTCATTACTCAGTCCTTATTTTTCCATATGAATTTTCTCCTATGTTGTTAGCTTATTTTGGTTTATCACTCCTTTTAATAATTTTGGATTTGGATCAATATCATGATTTTCGTTCCAAAAATGAAATGCTACTGCTGACTTTTCTTCTTGTTTCAATCTGATGTTTCTAAAGTGCTCTTTGACTCTGGTTTTTACATTTCTTTTAGGAGCATTTTATAAACATCAGATTGAAACAAGAAGATAAGTCAGCAGTAGCAACAACATTTTTGGAACGAAAATCATGACATTGATCCAAATCCAAAATTATTAAAAGAAGTGATAAACCAAAATAAACTAACAACATGGGAGAACATATCAATATGGAAAAATAAGGATTGCATAATAAACTTTGAAATTCCACCAGCAGATATTTTGACAAAGAAGTTCATAGATCCACCACCACAGAGAGGAGAGCACACAACAACAGACGCTAGTTGGAGAGAGTTTGAAAATGGAGGCAATGGCCTTTGAAACTAGTCCCTCAATAATATAAAAATAGTGACAAGTGTCAATAAACCAACTACAAATAGTTTTTATGATTAATTTTGACATCATTGTTACTAAATTCCCCTAAACACACATTATATATGGTCTTAATTTTCTCTCATCTCAAACGGATCACCTGTACATATGAAGTAATATGAATACAGACGAAAAACCTTTGTATTGTTATAAGTTCCCTCTGGAAGTCTTCATCAGGAGTTCAAATCAAAAGGTAGCAGAAGAGTCGCAAGTTACTTATATGTATCATTGCTGTATTCTTGTTGAATCAATAACAATGTTTTGTTACAGATTCCTCTGCAGGTATTTCTCACCGGGGCTTGAAGACATCGAAAGGTAGGAGAAGAGCTGTCAGTTATTCGCATGTACTGCCGCTGTATCATTGTCTGACATTGCTCTAGGATATCCACATGTCTGTTGCGACCAAGTTTAAAGATGCATGTCCCTTGAGTGATCTGTTTGTACTAGCAAACTTGCTCATAGGAATGCATCTGGGGGCCACAGGTGACTATCTCCCCGGGATCCTGCACCCGACTTGGGGGCTGTGGAGTATATGTTTAGGGAGTAGAGTAGACAGCCAATGGGGCCTGCAGGGTGGGTACTGTCACTAACCCAGTCCTCCCCTTTTCCCATGGTTAGGTTGCAGTACTAACATTAGTCTGTAAGTGTGCCAGGAAGGGCGAAACCTGGAACCAGCTACCTCCGCGTCCTGCTTGATTCCTCCGTTGGCTGGGCAATGTCAGACACATGAAACAAGGGCCATACATGCATTGAGAGAAATGTGCTGCCATCTTGTGTTGTTTTCTTCTGTTTCAGCTTTCAGGTTATAACAAGGTGAGGTGTCTTATATATTATATTTCTTTTGTCGGTGGCACACTTCTCTCAGCAACTAACAGCCAAAGAGAAATTGCAACTTTGGCCGTACATGTTCTTATAACCTGTTCAGAGGTTATAAGACTTTTTTTTTTTGTTTTATCCAGAGGTGCTTCCAGGAAGGCATGCTCTGATGACCCTACCATATTGTTGGATATGCGAGTATGGCATGTGACACTGGGGGCAGTGTTAGGTTAGTTGACCATTAGGTAGGATTTAGTTAGGCAAAGCACCAGTGTTCACATAGCATCAGCATACCACCAACAAAACCCCATTTTGGAAAGTAAGTAATATTTTCTAAATTTTCCTGGACCCTCCCCCTTCTTGCCGCTGTACCTCACCGTGGTTTGGGGGTGGCAACAAACAAATATTCATTTGTGTCCAAACTTTACAGAGTAATAACTATTAAGGTTATATGTGAATGTCCTATATTTTTGCTTGCTTCACACAAACATTGAACACACTGTATAAATATCTTGTTTTTTTTTTTTAATTTACGTGCTCCATCAGACGATGAATGAAATAATGCTCAAATGAGCCTAGGGTTCGCAGAGCTTAAAGTTACCTGACATTCATCTTTCGGATAAGGGAAAATCCTGGAAATAAACCTTAGCCCGATATTATAGCCCTGCTGGAATGCTTTCCATGGATTTATCTTTGTTAATAGATACCTCTCAGATAACGCACTGATTATTCTTGTAAGAGTGAGAGGGGTACTGACGGGCCTCCCAGTCGTGTGCTAAGCACCAATGAACGCATCACTTCAACCAATGGAATTTGCAGAAATCACAAATGACAGATATATGTTCACTCCACGTGGAGTAATCAGTGTGTTATCTGAGAGGTGTCTATTACCAGAGATAAAGCCATGGTAACTGTTCAAACAGCGCCACAATAACTCACCCTGCACGAGAGATTTTAACGTATCATCTATGCTACCAAGGTGGAGCAAACATCTTGGTGTTAGATGCTATTCTTTATACACTATCCAAAAAAATTACACATTCATGTCTTCAACAAATATATATAAGTGTGCATAGGAATTTCTAAGCATTAAAGCCAGGAAGAAAGCAAATAAAGTTGAAGTATTACTGGACTTTTGGCAAGATATGTCACAGGTAATCTGTAGTGACTTTGCCATTAATGCTATTGATATGTTGCATCCTTATTTATTGTGTATTTTTGCTTATTAGTTTTATTTGTATTTACTTCAGATGAGTCGCTACTAGTAACACTAACATCACTATTTTTAATCTCTGTTAACATGTTTCGGGAACATGTCCGACTGACCTATGTTGCTTCTGTGGTGGTGGTTGTCTATAATGGCGGCATCAAGGTGGCAGTGAAATGTACTTCCACAGCATACTTGGTGGCAGTAAATCAAAATTCATTAACTAAAATGTAGACTAAAACTAAAACATCTTCTGTAATGACCCTATTGTTTCCATGTTCCTCATAGTCTACTACACTGTGTCCATAGTTTTCAAATCGGAGATTGGCTTTATTTCCATTTGAACATGACATAATTTTAAGTCCTGAGAACACTTCCTTTGGACTTCCAGTAATTACTGACTGAAAAACTTATTTACCTCAACACTCCTGCACCCAGGCTTAAGCTTAAGTTCTCTGCATATGATCCAAAAAAATATGCTTCAATACTGATATTACTTCTTGAAAAAAGATGTCTTAAAACGATTTGTCCAAAACTTACAAATTGGTTTTGCATTCAAACAGAGCAGAAAATAGTGTACAACATTGGTTTCTTCCTCCAATGACCTGATTTGATATACTAAAAGTTAAACCCATGGCATTACAGTCCATATTGAACCAGATCCTGCCAACCCAACTGCTGGCCTCATGCCCACATATACAAGGCAGAGGTAGGTGATCATCCAACCAATATGGGGATCTCGGGCTTCTCAGCACCCCAGTTGGAAAGTTGGCTTTCATGACCAGAGTCGCTTACCGATTGCAAACTCCTCAATTTCCACACGATGCTGAGTGGGCACAGGTCCTATATCAGCAACCCCCAGGGGCGGTATAAAACCCGGATTGCTTTCCGTGGCAGGGAACTAAAGCAGAGTGCCTTAGCCCACTACGTCATGGCATAGGACGGTATATGTAATCACAAAATGACTGTGTGAAGCAAGAATACTTAAAAGTTTTACTAGTCCAGTATGCACTCAGATGGTATGCAGGGGACACAAGCGAATATTTGTTTGGCTAAAGCAGAGGCATAAATGTAATATACAGAGTGTATCAGAAATACTTTTGCAAACTTTAGGTATGGGTTCTTTAAGCCACAAGAAGGAAAAAAGTTGAAATGATCATATGTCCCATAATTCTTTCTTTTCTGGTTATTCACATCTTAATGAAAGTGTGTGCTCAATGGCCATTGGGGTCCTAACTCATAACTTCATTTCTCTATGCACTCATAGAGGGCTTTGACCCATTGTACTACATATGGTAGATGGCAAAGTGTTGCCATGGAGACTTGTTTAGGTTTGTCATCCATCTTCAGTATTCCAATTGCGTACATGTAGTGGTTATCTGTACGTGTTTCGATCAAACCATGGTTGGATATTCATTTCGTGAACAAGTAGACATGATTTTTATATAGGGTTGCATGAACAGTAATAGATGCAAGGTTGTACAGCTCTATCAGATGGTTAGGTCACGCCGTGGCTCAGTGGTTAGACCACTTGGCTCTCACCAAGGCGGCCCGGGTTCGATCTCAGGCGACCGCAAAGTGAGATTTGTGGTGGACAACACGGCGCTGGGCGGGTTTTCTCCGGGACCTCCGGTTTCCCCCGCCATCTCATTCCACCGGTGCTCCATCTTCATCTCATGTATCATCAGTGTCACTGCCTGCGGTGCTGTATGTAGTAAAAGCGGGCGTTAAACACTACACATTTCATTTCTATCAGATGGAGTTTCCCGACCAAAGACAACTGAGTTATCCAACCTTTTTCGCTGAAACAGGAACCATTGCACCATGGCTATTATCACCAAGAGTTGTTTTTGTGTTGGAATGTGAAGAACAAATTATACAGTTAAGCGAAGACGATCCAGGTATTAGTACAAGACAATTGGCTGTAGCATCTGGTACATCTTACAGTACAGCATTGAGGGTACTTCATGAGTAGCTCCTGTATTCATATCATATTCAAGGTGTGGAGAGCCTTTCACCTGCCAATTACCCATTACAGGAGAGCTTTTGTTGATAGTTTGTAGCCCAAACAGGCAATCCATTGTTTGTCTCATCAGTTTTGTTTACATACGAAGCAACATTTGGAAGAGATGGTATTAGTAATTTCCACAATGTACACATATGGGCAGATCGTAATCGTCATGCTGTACTTCAGGCTAGACATCAGCATCAGTTTAGGATTAATGTATGGGCTGGAACTGTAGATTACTCTCTGGTAGGTCCATAGGCTCTACCAGCACGTCACACAGGTGCTGTCTACAGGGACTTTATCCAGAACACTCTTCCAGACTTACTTCACAAAAATGTGTCCCTGCAAATAAAACATTGTGGTTTATGCATGATGAGGCTCCAGCACATTTTAGTTGGATTGTTCAAGATGCACTGATTGGTATCTACCATGACCAATGGATAGGAAGAGGAGGACCAGTTCTATGACCTGCGTCCTTTGGATTTTTATCTCTTGGGTCACTTTAAACTATTGGTTTATGAAGCAGCCATCCCGGACTAAGAAACTCTTCATTGACATATCATGGAAGCTTGTACAACCATTTGATGACATCGCGGAGATTTTGAAAGGGTTCGACAGTCCATGATTTGACAAGTGCAGGCATACCTATATGAAAAAGGAGGACATTTTGAGTATTTGTTATGAATTTTGTGCATTATGAGTGTACCACTATTTGAACAGCTTCTAACAAGAAAACAAAAGATTATGGGACATATGTTCATATGAGCTTTTTTCCTTCTTGTGGTGTAAGGAACCCACACCCAAAGTTTGTAAAAGTATTTCTGATACATTATGTATATCTCTGAGATTGTTTCAGGAAAGACAGGAATCACTAAGAAGATGATCTCGTAAATGTTGAAATGTTAAAGCACATTGAGCTCACCTATTCATTGAAATAGTCAACAAAGAATGGAGGAGGAAGAATGCAACATACAACAGATGTCAGCATCAACGTATACAATGAGAACATAAGACACATCTATCATCATCACCAAGGTATTTTTAATTTCTCTCTTCTATGTATAATAAATAGTGGAAGTATTCATTAAACCCAAAAATTACGTTCCAGATTTCTCATGAAAGACATGTTTTGAAACACCCTGAATACATTGTATAAAAGAAACCTTTTTTTTTTTTTTTCCTGGAAAAAGGTGCGTGTGTGGTGTGTGTGTGCGGGTGTGGTGTGTGCACGTGCGTGCGTGTGTTGTGCGTGCATGTGTGTGGTGTGTGCGCGTGTGTGTGGTGTGTGTGTGCGTGCCTGTGGGGTGTGCGTGCGGTGTGTGTGCGAGCCTGTGGGGTGTGTGCGTGTGGTGTGCGTGCGCGTGCCTGTGGTGTGCGTGCGTGTGGTGTGTGTGCGTGCATGTAGTGTGTGTGCGTGTGCGATGTGTGGTGTGTGCGTGCGTGTGGTGTGTGCATGCGTGTGGTGTGTGCGTTAGGTGTGTGTGTGCGTGCGTGTGGTGTGAGTGTGTGTGTGTGTGTGTGTGTGTGTGTGTGTGTGTGTGTGTGTGTGTGTGTGTGTGTGTGTGTGTGTGTGAGAGAGAGAACAGTGTAAGTCGAAAATGAACAGTTGGTCAAATACCAAACTGCTATTTAATTCAATATCTTCAGAGAATGTGATACAAAGATTTTTATAAAAGTGCCTCTACCACAAACTCCCCTTTTCATGGACTGCACTGGACTACGCTACGGAGAGGATTCAGCACGAAGGTCCAAACTTGTTTTATTGTACCTACGCCCCAAGTGGGGCATCCCCAGGAGGAAGGATGAGGCGAGAAGAGACAGAGGGCGGCCGTCCCAAGGAGACACGATAGTGCAGAGGGCAGGGTCCCTCACTTTACCAGTTGGAAACTCCCCGGCAGACCAGTACAACAAGCATCCGAGCCTACTGTGGTCCGGAAACGGTCCCACCAGACCGGGTTCAGGACCATTCTACCAGAGGAGGAAGTTTTACCAAGAGCATTTCATCCTGCCATGCAACGCAGAGACACCTACGACACCTGTACTCTGAAAGAGACCACCAGATGGGAAATGATGTGAAATGATGATAGAGATGAAATGGACGAACAGGAAACTCGGGGAATGTAATTAACCCAAATGAATAACGCCAAAATTTGGTATTGCAAAGGTCAGTGATTTGGTTCCCGTCATTTGGTTATTTTTTCTTCGTGTTTTTAATACATAAATACTAATAGGAAGAAATGGCGTGATTTGTAACTAAGAATACGAATCTGACTGGCCAGTGTAATAACGTTACTCCACTTTCTCTGGAGTTACCTCAAGTATCTGGTGTATCCTTTTACCAACAGATGAGGCCCGGGTTCCCGGTCCTACGGGGCTGGGGCTTATGGGAAGTAGACCTCGGCGCGTAATTGTATCCTTTTACCTCGGAATAACAGCAGCGCGTGAGTTTATTCGACACGCAAGGAATTTTGGACACAGTACGACAGTCGTTCGTTCGACGCTGTCGACTTTGCATTGAAAACGCAGATCCATTCGAGCAGTTCCTATAAACCTGAAGAATTGCATATCCTTTTTATTTTATGGTTCACCCTTTAAACCACTTTCCAAGACGAACAGTAAAGTAAGGTGAAATTATACCTTAAAATGCATATATTTATGCAACCATTAAAGATTTAGAATATTGGAAAAACAACCAAATAAACAACCAAAACAAAAATTAAGGAGATTCGAACTCGATAACTTTTTACTCGAAAGCCAATTTTTATACTATGATGTGTCTGATATCAATCAAAAGGACAAAATAAATTGAATTGAATTAACTTGAATTAAATCATGAAGTAGAGTAAACTCCACATTTGTGAACAATTACTTTTATATAACATTTCTCTATGGTCTTTATATAGTTTATATTTATTTGCTTTTTCTACTTTAGGCTTTTGTTGGATCTTGTATCTGTTACAGTTTTTAGTCTTATGTAACTTTTTATATTTATCTTTGTATCTTGAACTGACGTGTCATATAACATATGTATTATGTTCCAAAGGATGAAATAAATACAATGCCATAACGTCCATAACCATTGCGCCAGAGGGAGTGCAACTCTAGTGGCATACTGGCACTCTAGAAACTTATATCCGTAACTTCCACATTTGAATCAAAAGGTCTTAAGTCTCCAATCTCAAATTACTTGTTAAGGATATCTCCACTTGCTCTGAAAATATTTCGTTTTAGCTCATTAACTCTCTGTATAGTAATTTTAATATGCCCATGTAAGCCTTCTATGTATAATAATGGTAGTAAATTGTCTTTTTCTTTCTTATTAATAGTGCAATCAAATATAATTCTGGCGTTTACACTTCTCACTTTAAACCACATTATGTGAAACCAACTTTTCAATCAACATTAAATTATTGCCGCTTTGAAGTGGTTTCAACTAGTCACAACCGCAAAGCGAAGTATGGAAGTTAATTTTCAAACAATAGAGCTCGCCAATATCAGCAGTGCGCACGCAACGATGTGTTGATCAGTTGATCTTATGTTATTCTTAGCCATAGCTTTAATTTGGTGTTCTGTGGCTTTAATTATACACACAGAACACCAAACTTGAAAGAAATCATTTCATCCACTTGGAATTTGGTGTTCTGTGCTTCGAATTACGGCAGCTCTGGTGGCAAGTTTACGAAACAAAGAAAGAAAAAGGTGAATTGCGTAGTAATGTATGGCGGAAGAATGTGAATTCGGGCGTAAATTATTGTAATTATTGCTTGTGATATGTTAAGAAGCAGTGGAAAGAGCAGGTGAAGATTTAGGAGGATTGTAATATAGTTTTAATAAACACATGCCTTGTAAAATTATACTTTCAGTGATATGTCCTAACATCCTTGACCCTGCAGCTGTATCTACAGGTTGAGCAGTTACTTTGAAGTTCAACTAACTTAATGGATTGACAGTTGGAAACAATTAAGGTTCCTCAGTCGCGAGAATAATGGCTAAAGATGAGAGCGATGATCTTCTGCCAGATGTAGACGCTGCTAAAGGCTTTTATGCAAAATATGAACCAAAGGAGATTCTGGGAAGGTATGAATGAATTCCTAAAAATAGGCTAGATTTAAAACAGTATCGATGTTGTGATTTTGTTGACTATTGTTGTAAAGATTGTATTTAGTTCACTTTTACAGAATTAAACAAGTACAACACAGTACATGCATTTACTAAATTAATAGATTTAGGATCAAGTCCAGAATATAGTGGCCATCCATCACTTTGAAACATTGTCGTCCATACATGAAAAATCAAACTGCATATTGCTAACCTTTAGACTTTCCAGCTGATATCTGATCGTTTTCTCAATTAAAGAAAACAGTAGGCAAATTGCAGCATTTAATGTGGTTGAAATAAAACCGGGATAGTACTTATGACCCTAATTAAAGTAGTGAAAAAGCAAAAAAGAATGATTTGATTCCCTTGAACTTGTTTGAAGTGGATGTCAGTTACAGAGAGCCTGGAATCTAGTCTCCTATTCAAGATTTTTTTTTCTTGTTTTAAGGAAAATAGTGATTTAAGGACAACAAATATGGGTTAAAGTGCACAATAATGGAGTAGCATTATCTTGGCATGGAATGACATCACGGAAACAAATTTTTGCCAACTGCAAAGTTGTGAAATTTGTGAATACAGAGAAATGTTGCCAACCTATTTTCTTTTTCTTATTATAAACTAGCAATACTGTAATGTGGATACTGCATAGTAAGCTTAATACATGACTTTTCTATGATTATTATCATGAAGCTGTCGAGACTTAATTGGGTAAACATTGATACACTGCCAGTTTCCTTCGTATTAGAAATAATAGGTGGGTAGTAATGATAATACTAATAACAATCACTTTTCTGTCATCGTGAAG
Source organism: Mantis religiosa (assembly GCA_030765055.1). NCBI lineage: Eukaryota > Metazoa > Arthropoda > Insecta > Mantodea > Mantidae > Mantis > Mantis religiosa. The sequence continues at coordinate 43,337,023 of CM060960.1, forward strand.
CTGTTGAGACTAAAGTGGGGAAACAATGATACGTGATAATATACACTGCCAATTTCCTCATGTGTTACAGTGTCACTAGTTTGCTTACATAGTATTGGTATTTTCTGCAAAAGCATGCTTTCGATGTTGGCAATGCTTGAGGCATGACGTTATGCCCGCCAAGTTGCTATGTCGTTATTGTGCACTATTGTACGAGGAGAAGTAGTTTGGGTTTTAGTTGCTGCTGGTAGCTTACATTGGAAAATGGCTTTGTTTTAATATTACAACATGAATTTTTTATGAAACAAATACTTTTTAAAATGTATTCTGGGAGTATTACCAGTGTGGGAAGTAATGAAATGTTTTCCAAAATGCACTATAAAGATATAATGAATTTTATATGGTATAGTTAACTTTTGGACTGCTCCAGAAAATATGTAACAAATGTTGATTAAAGTGAAATAGGCAGGTTAGAGAGATTCTTCATATTAGTGTAACGTCAAATGAAAAGTTTTGTGTTTAACTCCCGCTTTCACTACATATGCCACCACAGGCGTAACATAAGATTTTAAAGTAATAGTTCATTTCTGATTTTCAACTGCTAATATGCCACAATCACCACAGCTTGCCATATTATGTTAATGAGTTAGATTCTGGAATGCAACTTTTATTTACATTATTGGTCACATCCAGATTTATTTGTTGACACAGGGGTATTAGTTCAACGGTGAGGAGATGTATTGAGAAAGAGACGGGCATTGAATATGCAGCAAAGATTATTGATCTTAGCAATGATAGTCGTGATGGAGCTGGAGAGGGAAAAACAATGTTGGAAGCTACAATTGAAGAAATACATATCCTGAGAATGGTTGCTGGACATCCATACATAAGTAAGCAAATTCTTTTCATTCTGTTGTGTTCCTCACATGCTGGTATAAAGTTATAAGGTTTTATGGTTAAAATATTTAAATCAGAGGTTTTAAATGAAAACGATGAACATTTTTTATTTTTTAATTACGTAAATATAAATTGTTTTGACCTAATATTTTTCACTATCATTTTTAAAAACCAGGTGACATGTTTAAATACCCTGTGCACTTCCTTTAAACCCAATTGAAGTAATAGTATGGATGTCTTCCCGTGATATCATTGCTCTGTAGTACATAGAGGATTAGGAGTAGGATTGCACTATGGAGGGGATTCAGGACTACCATTTTGGGCCCGTTACAACTATGCTCCAAGTGGGGCACCCCCGGGAAGAAGGATGAAGTGAGAGGAGACAGGGCGGCCATCCCAAGGAGCCATGACACTATAGAGGGAAGGGTCCCTACAGTTTACTTGGATAGAGACTTCCCCCGAAAGGCCAAGACAGACATGCTCCCTGACTGCGGGACAGCAATGAGGCCAGCAGCCAAGCCCCAAAGGTCTCTGGCTGGCAGTCCCAAAATGATCCCAGTAGAGGCACGGAGACCAGCAACTGATTTACTGGAGGAGGAAGTAGTTTACCTCAGAGCATAGCATCCTGCCATGCACTGCTGAGACACCCGCTGACACTTCTACCCTGAAAGAGACCACCAGATGAGAGATGATGTAAAATGATACTAGAGATGCAATGGAGGGAGAGGAAATTTGCAGGATGTAATTAATCTATCCAGCAATCGCCTAGCGACATGGGAAAATCTCCGAAAAAACCCATGGGTCAGGTAGGTTGGCCACGGGAATCGAACCTGGCTCTACCGATTGTGGGCCACAGATGAAACCACCTGAGCTGTCCCGCTTGGTGTAATACATAGAGAATGCATAAGAAAACAGAATTAACATTACATAAGTATATAAATAGCAAGTTATTGAGGTTTTCAGAGGTATTTATTAACATTTTGTACAATTGACCATTTTGATGCACAAGTCTTTAAACAAGAGGGAGCAACCTCTCATTCTGGAACGAGTTTGCCACCTGTCCACAATTTTAAGAAACAAATTCAAGATTTCAGTTTATTCCAATGTGTAAGGACTATGATACAATGAAGCACAAAATTAATATAATTTTGAGTCGAACTAATACTCAATGTTCCATTTAGTGCTAGTATTTACCTAGAACACGTTTCGTTAGGATCTTCCTAACATCATCAGTTGTTGTCTACTAATGGACGTTGGTTTGGTGAACTTTTTGGAGATGCACCTGTCGCCTCCAATGAGTTCACCAAACCAACGTCCATTAGTCAACAGCTGATGTTAGGAAGATCCTAACGAAACGTATTCTAGGTAAATACTAGCAATAAATGGAGCATTGAGTATTAGTTCGACTCAAAACTATTTTAGTTTCAATTTATGTCAAGATGGATGTGACACTGTCCTAGCCAAAATGTTTTCAAAATTTGAGACAGAAACTTTTACAGGAGTTGAGAATTTCTACCGCTAAGTGTACAACAGTTGAGCTATTGATACGGTTTTAACACTGAGGATTGCTAAATTTTGTGTTGACATCAATAAAATCACTGCCAGTAATTTATAAGATTAAATTCCATTCTCTTGCCACTTCCTTGTTCATGTATGCCATTAATTGCCAAAAAGCTGATGGTAATGTTTTTTTTTATGGTGTTTTTTTTTTTTTTTTTTCTTCTGCCACATTTGAATTACAAAAGTAAAGCTAAAAAAATTTATCAAATAAGGTGGTGGTGCATTCTACGGTCTTTCAAAAAATGGTACAGTTCTGTTAAATCAAATTATGGATTTTATTTTTTCAAAACACACTAACCAAATTCAAAAGCATGTTCATCACACTTTCCAATTTCGAATATGCTGAATGATGTTGGGTATATGAGCTCCTCTACTACATTGACATGCAAGAACTCTGTCCGTGAAATTCACTATGACTGCCTGACAAGTTTTTCACTTTGATTTTGCTGACGACTCGCCAAATTTCCTCTTTTAAGACACAGATGTAGACCATTCCGTGGCTGAGCGGTTAGACCACTTGGCTCTCATCAGGGCAACCTGGGTTCGATCCTAGGTGACCACAAAGTGAGATTTGTGGTGGGCAACAAGGTGCTGGGGCGGGTTTTCTCCAGGATCTTCAGTTTCCTCCACCAGCATTCCACCAATTGCTCCATCATCTTTCCTATCATTTCATCTCGCCATCATTCTGTTATCCACTTCCCTAACTCTCCTACCAGACATTGGGCTGATCACCCATTCTGGATCCTCTCTCTTACTGATCCAGAGATTTCATTCCTCAATCCACCACCTACAGGCATAAGAGTTAAAAGGAACAAGAATACCTTAACACCACTAAATGGTATAAGAGGACAGTTAAAGAAAGAACAGGGCGTACCCTACTGATGTACACCAATGATTTAAGAATTTTGGGGCCATTGATGCTTAATATTTCATGAAATGATGTGATTTAGAACTGCCCTTGGAGCAATTTGGCAGCATGATAGGTGGCACCATCTTGCTGAAACCACAACTCCTGAATGTCCATCACATTGAGATGAGGTCACAAAAACTCTTATCACAGAGTATTGGTTTCCTTAAACAGTCACGGACTCCTCTTCAACAAAATAAGGGCCGAAGATGCCACCTGCCCAAAAGCTGTTAGCTGTTGTACTTCGGAAATTAATTTTGTTTTATATTTTAGTTAATTGATGGAAATTAATCATTTCTTTACACTAGCCATATAGCTAAGATTTTTTATAGATAGAGTCGACATGAAAAACTCAATACTATATTGAATATAATTGAATATTTATTGTTTTATATTATTTAACATTTTGTATTATAGTTTAGTTCACACTGCACTTTTTAAAATAAATAGACTTGTGTAATTAAAAAACTTAGAATGGAGATATGCATATGCACCATTTCTTTTTATAAAATATAATTAGTCAGTTTTGTTGTGTTTAGTGGCATTCACTTATTCTCAAATTGTTTATTATAGGTAGTTTAGGTTAATAATTATTATGAGTAATCAAAAAGAATATACAAAACACTCCTAAAAGAAAAATTTTGAAAACTGGTGTAAAAACTATAGTACTGATAATTTTGTTCAATTTGTAAGTTTTGTGAGAAGGTAACGGACAACTGTTCCCCACGTTCGTTGTTCAATAAATGAAGCTCAGCAAGTAAAATGTTTCAGTTATTGTTTCGAAGTGTGTTGGCAAACAAAGTAGTAGTTACAATAGTAAGTTGCCGCAAACTGTATATCTTGAATATAAGAGCCCCTAGTGTTTTACCGGGAAAATATAAGTCAGTTGGAGGATTTAATGTCATGACAGCACATTGGCCATGGTAGCTGTATGGATAAGATTGACTTTCCAAAAACCAGGAGATCCGTGGTTCAAATCTTGGCCGTGGCATTGAATTTTTCAGTTTGACTATGTATCCAAAATCTTAGCCTATACATGACTAGTGTGAAGGAACAATTAATTTCCATCAGTTAACTTTAAAAAGGTAGCTGTGTTAATGAATGTAGAATAATACGATCATTCAGAATGTGCATTTATGCTGGTCAGGTAGTTCAGTCAAAAGTATATGTCTTCAGATAATGTGTATCCATGGCATAGTAATACAATTTGCAGACCGACTTTTCACACATCTTTTTATTTACATTAGTTTCCCTTCTAAGGCTGGTGAGATATAGATAACCTTTGTGAAAGCACCAGTCTTAAGCAGCATAATAGTGGAACAAAGTAGGCAGTGGTCGATATGATAGGTGCTGCACTTAATGTGGAAGGTGTGTAGAACACACTTGTACTAAGGTAATTGACATGCACAGAAATATTTATATTCTGTTACCTTCCTTTGGGCCTCTTCGTAGAAGCATGTATGCTGAAGTGATTAAATAATACAGTATATTGAAAAAATCTATTTATTGTCAGTTTTTAACACTCTTGTCACATTTTTAGCTTTTGAGGGACTAGTTTCGGAAGCTGCTACTTAACATTTTCAACCTTGAAGGTCCGTCTGCTGTCGATAATTTGATAAGGAAGTTCAGAGTTCCACCAGAGAGAAGACAGCAGACAATAACGACAACAGACAGTAGTTGTGACCAAAAAAATTGTGATAATTCTTTATTGCAAAACCCTTGTATTTCATTGAAAGTTTAAGTAGATTGATTCTGATTTTATGTTCTTACTAACAATATATAAAATGAAAAGGTATTTGGGAAAGGAAATCTGGGCCTAAGTTTAAGGAACTTCTCTGGCATTTGCCAGTTGTAAGAACTGAAGAAAAGCTGTAAAAAAACTTGAGGATGGCGCTGTGAAGATTTGAACTTCAGACTTAATGAATCTTGTAATTTACGTCCTCCAATTTTATGTCATTGGACGATGAGTGAAATGGATGAAATGATGCTCAAATGAGCCCAGGGTCCATAGAGCTTAGTTACCTGACATTTGTCTTTCAGGATAAGGGAAAATCCCAGAAAAAACCTTATCCAGGTAACTCACCCTGACCAAGATTCAAACTCAGGAGCTGTTGAACACGTGAGGCAGACACGCTACCTTCCACGCTACCGAGGCAGGCAATGAATGTATGTCTTAATGACCTTGGCTACTTCCGTCATATGTTTTGGGAATGAAAAGATAAAGCTAGACAGGAAAAAAAAATTGAAACATTTAGAGATAATTATTAATTTTTAGATGAGTCGTATTTATTACACATCTGCTTCACTTTCGTACCTATTTTGAGGACATGTTTCGCAAATCATCGTTTGCATCTACAGCTCTTATGCGACTAAAGCTTGATCCAGCGGTGTGGGTAATTCTGGGGTTGCTGCTGCCATCTGTTGATTTAGTGATGAACTTAAATGTGGGATTCTCTTCTGGCGGGATTTCAAAGTTCATAAGTTGGTTTTTATGTTTTTCTATGTATATCCTTTCCCATATGACGAGTTCACTATGTTTTTGTACGTATTTTAGTAATTCTGTGCTATCTTCAATTTCATGATTTTCAGACCAGAAATGAGCTGCTATTGCGGACTTATCAATATTTTTGTATCTTAAGTGCCTGAAGTGTTCTTTCTTTCTAGTGCCTATGTTTCTTTTTGTCCTTCCTATGTAAATTTTTTCACAGTCTTTACACTTAATCTTGTAAATGCCTGACTTTTCCTCTGGTTTTATCTTATCAGTATTATTACTGTGAAGTAGGTTTTTAATGTTGTAATTGTTTTTTGGTGCCAATGTTATATTGTATTTCTTGAATTATTTTGGAACTTTTTTGTGGCCCAGGGGTGGTAAGTAAATTTAGCAAATCTAATTTCTTGTTTTATTGGTGTGAGAGCTGTGATCTGTTTTAATCTCTTTTGAAGTTTGAATGATTTTAGTTTTTTATCTACAAGGTTTTCTCCATATCCATTTTTAATTGCAGTTTTTAAGATTTGATGGTATTCGTTTTGATATTCTTGCTGGCTGAGAGGTAGATTTACTAATCTGTGTGTGAGACTGTTGATGGTTGCATGTTTGTGTGGAATTGGGTTGAAACTATTTGCTTTGATGTAATTATCTGTGTGTGTTGCTTTTCTATGGATACCAAATTCTAGTTTTTCATTGCTTTTTTTGATTTTAAGGTCTAAAAAAGGTAGAGTACAGTCCTCTTCAGTTTCCACTGTGAATTGTATGCTGGGTTCTTGCAGGTTGAGTAGTTTCAAAGCATCATCTATTTGTTTGTAGGGCACTATTGCAAAGATGTCGTCTACGTATCTGTACCATGTTTTAAACATATGAGGGAAGGCTTTAGTTATATGTGTTTCGAAAAAGCTCATGTATAGATTGGCCAAAAATGGTGATAGCGGGCTTCCCATAGCTAGTCCAGAAATTTGTTTATATTTTCCATCGAAGACAAAATAATTTTGATGTATACATATTTCAGTCATTGCCAAATATTCTTCTATTGCATTGGCATCTAGGTTTATAGAATTTAGCCATTTTTTCAGTTGAATCAAAAGTTTGTCTAATGGAATGCTAGGGAAGAGGGAGTGGACATCAAAGGATACTAAAGTGTAATGAGGTTTTAGTTTAAGATTTTGAATTGTTTCTACCAGGTCTAAAGAGTTTTTTATGCTCAGAGTATGGAATTCTGGAAAGGACTGAAATTTTTTGGATAGCCATTTTGCCAGAAGGTAAGTAGGAGTGTTTATATTATTTACAATGGGTCTCATGGGTATGTTGGGTTTGTGTATTTTAGGCAAACCATATAGTCTTGCAAGGGTAGGGTTGTCCGATTTGATAGTTTTTTGTTCTACAGTTGTTAAAATTTTACTATTAATGATGGTTTTTTGTACATCTTTTATGCATCTGTTGAGTGGATTAGAATCTATTTCCTGGAATTCTTTTTGTTGTAGTAACTCTAACATTTTTTCCTTGTATGTAGCTGTATCTAAGATTACTATTTTGTTCCCTTTATCAGCCCTTGAGAAGATTACATCCTTTTTCCTTAAAGATTTAATTATCTGAATTTGTTTCAAATGTTTTCCTGGCTTTTTATTTATTAAGTTTTCCAATATAGGAGCTGCTTTTTTCCTAATTATATTTTTGTCCATGGTTTCCAAGCCTTCTACTGCTAATTCTATATCTGCAATGAATTCATCCGGGTTGCTGGAGTATGTTATACATGTTTTTAGGCCTTGGTTAAGCACATCTATTTCTTCATTGTTAAAATTTTGCTTTGAGAGATTAATAAATACGACTCATCTAAAAATTAATAATTCTTCGCTTCACTGTGGTGTTCCAATACAGTTAAATCTCGATATTTAGAGATAAGTTTTAAAATAGTTTACAGCTGTTAATAGAAATGCAATCTACTTCATCTGTGAGCTGCAATTGGAAATCAAGAACTTTTACAGAAAATGGTGAAGTATTTGTAACAAATGACAGTTGTGAATAAAGATATGCAGAATGGTACATTATCAGTTGATTTTAAGAATGTTCCTTATTCTTTTATTGATTTTTGTTATGTTAGAAATCTATTTTAAATTATTTTTTTCAGTTGAACTTCATGATGTGTTTGAGTCAACAACATTCGTATTCCTTGTGTTTGAGCTTTGCAAAAATGGTGAACTCTTTGATTACCTCACCTCAGTAGTAGCGCTCTCTGAGAAGAAAACAAGGCAAGTGTGGCTTTCTCAAAAGCCTTCAGCTTAATTAAAAAGTACTAATACACCTTATTGGTTTGCATAATTCTGTAAAATTTGTCTCATTTAAGATTTTTTTTTTTTTACTTTATATGTAAAAGGTATATTAAATTACAGTAATCATACAGAAATATAAGGTATCTACTGTTGAGAGATGAAACATATAAGTAACATACTACAAGAAATTTTTGTGTGTGCTTGATTCTGCTGACAGATTGAAGGGTTGACTTCAGTGGCAGATTTCTACCCAGTACTCTTTGTGTATGCTTTTTTGTTTTCAAATGGGCATGAAGTGAGATTGATTGAAAAAACTATTTCTAGTCAGTTTTTGACAGTCCTTTTACAAATAGTTTTTTGGTTAATTTTGTTGTCACTGGTATTAAATTCCTGCATACATGCATAAATGAAGTGAGATATTTAAAATATATGATGTGTGCATGTTTTATGGCAAGATGTTGTATTAATTGGACACAATATTTAAGAATTTAACAATTTGTTACTTTCAAAGCTTTAGCAGAAGTTAGAATAAAATATTTCTTTGCATTTTGGATTTACAGGCACACTTTCATGAGACACTTGCTATGTGGAGTACAATGCTCCTATAATCTTGTCTCTCTATACGGCTGTAGTACTCCAATATACTGCAACATTTGTGATAAGTACATCTTTGCAAAACAAGAAAAACATTTAAAAACACAAGACAAAGACAAGTATATTTACTTCTGAGTTTCTGTAAACCACTTAATGCAGCATGTTGCAAACATTTTTTTTTTTCAATAGTGGTTAACACAAACATGTACACAAAAACACTAAAATTAATTACTATCAACTGTTTCAAAGCAACATCAAGTTTAGTTCATCAACCTTTGATTAGTCACACAAGGTAATTTATTTTAGACTGTAAGGCATACCTTGATTTTTAAGCAATTTTTCTTAAAAATAACCTTTTTAACATTAATCATTGTATTGCAAAGTCAGACTAAAAAGAATACAATATGCCCTTGATTGATAGAGTCACATGAAAAATTCAATGTCATGGCTGGGATTTGAACCACAGATCTCCTGGTTTCCATCCAGTCACTCTAACCCATTGAGCTACTATGGCCAACTTGCTGTCATGACATTAAATTCTCCATTTGACTTGTATGTTTCCCCGGTAGACCGCTAGGGTCTATCGCATTCGAGATACTCCATTAGTGGCAACTTACTATCGTAAGTACTTGAGTCCCAGGCTTCATCATTTAACTCTTATTATTTTAGTTGATGGAAATTAATAATTTCTTCACATTAGTCGCATATAGGTTAAGGTTTTTGATAGATAGAGGATCTGTTTCCACCAGTTGCTCTAACCCATTGAGCTACTGTGGCCATCATGACATTAAATTCTCCATTTGACACGCATGCGAGAGCCCCTAGTGGTCTACCGGGGAAACATACGAGTCAAATAGAGAATTTAATGTCATGACGGCAAGTTGGCCATTGTAGCCAAATGGGTTAGAGTGACTGGACGGAAACCAGGAGATCCGTGGTTCAAATCCCGGCCATGGCATTGAATTTTTCATGTTGACTCTATCAGAAACCTTAGCCTATATGTGGCTAATGTGAAGAAATGATTAATTTCCATCAGTTAAGTAAAATGCACTTTATTGTTCAGGATAATTTAGGATAGAAGATGCACGAATAATCGAGAAACCTGTAATTTAATGCTTTCAGGGTACAACATACATATGCAAATAGGAGCTTACTGTATTCTTTGTTTTAAGGTTTATTCAACTTTTGTGAAAAGATACTATAGCCCTGTGTATTTTTTAAAATAGTTTGATGTTGGTTTGCTTTTCGCTATCACTATGCTCATACCTGTATTTGCTTTAGAGTTTGAATGCATCATCTCTGCAAATCGGGTGCTGGGTATAGCTAAAAATACCTGAAAATGAGTTCAGAATATGTATTGTGACTTCGTGGGTTTGTAAAATTAGAAGTCCAGCTTGCAGAAATTCAAAATGCTCTTTATTTCCGTAGAAAGACACTTGTACAACTCTGATATCAGCAGAATGACATAACACACACTTACGAAACCTTCCAAGTCTGTCTGACACATGTGCACCCTGCACCATTAACAACTCTCAACTGACTGCTTCTCTGCACGTCCTACGTCTCCCTCCAAACTCTTGTATATTTATGAGCAGCTGTTTCTTGAGGTTTCTCGAAACTTGACGAAGCCACACAACAGTTACTGATCTTTCGTGATGTAGGGAGAACACCATGGAACTGTCTCTTTCTCCCTCTGTTGCTCTCTCTCTCTCTGGGCGTGGCTTGGGCGCTAACTGTATCTTTCACTCTCTGCTTCTGTCTCTCGGTTCTCGCTTACAAGCGGGAAATCACTGCCTCGTGATAGTATGAACATATAGGCATAATAGCAAGCATTATACAGGAGGGATTGTTTACCCCTGATGGGCAGTGGTCTACACATAGAATACATAAGGAGCGCTGTCTTCCACGTCTGGCACACAGTTGATGAGGGATGTCCAGCAGCTACTTGCAAGTGGTCGCATATGGCACTTTCCAGGCTTCAGTTTTGGGTGTTGTGGTTCTACTCCAGAGATTTTTGGTGTACATGGTTTATATACACCAGGTATTATACCATCAAATTTTCAGGACCATTCTTTCCACAGAAGCCATGTTTTCTTAGTCACTGCCGTAGACGGATGACCACTCCTAACCTTGTCCTTTAATGAAGTCTGGCCTCTTTTAAACTCTTAAAATTACCAAAAAACTGGCACAGAATAGAGCAGTGTCCTCAAAAGCCTGTTGTAAGCGCTCAAGACCGTGGCTCTCATTTCAACCCATTTTAAAATCAGTGTGCGAAAGTGCTTTCTTTCTATCTCCATGTTGGCAAGTAACTGACGCCACACTAGAGGTTGTTAACATTGCATTGCAGGCTGTGAGGGGGCAGGGAGGATGCAAACTGATACATGACACTTGCAAAGAATGTTGCTATCCAATGGAGCAATCCATTTTTATCCTTAGTTGATGCGTATCTGTGTAGTGATCTTTGTATTGCAGATTTGTGTAGTGATTTGAATTTAATGTTTCTGAGATGTTTTAGCCATGTTTTTTTCTTTCATTTTTTTCCTACATATATCTTCACAATCACCCTCAAATGTCTAAACGAACACACACAAATGTGCTTTCTTTATATTCATATAGATTTTTTGTAAGATTGTAATTTATGCTTGATATACCCTTTAAATTGATGTAATTCTTTGGTGAATAAAATATCTTTGTACTTAAACATTTTTAGAAATGTTCAACTGTATTGTTGATTGAAAAAGTCAAAATATGGGTAGAGTAAAACAGATTTCCTGCCTCCTAAGCTAGAGTGTAAGTGTTCAGTGTGAGTTGAACTCTTGCAAATGTTTGTTACAGATGTATTTTTTTAGATATGGCGCATGACTTTGCAAGGATGTGTGCGAGTAACGTCATGCAAATCAATGCTAGGAGTAAGATTTCTGCTTTCACCAGTAGATTGCTGATAAAGCTAGTGGGTTAGATGTTGGAGACAACCTGACACCCTTTTTTCTTCCAAATAACAAGTGGACTTGACCAGACTGTGGACTACTGCACAACATTACGTCATACACTGCATCTAAAAATATATATCTGTACTTGATGTGATACAGTGCATATTAAGTGAAATGGCCCTATTAGGACACTAGTATTCTATTATCGAAAAAGCATTCATTTATGATCCTTACAGAATCTCCAAATGGTATAAGGAGATTATTTCAAGAGTGATTTCCTGATGTTCAAGTTTGAGGTCTAACTACAGTTCATAAATCAATAAATTACCTGAAATGGGAACTCTTTTGATAAGTATAAGAAACCACATGTAGTACTCACAGAAAAAATCAGATAGTTTTGAACACAGTTTAGAAAGGTATCCAAAAAATTACTTCTACGTCTTTTCCCAACAAATAGAAATTTCTTACGCCTCTGTCCAAATGGCTAGAAAGTTACTCTAGTTAAAACCCTATAAAATTACTGGAGGCAAGAACTTAAACTGGATGTTTTGCATTAAGGATGTGATTCTGACCCTGCAAAGTCAAAAAATAATGCAGCGTGCTACTAGCAGCAAGAGAGTAATATGTCTTTTTATGTGTGCGGAAATACGAGGGCTGTTCAATAAAGAATGATCATAATTTTTTTATGGTCATAATTTTTCGCACTAAAATTCAAACTCAACTTGCAGCCGACAAAAAGTCATTCAGCTGGAAAAGCATTTTAAATTCAAAAATTTAAATTTAAAAGCAATCGGATAACTGCTGACGATGGGGACAAAGCGTTCTCCGAAACATGTCCAAGTAAGGATAATTTAAGTGATGTTTGTGTTTGAATTACCGACTCATTACTTTCAAATGTTAAATACATCACTGTTTCTAACCTTTTGCTTCAAATAATATTATTATATTCTGTTAGCTTAATGTGAAACAAACATGCCGTAGTAGTTTCATTGTTGGTACTCCTGGTTCCCACCTGTGAGAACCAGGCAAGTTCAGACATTTCAGTACTGCCTACCACTACAATGGAGGTAACATGCGAGGAACAATATGCAGCTTTGAAATTCTGCTTTCGTCTCAACAAATCTTTAGTTGAGGCCTATACAATGTTACAGGAGGCCTATGGAGAGTCTGTTCTTCCCTACTGCACAGCTCAAAGGTGGTTTAAAATATTTAAAGAGGGGAGACAATCAATTTCAAAGGAAGGTGGACCCGGTGCTCCAGTTACTGTTCTTACAGAAGAAAATATCAACACTGCTGCTGCCATTGTGAGAAAGGATCGACGTATTACCTGAAGATCACTTTCTGAAATACTGAACATTTCATTGGGTGCCACCCACACGTTGGTGACAGAAACATTACACATGAGACGTGTTTGTGCGCAATGGGTTTCAAGACTGTTGATTCCCGTACAAAAGGACATTTGCATGCAGATCCGGAGTTTCTTTCAAACGTAATCACTGCTGATGAAACTTGGCTACATCATTTTCATCCTGAGCAAACAGCAAAGCTCAGTGTGGAAATCTCCTTCATCACCAACCCCCCAAAAAGCAAAAGTGGCTGCTTCTGCTGGGAAAGTTATGGTCATCTCATTCTTTGATATTCATGGAATGGTGTATCAGCATGTTGTGCCTGCACACACATCAGTATCTGGACAATACTACAGGGATGTCCTGAAAACATCCCAAGTCCATATCAGGCGCAAAAGACCACATTTCCATAAAGCAGGCTGGATGTTGCACCACGATAATTCGCAGCCGCATATTGCCAATGTTGTTGCTGAATATCTTGAAAAATCTACGTGAAGTGCATCCCTCACCCTCCCTATATTCCGGATTTAGCCCCATGTGACTTTTTCTATTCCCTAACTTGAAGAAACGCTTTTGTGGGAGGCATTATGCATCATCAGGAGCAGTGGTGAAGGCTGCAGAGGCGATTTTGAAGGATCTCTCAAAAAATGGTTTCCAGCCTGTCTTTGAAGACTGGCAGAAACGTTGGGACAGGTGTATCGCATTCAGGGGAGACTATTTTGAGGACCATCAAAATTGAGAATGAGTAAAAGTACGTTGTCAACAACAAAAATTATGATCACTCTTTATTGAACAGTCCTCGTAATAGTGGGAAGTAGGTACAAAATATTTTGCAACCATTTCTTGGCAAATTAAGTGAGAGGGAAAGAAATGACAAAATTTCTGCAGGATTGTGGGCAGCACGTATAGCCAACTTCTCCTTAGAGGATAGCCACAAAATGTTTGAAAATAGTTATCACAGACAATATGGAACTACTAGTTTAATCTCCCGTAACTTATATCTCTGGAAACATTAAAAGAAAAATCATACAAAACAAATCCCCACCCTTCAGGGAACTAAAAATTAGGGATACCCAGAAATTGTTGTCATTTCTCAGAGAAAACTGCTGCATGTAATGGCCAAATTTTTAAGTAGATACCGGAAATCCTTGAGCAGTGAGAAAAGGTACTTCCAAAATCTCATGGTGATATTTTATTTTTTAAGAGTTTCCTTTTTTTAGTGTTAGAAATAACTTACTTGACAAACAACAGTATAATTCCTTTCATGGAAGTGTTGAAAATAGTGTTGTAATAAATTTAATTTAAAGGGAGTTGATTAATGACACTAAACAACACTTACTTTTGAATTTCCCTATGAAACGTTGTCCGGGAAATTTAAAAGTAACTATTGTTTAGTGTCATTAATCGACTCCCTTTAAATTTAATTTAAACAACAGTATATTTACTATGGATGTTCTGTCACTCTCCTCTCTCAAAGAATGTGTTGCAATGGATAATTGCAAATCATGTTTGTTGTTTGATTATTCCAGATATATAATGCGACAACTGTTTGAGGCACTTCAGCATGTTCATAATCATGGCATAGTTCATCGAGACTTAAAACCAGAGAATATTTTATTAGATGACAATTTCAATGTAAAATTGACTGATTTTGGCTTTGCTCGTGTTGTTCCACCAGGCGAGAAACTTTTTGGTATGTATAACATTTCTAATTTATACATGTAATAAATAAAACTGTATGAATAGGTGTATTCTTTTATTTGAGTAATCAAAATGTTTCATAGCTGTATGACATAAATGACTTGATTCCTTAAACTCCTGTGTGACATAATACCTGTAATATTGTATTATTTATACTTGTGAGCAAAGGTTAAGCATAATTCAAAATACAGAGAACAGAAAATGAAAATGGTGAGCGAGTGCCATTAAACTTGTACACAGTGTATGCCTCACCATACTTGTGGTCTGTGATGTGTAAGGGAGTGCATGCTTCAAAAGTAAACAAACACAAAGAAGCAAAAGAATACCAGAGACTAGACCTAGTACAATGTTTATTCATGATTATTTTCTCATGAACAGAGGATAGTTTCTCTGCAAAGTATTCATAGGATAGTACTAACATCCCACAAAGGCATTAACTGGACCTTGTTTTGAAGAGTAGAATTATTGGACACCAAAGAGTCAGATCAAGGACAGATTGCTGTTTCTTGAGGCCTGAATGTGCCTCAAAGTATCATTTCCAGGCTTTGGCAATGGTTCCATGAAAAAGGCGTTCGTGGTGTACATAGCCGTCCAAGGGTAAGAATGTTGCAACTTTGCCGGCCCTCGTAGCCATGGTCGTTAGAACGTATGTCTCTCTAGCATTCCACCGCGTAGAGGGTAGCGGATTCGAGTCCCGCCCTGGGCATGGGTGTTTATGTGTATAGTGTATGTGTGTGAAACTGCATAAAACAGATAGGTAATTAAACGGAAACAATAAAAAAACGTTAAATAAGGAAAAGAAAAATATATATCTATATACATAAATATATATTTATTTTAGACAAAAAAAACACAGGACCAATATTTGACCATTACAACTGACAACATTCAAGGATATCTGCAAGACAGATATCTTGAGAGCTTGCAGCTGCCTCAGATTGTCAAATTTTTAGGCAAACTTAACCATTATTCCCGTTGCACAATAATCTGGAGAGAACGTTGATCCCAATTTCATTCCACAAACATCGTGGATGCATCCCCATATAGTAAAATCTCGATTTAATGAACCCCTGATTTATTGGACTAAATTTGGCATTGGTTATAAAATAAATTTAAATGAAATTTAAAAGATTTGTGATGATTAAATTGTGGCATTGCCAAAAATTATATAAAAGTACGGTAAATAATAACCTTGGTTGTAACTGTCCCTATAGAGGGAGCTTCCGCTGCATCGACTATAAATATATTGGTGGTCTGCTTGTCTGATCAAGAAGGCTAGTTCACGCGTCTGGCTACATTCATGAAAGTTTGCGTATGCATCACACGCTCAAGGGCGCACATGGCTCTTAGCTTCAGTTTGAAATATCTGATTTTTGTAATACAGTGATGAAGGCAGGGAATAATTTAAGTGAACATGACTTAGAAGGGTGGCTGAACATGGATGAGGTTGCCCCAAGTAACCAGATTCTGAGACATGAAGAGATCGCTGCAAGTGTTGTACAAGAGGATGAAGACGACAGTAATGATGAATCTTTGAAGTGTGTACCTAAATTACCTGTAATAAGAGACCGCATGGATGATGTGATTTGTTATGTGGAAGGAACTTCATACCCACAAGTGCTAGCCTATTATGAACTTTCAGTCAGTTTCACTCCTTAATCATAAAGAAGCAATATTCAAGTGGGAAGCAAATGGGAATGACACTTTTTTCACAGGAAATGACTCCTAACCAAGAGTAAATCATGTAAAATAAATGGTATGTACCAGTAAAACAGTTTCATTGTTTTTGCTGCATTTTCATTCATTTTGTGATTTAATGGACAACTCCTGGCCCCTTTAGGTCCGCTAAACCGAGAGTTTACTGTATGGCGGTGGTGTTGGCGGCAGCGTATTCATTTAACCAAGAATTGTGTTCAATGGATATACAGATCTGCACATCTTTGGTGGTACAGAGGTACAGAGATGGGGCACTGGAACTTCATGTACGACTATTCAGAGATGCAGTTGATCTATACTTCATCTTTTGGTTGATTATGCATGTGCACATAGAGCCCATCTGGTGGAAACTATCTTGGAAGGGAAAATATCGAGTGGATGGACTAGGCAGTTATGTCCTCGAATGTAAACCCTGTAGATCATGCCTGGAATGTACCAGGAAGACGAGTTGCAGCCCCTAGCCTTCACCAAGAACACTTCCAGACCTCAGAAATGCTCTTTGTGAGGAATGGGAACACCTGCCTGCAAAGCTCTTGAATCACCTTATAGAGAGCATACCATGGTGCTGCAAGGCTGGTGTAACTATGAGGGGTCACCATATCCCATCTTAACCGCTTGATGCCATCATTGTTATTATGGAGGTGATTCTAAGATTTTGTACTTATGTAAAAATGTATCCTAAGGCCAAAATTGGTTGTAATTTCCTACTCTATTGTATTCCAGATCATGTATTAATGCAAACACGCATCAAGGATTTTACCATAAATTCTGCAATTCACTGTCATAACACAAGAGGTAAAGCAAAACTACATATAACCCCACATAAAAAATTGTTTGAAAATAGTTTCTACTATAGAGGCATTAAATGTTACAACAAATTACCTATTGAAATAAAACATATTAATTCCTTTCTGCGCTTCAATAAACATCTCAAGCAATTTTTAATTGAAAAATGTTATTACTCAACTGATGAGTTTTTGCATTACTGAAGTATTCACTTGTATTTAACAATATATAAATTTAATCTACATGTACAATATAATTTTTTTCTTAACTCTCACAATATTATAATTAAATGTTTAAAATACTGGACGAATCCACAACATGTATATGTTAAATTGGATGAATAAAAAATTGAAATTGGTAGTAACATATTGTATTATACTTAACTTTTGGGTGCTAATGCAGAAAGACTTACCTTTCTGGGTTATATTTGGTTTAAATTTTATAATGAAACCCCATAAATTCCCATTGCTCACTAACTCATGACTGTAATCATCACCACCTATCCCTATTGTCAGCATATATCCAATGATTCTTGGTGCTTTTGATGGTTTTGGCTGAGGAATCTGAAGTGGTGGCATCTGTTGGTGGAACAGTGAAGCTAATTTCATGTATAAAGACTAAAATTGAGTCATACCTTTTAAAACTTTTAACTTCTCTCACATCATTTTACAAAATCAGAAACAGTTTTTGAAACTGTTGCAGTTTCATCATCAGCTAATTAGCGACTCATCACGGTTGTTGTCTGGATCTCTTGTAATTGGCTGTCTCTCTCGGAAGATTCTTTACATAATTTCAGTAGACCACTCACTGATGGCATATCAAAATTTAGAATATGTGGAATGTTTTAATAACAATTTTTTTCCATGTTGTAAGTTCAAGTTTTGTTGACAATGGTTTTAATATTTAAAAAGGAAAATGTTTTTATTATTAAAAACATTCCACATATTCTAAATTTTGATGTGCCATTAGTGAGTGGTCTACTGAACTTATGTAAAGATTCTTCCGAGAGAGGAAGCCAATTACAAGAGATCTAGACATCAACCAACTGTGATGAGTTGCTAATCAGCTGCTGATGAAACTGCAACAGTTTCGAAAATGTTCCTGATTTTGTAAAAGGACGTGAATGAAGTTACAAGTTTTAAAAGGTATGACTCAATTTTAGTCTTTATACCTTTGGAAGTTGTTCACAGGCAGCAAATCAAAATTCATTCTGTTTTTGTTTGTCCATTGTATATTTATTTGCAGTCTTTTAAATGCCTGATGTCATGTTATTTGGCTGATTATTCTTATTTGTGTAAAGCAAAATTTGTTTACTTTATTTGCTCTACTTTCATAAAAGTTTTATGAGTCGTTTGATAAGTCTGGTAAATTTATTATGGGTGGCAAGCTTGATTATTCAAAATATTGTACAGGAAATTTGAATGCGGTACAATATACAGTTCATTGTTGACAGCCATCTGAACTGGTCAGTGTGATAGCTGCGATTGAAAATGGAGGAAAAAAAAACAAAACAGAGTTTCGTGCTGTTATTAAACATTTTTATTTGAGGGCTGGACTGCTGCAAAGTCTAAACTGAATAAGATATTCATGCGGACTCTGCACGATCATTGAAGACCATTTACTTTTGAATCAGTGAATTTAAACATTGTTGTAGAAGCACCGAAGATGAATTGTGCTCTGGTCGCCAAATTAAGGTCACCACACAGGACACCATTAAAAAAAATCTACAATCTGGTTATGCAAGACTGCTGAATCAAAATTCGTGAGATCGCTGAGGCTGTAGCCATCTCAACTGAGTGAGTGCACAACATCCTGTGTGAAAAATTGGCAATGAAAAAGCTCTGTACAGGATGTGTGCTGCGATTGCTCACTGTTGACCAGAAGTGCATCCAGAAGAACATTTCTACCGAGTGTCTGAAAATATTTAATTGCATTCTGCAAGATTTTCTGTGCCAATTTATGACCATGGATAAAACTTGGATCCATCATTACTCACTAAAGTCAAAATAGCAGTCAAAACAATGGACAAAGGCTGGTGAAAGAGTACCAAAAAAGGCAAGGACCATTTGGTAAGCTGGTAAGGTGAAGGCCACTGGTTTTTGAGATTCTCAAGGAATAATCCTCATAGACTACTTGGAAAAAAGAGAAACATAACTGGAACCTATTATGCTCCATCGTTGGATCATTTGCAACATGCGTTGACTGAAAAGAGAACCAGATGGAAACGCAAAAAGATGCTTTTTCATCAGGATAATGTACCATCACACACATTAACAGTCGTAATGGCAAAAGTGCATGAGTTGGGCTTTGAATTGGTTCCTCATCCACCTTATTTACCAGATTTAGCCCCAAGTGACTTCTTCCTGTTCCCAGACTTGAAAATTTGGTTGGGTGGTTAGAAATTTTCATCAAATGAAGTGATAGTTATTGTCAACGAGTATTTTGCAGACCTTGATGGAACCTATTTTTCCAATGGGGTGAAAAACCTGGAACATTGCTAGACCAAGTGTATAGCCATCAATGGAGACTATGTCAAGAAATAAAGTGAGATGTTCCTCCCCCCCCCCCCCCAAAAAAAAATCTTGATTTCTTACCAGACTTATCAAATGACCCTCATACTATGAAAAATATATAACAGTAGGAAGGGAGACTATATTATTTGGGTGTATTTTTGTAGATCTTTGTGGTACTCCAGGATATCTGGCCCCTGAGGTGCTGAAATGCAACATGTTTGAAGATGCAGAAGGTTACTCAAAGGAAGTAGATATGTAAGTCTCTTCGGTATGGAATATTCTTAAGTGTTCCTGTATAAAATTAGTTTGGGATATGAGCTCTGAAATGTGTGGCATGTGATACACTGCTGGTTTCACAGTTTAAGCTTAATAAGGTACACGGCTTAAGCAAGGCTTAATCTCTGCGAGTTCTACAGTAGGGCAACCTTATTCAGCTTTACTGGCCCTGAACAATCCATGAATCTGAAAGATTCATTATGTCTGTGTAATTGAATGAATTCTTATTGCTTGTTTGTAACTATGCTGGTCCTAAAATAAGTTTGATAGATAATAACTAGACAACTATAAGCCTGTATGTTAGTATATACAAATATAACAATTTTTAACTTAAAACTTCACTTATAAGAAATGATGATAATTCTTATAAATTCTCCAGGATCACGATTTCATGTATATTCATACACATCTTCAGCTGGAAAACAAAGCCGTCGCCATAGTTACTAAACAATAGATGCCGATATGTTCTTGTTAGTACTACCAAAATCTGAAAATAAAACAAATTTAAAAACAGAATCGAGTGCCGGTATTTCAAATTTCATTACGCGATGTTTGTTTTTTAAAATAAATATCTTCCCAAACCATTAAATCTATCGGACCATTTAATTGTTTTCATAATTTAATTTCTGGATTTATTTCATGATTAAATAACCAAAAATGATCTGCTACGGCCGATTTATCAATCTGTTTATACTTAATGTTACGAAAATGTTCTTTCATTCTGGTTTCTAAATTACGTTTTGTCTTTCCAATGTAAACTTTATCACAATTTAAACAATTAAACTGATAAAGACCAGATTTTTTATTATTGGGAATTTTATCTTTTATAGAGAAGTGCAATAAATTTTTAATACTATATTTATTTTGAGGAACTTAAGTTAAACCAAACACTTTAAAAAAATTTTGAAAATGTTTATTAACCCAAGGATGGTAAGTACATTTTTTAAAATTATAATCGTCTTTTATTTTTTAAGGGTAGAAATATCATTAACAGTTTTTGGATATTTGAATTTTTATTTATTTAAGTCTTTATTAAAACCATTAATTAAAGCAGTATTTATCAGTTTGTTTCAGTTGTGATAAAGTTTATATTGGAAAGACAAAACATAATTTAGAAACCAGAACGAAAGAACATTTTCGTAACATTAAGTATAAACAGACTGATAAATCGGACATAGCAGATCATTTTTGGTCATTTAACCATGAAATAAATCCAGAAGTTAAATTATTAAAACAATTAAATGGTCCAATAGATTTAATGATTTGGGAAAAGATATTTATCTTTAAAAAACAAACATCGCGTAATGAATTTTGAAATACCGGCAGTCGATTCCGTTTTTAAATTTGTTTTATTTTCAGATTTTGATAATACTAACAAGAACATATTAACATCTAGCGTTCATAATGATGGCGACAGCTTTGTTGTTTCCAGCTGAAATGAAAATGTGTAGTGTTTAACGCCCGCTTTTACTACATGCGGCACTGCAGGCGCTGACACTGATGATACATGAGATGAAGATGGAGCACCGGTGGAATGAGATGGCGGGGGAAACCGGAGATCCTGGAGAAAACCCGCCCCAGCGCCGTGTTGTTCACCACAAATCTCACTTTGCGGTTGCCTGGGATTGAACCCGGGCCGCCTTGGTGAGAGCCAAGCGGTCTAACCACTGAGCCACAGCGCTGCCTGTTTCCGTCTGAGGATGTGTAAAAGTTTTACATGAAATCGCAATCTCAGACAATTTATAAGAAAAGTATCATCATTTATTATAAGTGAAGTTTTAAGTTACAAATTATTGTATTTGTGTATATTCACATATCTTATAAGAAATGATGATACTTTTCTTATAAATTGTCCGGGATTGCGATTCCATGTAAAACTTTTATGCATCCTCAGCTGGAAACAACAAAGCTGTCGTCATCGTTAGGAACACTAGATGTTAATATGTTCTTGTTAGTACTACCTGTAATTCAATGCTCATAAAGACGTGTCCTATGTCATTGTGGAAAAATACATTGTATGATTATAAAGGATGAATAAATTGAACTGAACTTGAGATAACATGGTATTCTTTATCTTAAACCAGAGTTTAATTCACAGTTTTAACTCAAACCTATAAATGAAGCATATTGCTTGCACTCCACTGCAGCTTACGCCTGATTTGGAGCCTAAGCTTAAGGCATTATATCTATGAAAATACATCAATCAGCTTTACTATTTTTACATTTTTACCATATTCTCAGAACATAAAACATGTAATGCACACAAAATTTTAAATGAGCTACTTATGTCAAGCCATGACATAAGTTGTTGATAATTTATCACTTTTTGATATGCCAATTTGAAATGCTTCTTGAATCCTATGGTTTATTATACTGTTTTCAAATTGATAGTTTAAGCTTAATAAACAAACTTAAACAATTTAATTTATACAACAACACTGTTTTCAACACTTCCATGAAAGAATTTTAAACTTAAACAAATTTTTCATAATTTTAATTACTTGAAGAAAAAGAATGTGTACCTGTGTTATCAAATTTCTCAACTTTTTCAATGTAAGTTATGAAAATTAATCTTAAATTTAACTGTTTAATATTCTTTTAACTGCTAACAACTTTTAAATCCATAATTCCTGATTCTACCGTAAAAATGTCAAACTAATAAGTTGTAATGAAAATGCAAAAATGAAAATAAAAGGTTTATATATTTTTAGCAAATTTAACAAATGCATAGCCTTAAACTGTAAAACCAGCCTTCAGTGTAGGGAAAGTAGAATGTTCCTTTTCTGGGTCATTTCTTTATTGATATGATTGTTATTAACTTTCAATTTAAATTATTGAAGCTGCTTTTTATAACCATGTTTTAATTTTACAGATGGGCATGTGGTGTCATCATGTATACCTTGTAAGTATTGTAACTTAATGATTCGCTAAGATTATATTATTCATTTAACAATTAAAATTGAACACCCAAATAAAACAAACGTTTTTATTATTTCAGACTTGTAGGGTGTCCACCATTTTGGCATCGCAAACAGATGGTAATGCTCCGAAACATTATGGAGGGCAATTATTCATTTACATCTCCAGAATGGTCTGATATTACAGGTGAGTATTATTTAAACAAGAGAACTTAACAATGTACCAATTGGCCATAATATGAGTGCTTATTGTATGACTTTTAGACACCACTCACTTTCACTTGTATATACCGAGAGACCCAAAAACATCCTGACCGGTTGCACAGTGTTTTGCCTGTGTGCACTTTTGGTGCTTGTTGCCATCTGTCGCTATCACAGAAAGACTTCAGATTAAACCATCAATATTTAAAAACTACTTTTAAAGCCTTATTTACCCCTGTTATTAAAGGAGATGCTGAAATTGGCCACTACAGTTGTCCATACATGTTTGGTACCTCCATCACTCGCTGTAATTCACGTTGAAAAATGCTGGCATTTCTCCATTAGTGGAGAAAGAGTTAATAGGTCCAATTTTGTTTTGAGCAAACAGTTGATGCCATAAATGAATACAATTCTGCCTCTCTCTCTCTCTCTCTCTCTCTCTCTCTCTCTCTCTCTCTCTCTCTCTCTCTCTCTCTCCCCCTCTCCCTCCCTCTCCCTCCCTCTCCCCTCATTTTTTTTTAATTTTTTTGTATGTATGTGTGTATGTATGTATATATATATATATATACATATACATACACACATACATAAAAATTAAGAGAATTAAAAGTCAGGGAGTGAGATTTTCTCTTTTTCAATAAGAGACCGTGTACGCAACAACAGCACATACAGCCAGACTTCCGATGAGAACATTTGAAAATGTATCGAAATTTAACTGTATGGAACACCACAGTGAAGCAAAATAATTATTAAATTATAGATGAGTCGTATTTATTACACATTGGCTTCATTTACGTACCTATATTGAGAACATGTTTCGCGAACTATCGTTCACATCATCGGCTCTAATGCGACTAAAGCTTGATCCAGTGGTGTGGGTAGTTCTGGAGTTGCTGCTGCCATCTGTTGATTTTGTGATGAATTTAAATGTGGGGTTGTCTTCTGGTGGGATTTCGAAGTTCATTAGTTGGTTTTTATGTTTTTCTATGTGTATTCTCTCCCAATGACGAGTTCACTATGTCTGAAAATCATGCATGGACTTCGAAATCCCACCAGAAGACAACACCACATTTAAATTCATCACAAAATCAACAGATGGCAGCAGCAACTCCAGATTTACCCACACCACTGGATCAAGCTTTAGTCGCATTAGAGCCGAAGATGTGGACAATAGTTCGCGAAACATGTTCTCAATATAGATACGTAAGTGAAGCTGATGTGTTATAAATACGACTCATCTATAATTTAATAGTTGAAAATGTGTTTTGTTGGCAGAATTATTAATAGATATTTTTGGCCTCCTCGGTCCTTCAATATCTATCTTTTGGGTAACTTAAAGCACAAAGTTAACAAGACAAATCCACATACTCTGGAAGAATTAAAACAAAATATCCACCAGAAAATTGGCAGCATTTTTCAATGTGAACTATGGCAAGTGATGGACAGTTTTCTAAACGAGCGCTGAGGGCGCGGACACAAAACACAGCTCAACCAGTTTGAATGTTTTTAGATCTCTCTGTAGCTTAGCATTAATAAATACTTCAGTAAAGATGAATGCTGTTGAATGATGGTGGTACTATTTTGTTGACAATGCACAATGTCTTCAGGGCTTATAACCCAAGAGGAGTTAGTTATAGGCAAGCAGAAGTAGGAATGTGAAGTTGCATAATGAAAACAGTATTACATTTGCAAACATCAGCTTCACAAGGAAATGCCATTCAAAACTATGAATACTTTCTTTAATTTGATGGGGCATTTCTGATGTTTGTTCCATAACTTGCCACCAAAAGCACTCATATTGTGAGCAGCTAATAACTTTTGCATCTAAGTTATTCATTTACAAAGTTAATATCAGGATCCATGTACTTTTATTATTAATTATTATTATTATTATTATTATTATTATTATTATTATTATTATTATTATTATTATTATTATTATTAAATATACAATTTACATCCTCACACATTGTCATATCAGACGATGATGAAATGGATGAAATAATGCTCCAATGAGCCCAAGTTCCATAGAGCCTAGAGCTACCCGATAATTGTCTTTCAGGATAAGGGGGGGAACCTTATCCTGGTTACTCACTCTGACTAATATTTGAACTCGGGACCTCAGGAATGTGAGGCAGATCACTCTGACTAATATTTGAACTCGGGACCTCAGGAATGTGAGGCAGACACAGTACCGTCTGCGCTACCTAGGTGGGGAGAATCCATTGGTCTTTACTTAATGCCTTAATGTACACACAGCATAACTTGCTATGAATTTCAGCCACAATTTTATTTTTGCTGTGAAAAAACGGATAACAAACTTTGCAATTTGCAGTAGGAGCAAGTGGAATTTCCATTGTTACTGACATCCTAATGTTCAGGCAGCAGAGGTAGGTGTCTGGAATGTTACAGTTTTGCCACTACATTCAGATAAAATTTCTCTGAAACTCCCGGTATTTTCCCATTTACTATGCAAATTTAGAAATCTAGTGTAATTTACTTTTGAGATGTCTCTTGTGGAAATGTTTATCTTGATTAGCATGAACTATATAGATATATAAGCTCTTGTAAGAATAGGTTTTGGAAGATTAGGCTTTCACGGCCTGTGTCAATCCAGTAATATGTAGAAGTTTCCGGGCATACTGGTTGCAACCAAAATTTTTATTCGTAGTTAATTTCTCTCCATCTTAATCAGCCACACGTTCGGATGCCGTATGTAACCAGATTTTCTATTCGTTACAGACAGGATGCACGTTGACTGTTTCGAAGACCCAAGTCGAAAAACCAGATGTAACAGGGTTACTTTGTTGTAGTTTCAATTGTTTCTTGATGATTGTGTTTAATTAAATAAGAGTCATGAGATCTCTCGTTTTCAAGTGTGGTTTCGAGTGAGATAAATACAATTTTGGATAAGTCCAAATTCGTAATATATAATTTAATTGTATAATCTGGATTACATTTTACTTGAACTTTCTTTCCTAGTCAATCATTGCAGGTTACCCCCAGATATCGATAAATCCTTACTTCCTTAATAAATAGTTCCCGTTAATTACATAAAATTCCTCACTCCTGTATGTCCACTCATCACTATCAAGACTACAGAATATCTGTTTTTGAAGATTATTGACTTTCCGTTACAAAACTTTTATATTCACTGCGACATTTTTCCATTGTCATGAAACAAGATTACAGAACATATATCTATGAAGACCATTGATTTTCTTCCTCTAGCAACTGTTCATAATTTTTTTATATTGTCATTACATGACCCACTAATAGTCAGATCAGAAAACAAAACTCATTTTCAGTTCAAACAAAAAATACTGTTACATGGTCTAGTCGGAAAAACTGGGGTTTCTGACATTTCGCTCGTACGTGTATCAAGCATCCTCAGAGGTCTAATGGCAAACTAGAGTGGCTCCGGCATAAGGCACCAAATATATATAGGCTGGAAGGAGACCACTCACTCCTCTCCTATTGGCCTTGCATCTGCCAATCACAAGACAGCTGCAGGCCTATTTCTCAGTTGGTTCGGCTCGTGTAAATGGTTTCGGCCTCGTGTTTTGTAACACGGGAAATCAGGTTTTATGCAAACGTGGTACTTCCTTGTTTTCTTTTTTTTTTAAATTTACGTCCTCCAATGTTAAGTCATATCGGACGATGAATGGAATGGCTGAAATGATGCTCAAATGAGACCAGGATCCATAAAGCTTAGAGTTACCCAGCATTTGTCTTTCAGAATAAGGGGAAACCCCAGAAAAATCTTATTCAGGTAACTCACCCTCACCGAGATTCAAACTTGGGACCTCTGGAACGTGAGGCAGACATGCTACCACCAAGCTACCGAGGCGGGCATGCTACTTCCTTGAAATCTTCAAGCACAAACATAATTTTAACAGGAAGGAGGAAGTAGCATGTTTGCATAAAACCTGGTTTCCCGTGTTACAAAACACGAGGCCGAAACCATTTACACGAGCCAGACCAACTGAGACATAGGCCTGCAGCCGTCTTGTGATTGGCAGACACGCAGCCAATAGGAGAGAAGTAGGCGGTCTCCTTCCAGCCTGTATATATTTGTTGCCCTATGCCGGAGTCACTCTAGTTTGCCATGAGTCCTCTGAGGATGCTCGATGCATGTATGAGCGAAACGTCAGGGACTTCAGTTTTTCCGACTAGACCATGGCCAGTAAACCCGGAAACTTCTACATATTACTGAGTCATGTGAATGTTCACATCAGAAATACAGTTGAACCTGATTTATACGTACATTAAGGGGAAGAGAAAAGATTACTTATAACTCAGAATTATACACAAATGAGAGTTTGATAATGCATTTTTTTTTTTTTTTTTTTTTTTTTTTTTTTAATACAGTGGGCCTGTATGTATAACACTTTGCAAACAATAAAGATATGTAAGAAGCAAACATAATTTAGAAATTGGTCCCACTTTAAATTATTCAGTTAATTTGGTTTGTTTCACTTTTCTTGCATTGATACTGTTGCACTAAAAGACAAGCTAACGTCTTTGTTGTTTTAGTTGCCAAAAGCTGCGTGCTCAGTTTGCAACTTTGTCAGTGGCGATAATAGCGTATCCTGTATTTCATTGAAATTTAATATGTATAACTGAATTACCTATAAATGCATTGCATATAAATAAAGGTTCTGTTTACATGTTTCTAAATTACATTTTTGCCGAGACCTGCAAATATTTATGTATAAATGCAAATTATGCATAACTGGATTATGCATAAAGGAGGTTCAACTGTATTTTGGTTTTCATTCTATTTTTTTTTCTATGATATTTAGTTATCAAGTTCGCTTGTTTTGATTTATGTTATAGAACCACCAAAAGATCTAATTC
The DNA here is from genome assembly GCA_030765055.1 of Mantis religiosa. Classification (NCBI taxonomy): domain Eukaryota; kingdom Metazoa; phylum Arthropoda; class Insecta; order Mantodea; family Mantidae; genus Mantis; species Mantis religiosa. The sequence continues at coordinate 43,364,968 of CM060960.1, forward strand.
GCAAGCTGCTGGTGGTAGATCCTAAGAAACGCATCACTATACGGGAAGCACTAGAACATCCATTCTTTCATACAATGGTAAGTGAGCATGCATGCATTCTTTTAGAATCTCAATTACACCATTTGTGGTCCATTTTTGTCACACTACATCACTTACATTTTAATTTTTGAGGTACGTGTTTCAGGAGTTGTTGCTTCCATTTTCAATCTCGAAGGTCTGAGGTGATGTGATATGTGATAAAAACAGACTATAAATAGTTTTATGAATTAATTTGGATGTCACTGTTGCTAAATTCCTTCTGATATCATGTAAATGAATGACACACTCAATATTTGCTATGACCTTTCCTGCTTGTATTCTATTTCAGCTGGTATAATTTATTCCATTGAATGTTTTTTTTTTTTTTTGGCATCCTCCTTTACATTATTGCAACAACAACAACAATACATTGACACTTATCTCACTAAAAATGAAGCTGCTTCTCTGTCTGTTAACAGAGCACAAAAATGGACTTTGTGGCCTGGGCTGTTATAGTCATCATAGAAACCTTTAATGGCGTAATAAATGAAATCCAGATGGCAGTGACTGGTGACACCAATTTTAACAGGGTTTTAAGCAAAATACTTGAACATAGAAGCAATATACCAGCGTTGTCTTTTATGTTAAATCATAAACTTGAACAGCATTTTATCAAAAGATACACATCAATATCCACCTCAATTAGAAATTTATTCACTATATCCATTGAAAGCACCTTCAAGTTTTATCATAAAAAGTGTATTATAATAGCTGATCTTGGACGCAATTATATACAATATATAATAACTGCTTCATTTCATAGCAAATGTTTAGCTCATTACTGTTGGTTATAGAAAAGCAAAGCTGCCCTAATTGCACAAGGACCAGTTGAACAGGAGTTAAATATGTATTCTCTTTGGTATCCCAAATATAGTTATCCATATATTTCTGCTTTGACAAATGTTACCTGCATATTTCTGCAATGACAAATGTTAAGCAAAAACAAACAATAAATGAAGAACATGAGGCAGTAAACTTCCGGTTATGTTCAGTAGTCTTCTCATCAGTTACATTTGAAATGAGCACTATACTGCAGCGAACACCTGACAGATAATCACAGCCAGTTAAACAGTGATTAACAATGGTGCACCAGGATGTAAGCTTTACCACAGTCATCTTCTTATTCCTGATTTCACCAACAGAAGTTAAGACTTCACATGAGTTTAGCAATAGTTAAAACAAAAATTGTTTTTCACCAACCAGTGTTAAATCTCTTGTTAAACTAACAAGCCAAATTTCTGTTGTTAAGTCTTGAACAATTGTAAATAGTCAAGATGGCAGGCATGAACACAGCTGTTGATTTTGCTTTGTTATATTTAAGACTGTCTAAATGGCATTCGTAATAGAGTATGGCCTATGATTAGAAATGATTTTGAGGAGCTATCAGAAGAAAATTTTCTACAGAGGTATAGACTCGAAACAAATTGCTGTGAAGGTTACTGCAGAAGTACAAGAGAGGCTAGAACATGCATCGAAAGGAATATGCCGATCTCCCCATTGCTTCAAGTATTAATAACTTTGCGATTTCATAATTCACTGAATTATGTGGATAATACACTGTCCACCTCCCGTCTTGAAATGTTCAAGTCACTCATCACTATCCTTCTTTGCTCCTCGTTTTAAATTTACATAATACTGAGTTAGAATATGCATCGAAAGGAATATGCTGATCTCGCCTTTGCTTCAAGTATTAATAACTTTGTGATTTTATAATTCACTGAATTATGTGGATAATACACTGTCCACCCCCCCCCCCTCCCCCATCTTGAAACGTTCAAGTCACTTGCCCTTATCCGCAACTCGTTTTAAATTTACGTAATACTGACGAAGTTGTTTGCTGCTTGTAGTAGTGACACATGCATTTGAATTAAATTCATTTCCAATATTTTCCCACGTGACATCTTTCTCTTTTACATTCACCACATCCGTTCTCTTATTTTCTATGATATCTTTACACTTCGTCACCAATTCGATTAACAATTCTTTCTCCATCTATGAGAAATTTGTCCCGCAGCTTTTGTTTACGGTTTTGTTTATCCGCCATTTTTTCAGCTGTATGCAGACAAAAATAAAAACAAAAGTGTATCGCAGTACGTTCAGAAAATAATAGAACTCATCCACAGCCTTCTATAGCTGTAATATGTACAAGTTTCTTGGCATTAACACGTGTTTGTTAACATTTTCAGAAAACAGGTTGGTGAAATGCAAGAAATTTAACAGTAGTGTTAGCTGTGACAATTGTTATGCTACATTTCTTAACATTGATTTTAGCATCTGTTGGTAAAATCAGGCATTACTGTGTTTAGGTAAACATCTCTGAAGAGTTCAGTTAACGAGATTGGTGTACATGTTTGTAAGAATAGTTTGTACAAAGCTTCCTGTGTTTTGAGTAAATAAGTCAATACCACACCTTCATTCATAAGAGTCGCTGCTTATGCTGCAGTAGTTATTAAGTGTTACATATTCTTTTTCATACTGTTGACGAGATTTTGTTGGCAGCAGCTCTGGGTCAGTGTTTCTGGGTCAGATTGAAATTTCTTCAGACCTCCATACGTTTTTCAGTCCCAAGTTTGTTACCTAAGAATTGAGCGTTCAGAATAAGCACTGCCATCTGCATTTGCCTCTTATTGCAGTCAGTGCCTCCTAGGAGGCATTGGTATGGCTCATTGCATAGAATTCAAGCAGCTATCAGAATTAATCAACAAATGACAATGTCTTTTGTTATATTTATTTAATTTAATATACTTAGCTTTCCTAAAAACTATTGCATGCACTACATACAGAAAAACTCTAGCATACTTAATACATAAATAGCTATACATATACAGTTTATTATTTGTAATAGAATTTAAATTATCTTATTTTGCAGTTTTTTTCTACATACACCACTATTTACATATGCAAGTACATTTTAATTTTGCATGGCTTAGTTTCATTAATGGTTGTTACCGCAGATGCATCCATTTATAAGTAAACAATATGTGGAGAACTAAACTTGTATAATTTTAAATGATGTAGTTAGAAAATCTCTATGGAGTTCACATAAGATTAACTTAAAGGAAAACTGATGCTCAATAATTATGCCTTAATACTGTGTTTACGTGTAATTGAATGAGCAATTTTTAATGCACAGTCAAGTGTTGGTATGGAATCATCCATATATCTGATGTACAGAGGTTTATGATGGAAAGGTAATGCTGAACTACCTCTGCATCCCCTTACTTGGTTCTAGCACTAGACTTTAATGTCTGTCTCACTCTCCGTTTTTGCTTTGTTTCTGAGCCTAAGTTCATGGGTTAATTTTTGAGTATCGGGCTGTTGACATCACATCTACTTGAATCAGACTGTTCAGGTGTTGATAGTCATGGCAAAGCATGCCATTCAGTTTAAATGTCTCACTGTTCTTCCCCTTTACCACTTACCTAAACCTGACCTTTGTTCATAGGTTTTGTATTAGACTTGATTTCATATGGATCAGAAATTGTCTGAAACAGGGCTGGTATGGAATACACAGGAAAGCAGTTATTTGCCAACTAATGTAAAGAAATGACTAGTAAACCGAAAGTTTTGGCATGTGTCCATGCGTTTGACCATACATTTATGTGCTGATAACTTCTAAAGAGTGACATAAGCACTCCAGTAAGAGGGGCACAATAGGCCCAATATGCGGCCTACATGCAAGGGACCGAAAGGGCTCAATCCATTTACTTTCACTCATTCATTCGACATATGGGATGTTGAATATTTGAGAATGTACAAAAAGTGACAGCCAGTCAGGGAAAGTCGTTGATAAAAATACACATAATTGCACAGGACAGGAATGAATTCAGAAAGTGTGTGAAGAAACCCGACACCTAAAGGCATAAGGAATAAAGAAAGAAGAACATTCTTAATGAGTAAGAACTACGGTAGGGTAAAGGGAGGTATTTTCGTGACACAGGCAGTTTCGTGATTCTTTTTCGAAGGAATGTCACAGAGAAACCAGTTGGTGCTAACTCATCTTTCACTGCTGGTAGTTGACGTATTTGTTCCTAGAGCTCAGGAGCTATTGGCAGGCATGTTAACACCAACTGGTTTTTCTGTGACATCCCTTTGAAAAAGTATCACGAAATTGCCTATGTCACGAAAATACCTCCCTTTACCTATAATGAAACATAAAATATTTAATACAATTTTGAGTCGAACTAATACTCAATGCTCCATTTATTGCTAGTATTTACCTAGAATTTGGCATACACAGAAAGGAAACACACACAGAAAATTTCATAAAATCAGATGGATATAACCCAAGACAACACAAGCATGCTGTTATCAACAGTTTAACTTACAGGCTGGTTAATGTACCTTTAAACACGTTCTAGGTAAATACTAGCAATAAATGGAGCATTGAGTATTAGTTAGACTCAAAATTGTATTAATTTTGTGCTTCATTGTATCATAGTCCTTAAACAACGGAATACAAAATATTTATTTATTTATTTGTACAGTTTCAATTACAGTTCCACTACAATAACTTTAACAGCGTACATGCACTTGTACATCCTGTACAAATACATAAAATTGCTGACGCTAAGATTTACGCACTGACTCAGGTCCTCTGGCCATAAGCCTTTGTTAACACAAAATATAATTTTGAGTTGAACTAGTACTTCATGCTCCATATATTGCTAGTGTTTACCTAGAATGTATTTTGTTAGGATCTTCCTAATATCCTCAGCTAATGTCGACTGTTGAATTTTGATTTGGTGAACTCCTTGGAAGCGATAGGCTCGTCTCTGTTGGTATCTTGATGAACTTGAAGTTTGGGTTCTCTTCAAAGGTGGTGTTGAAATTGAATAGTTTTCCTTCATATTTCCTTATGAATATCTTTTCCCACAGTTGGATCCTGAACACGTTTTGATAAAAAGTGGAACAAGAAATCCATTTACTAAAACGTGGCTAGGGTCCAACTATATTAACCTCGTGGGCAAAGATATTCATAAAGAAGTATGGTGGAAAGCTTTTAAATATTGACACCACCTTTGAAGGGAACTCAAAGTACATCAAGATTACAGAGATGCCTCTATTGCCTCAAAGGAGTTCACCAAATCAAAATTCAACAGTGGACATTAGCTCAGCATGTTACGAAGGTTCTAGGTAAACACTAGCAATATATGGAGCATGGAGTACTAGTTTGACTCAGAATTAAATTAAGAAGAATATTTGAGAATATTGACAATTTATGCTAATTCTCTCACATTTGTTTACTCATAAATGGATTGCTGTCATTAAGTTATTATCTTTGCAAGTATGTTAGCTACTGGTTTAGGTTCTACACTTTCTTTCCCCTAAGCTTTAAGTCTTGTTCTCTAAATATTTTCTGTTTGCACTATTTTTTCACTGCTTCCCCTGCTTTAATATAAAAAACATGTCTGCTTATTTTTTTTTCCTTGCATTTGCATGAGTTTGCAGGTTTTTCTTATCATTACAGTTGTGGGACCAAGATATAACCCCACTGAAACGCAGCCTCTCCACCTCTTCCAGACGTCTAAGTCGAATATCTCAGATGGCTATGGTATGATCCATTGCTTGTAAAAGTTTGGGTATTTTCTTGTCTAATTGTGTTATCTAATTGTGTTATTTGTGGTAGTGTCTTTTAACTGATAGTACTGCAAAATGTTGCATTTTTTTCTCTTTATTCCCACCATGAACAAAAGTTTAGAAATAAGCTTATCATTGTTATTTTCAGTTGCTTTTGGTATCTAACTGAGGTGAGCATTTAATTAGTAGTGATAACGGGTGTGAACTGACAGAGTTTGATGTTATTTATATAATTTTTCATATTAATGAAGCCGTGCTTTATAGAAGTGCTGCTTCATATTACCTTTCCGTGTCATATAATAAGTTGTAATTGGATAAGTTAGTAAGGCATTTAAATCTAATGAGCACTGTTTGCAAGTTAGCTGTTAAAACAACATACAGGTGCACTTCTGCTTTCTCTATTTGTTGCTTATAGTAAGTAGATGATGCACTATTAAGTTAATTGGGAGTCGATTAATAACACAAAACAACACTCACTTTTAAATTTTCCCGGAACCGGTTTCTGAGGCCTTCCCTCTATCTTCAGCCGGACATCGACTAGTTCTCATTGGTGTAGCTGGCAATATTTTGTCTTCGGTCTCCTCTGGTGGCGGTTCGAGGAACTTGCTGAACAAATCTTTCTGGGGGATGTCGAAATTGAATACTTTGTTCCTATTTTTTGAAATAAAGATTTGTTCCCATGTGGACAGTTCTTCTTTTCCTGTTGTATGTTTTAGTAATTTTGGTTCTGGATTTATGTTGTGGTTTTTTTCCCAAAAATGCGTGGCAACTGCTGATTTTTCTAATTGTTTGTATTTTATGTTCCTAAAGTGTTCCTTTGCTCTTGTTTCTAAATTTCTTTTGGTTTTTCCAATATAAATTTGACTACAGTCACAGCATTCAATTTGATATATACCAGATTTTTTGTTAGATGGAATGGCATCTTTGATGTTTGAGCTCAGAAACTGGTTCCGGGAAAATTTAAAAGTGAGTGTTGTTTTGTGTTATTAATCGACTCCCAATTAACTTAATTTATACAACAACACTGTTTTCAACACTTCCATGAAAGGATTTAGATGATGCACTGTTGTCGCACTCTTGTAAAGTTTGTGTTTAATTCTATACATGTAATAAATTCATTTGAAAAAATTGTCATAAAAAAAAGCTATTGATTGTGAAGCAAATGTAATTGATATGATTTATTAAGTATTACCCGGGACATGTAGGAAGATACTTGGCGGTGGAAGTGTTGTTATCTGTTTACACAACATAACTGGCTATCAGACAGGAGAGGTAAACAGCATGTCACAAAAATATGTACATTATTGAAAGCAGAAAATATGCTACGCTAAGGAGCAGAATAAAATTGTCTTATTTAATTCTTATGTGAAAATCTGATACCTGCATATCCATTTTACTTGCTGTATCTGTAGAGCTTCTGTGGCGATGCCGTCTAAAGGATGGATATCAGCTATTATCCAAAGTATAAACTTGGAAGAAGCGTAGGGACAGTGAAGCACAAATTAATACAAAAGTGAATCGAGAAGATATTGACACATTGCTTCACTCACACTGTTTATTCACAGGACATGTTTCAAGAGCTCTTGCTCCTATCCTCAGCTGATACTCGACTAGTGCAAGTTGTAGTGGTTTCCTCTTTCTCCGTTTTGTCAATAGATGACGTGATGTACTTGTCAAAGATGTCCGGTGGTGGAGTTTCAAAATTCATGACTCTATGACGATTTTTGTTGATGAAGATTTTTTCCCATATGGAAAGGTCCATGGGGTGATTAACGTATTTTATTAGAGATGTTTCCAAGTTGATGTCATGTCTAGTATTCAAAAAATGAAAAGCCACTGCTGATTTTTCTGTTTCACCATTTTTAATGTTTCTTAGATGTTCTTTAGTTCTGATGTTAATATTTCTTTTTGTTTTTCCTATATAAATTTTAGGGCAAGTTTCACATTTGATCTCATAGATTCCTGGTTTTTCTTTGGTAGTGATTGAATTTTTGGGAGGGCCTTTTAACAAATTTCTGGTATTAAACCTATTTTGAGGTGCAAGAGTTATGCTGTGTTTTGAGAAGATTTTTTGGAATTTGTTATAGGCTTCAACCCAAATTTAGTAGACAAAACAGTTAACAGATTCAACAAGGCTAAGAAAATAAAAGAAACCACCACCCTAGAACCTACAGGAGAAAAAGAGAAAAAACTTTTTAAAAAATTCACCTTCCACCCATCAGCCTATAACAAATTCCAAAAAATCTTCTCAAAACACAACATAACTCTTGCACCTCAAAATAGGTTTAATATCAGAAATTTGTTACAAGGCCCTCCCAAAAATTCAATCACTACCAAAGAAAAACCAGGAATCTATGAGATCAAATGTGAAACTTGCCCTAAAATTTATATAGGAAAAACAAAAAGAAATATTAACATCAGAACTAAAGAATATATGAGAAACATTAAAAATGGTGAAACAGAAAAATCAACAGTGGCTTTTCATTTTTTGAATACTGGACATGACATCAACTTGGAAACATCTCTAATAAAATATGTTAATCACCCCATAGACCTTTCCGTATGGGAAAAAATCTTCATCAGCAAAAATCGTCATAGAGTCATGAATTTTGAAACTCCACCACCGGACATCTTTGACAAGTACATCATGCCATCTATTGACAATACGGAGAAAGAGGAAACCACTACAACTTGCACTAGTCGAGTATCAGCTGACGATAGGAGCAAGAACTCTTGAAACAAGTCCTGTGAATGAACAGTGTGAGTGAAGCAATGTGTCAATATCATCTCGATTCACTTTTGTATCAGCTATTATGCTTGTAGAACTGCTGCTGTCATTTTGGGAATCATAAGATCGACTAAAGTATTTGCTTCCTCTTCATTACTGCTACCCAAATAAACATTGATTACTATTCTTTCTATTCTTCTTCCAACAAGGCATCTTGATGTCATCTTATTCTATGGACTTAATTTTTATGTACACATTTTTCCAATCCTCTTCAGTGTTGTTGCTTAAGCACTGTCTGGTTAGTCCTTTAATGCCCGATTTCACCAACAGATGTTAAGACTTAACACGAGTTTAGCAATAGTTAAAACAAAAATTGCATTTCACCAACAAGTGTTAGCGTAACACTCATGTTAAATCTCTTGTTAAACTAACAAGCCAAATTTCTGATGTTAAGTCCTTAACAATTGCAAATAGTCAAGATGGTGGGCATGAACTCAGCTGTTGATGTCTATTTGATATATTTAAGACCGTCTAAATGACATTTGTAATAGAGTACGGCCTTGAGGAGAAATGATTTTGAGGAGCTATCAGAAGAAAATTTTCTACTGAGGTATAGACTGTCAAAACAAGTTGCTATGAAGGTTGCTGCGGAAGTACAAGAGAGGTTAGAACATGCACCGAAAGGAATATGCCAATCCTGCCTTTGCTTCAAATATTAATAACTTTGCAACTTTATAATTTCCTTCATTATGTGGATAATACACTGTCCACCTTCTGTCTTGAAATGTTCGTCACTTGTCCTTCTTCACTCCTCATTTTAAATTTACATAATACTGTGTTAGAACATTCTTCGAAAGGAATTTGCCGATCTCGCCTTTGTTTCAAGTATAACTTTGTAATTTCACAATTCACTGAATTACGTGGATAATACACTGTCCACCTCCCAGCTTGAATCTTCAAGTCACTCGTTCTTCTTCACAACTTGTTTTAAATTTATGTAATACTGACAAAGTTGTTTGGTGCTTGTAGTAGTGACACATGCATTTGAATTAAATTCGTTTCCAATTTTTTTCCCATGTGGCATCTTTCTCTTTTACATTCACCACATCCATCCTCTTATTTTCCACAATATCCTTACATTTCGTCACCAATTCAATGACCAATTCTTTCTCTATCAATGAGAAATTTGTCTCATGGCTTTGGTTTATGATTTTATTCATCCACCAGTTTTTTAGCTCGAAAACGAAAACAAAAGCACATTGCAGTACGTTGAGAAAATAATGTGATTCATCCATAGCCTTCTATAGCTGTAATATTTACAAGTTTCTTGGCGTTAATACATGTTTGTTAACATTTTCAGAAAACAGGTTGGTGAAATGCAAGAAATTTAACAATAGTGTTAGCGCTGTGACAATTGTTACGTTACATTTGTTACCTTCGATTTTAACAGCTGTTGGTGAAATCAGGCATAAGTGCATTTAAAGAACATACATTTTTCTGCTATTTTTTACTTCATTATAATTTTTTTTTTTTTCTTTTTGCTTGTTCCATTTATACCCCGCCTTTAACTACTATGGTCATATTGATGGCCGTTCTCCTTTGGAACATACCGAAGGTGTTAACTCGTTATCTTTGGTTTTTAATCATTACATCACGCACACATTCACACTCTCATTCATACTTCCAGACTCTGGGGAAGATGGGGAATTATCTTGGTCGGAGATAAATCCCCACCCCCACTGCTGGGAATCGAACCCGGGACCCCTAGCACGGTAGGCAGGTGCTCTACCGACTGAGCTACAGGGCCAGCCACTTCATGATATTCCATATCAGTTCAATGGGTTTTAAATCACATGGTAAGGTGGCAATCTATATCCTGGCGTTCCACTAAAATGTGCCGCATATTCTTATATTTTTTTTAAACTAAATCCCATTTCCTTTAATATTTTCCAGAATGTTTTCTATCTATTGAAATTTTCTCATTTACTGCATAGAATAACTTCTTCACTGTTGGAATTTCTTTACATACTTCACAATACGCTAAAAATGTTCTGTGAATGATACACTCACCAAAATCGTCCATTTGAAACTTCTTTTTCGGATTACGTTTTTTACCTGGAGTAGTAACTTGTGTATCTGAAACACTAGATTTTTCATATTCTTTAACATTTCTTTTTATTGTGCCTTCACTTTTCCTACTGATGTAGCCATTCTAACCACTATACTTTGGAAAGGAAGAACTAGATTGTTTTGCCTTTTCTCCATGCAGAACTGGTATCATTCTGTATAATCTCCCTGGTTTGTCAGTTTTTTTGAAGTTTGAAAATTATTAGAGACACCCACTTTGTGATATGACACTACATGTATTGCAGTACTCGTGCATCAAATGAACAACTTAATATTCAGCCTATAGCCAGCCATCACAACACTACCGCCACACATAAAGCTCAAGCTATTTGTCCCAGGTAATACTAAAACAAATACATCTTGGGTTACTCCTGAGCTGGGCCCTGGCACCATTGCCAATAGGCAGTCCTTCGATACAATTACATACTTTATGCGTGTTTGCCCTTTTTAATAGACTTTGCTTTCCATTTATTGTTCTGTCCTACGCTAGTTTTTCCCATTTGCCAAATATTTGTCTATCCATGTAAATTATTAACACTAGTTTCAACTTCATATTGATTCTTTGTGTCTGTATTTACTTAACCTCACATTTTCTCACTGGCACATCACCCCATTTCTTGCATCTCCTTTACCTGTTACATATTATTGAACTTCACTAGCAGCTTTTTTCAATCTTTGTTCCATTTAACCTATTACTTCATTGCTCTTTCTCAAATCCTCTCCTCAGCTTTTCATAACCCCATTCTAATATCTCTTCCCCTTCTGCAGTTTGAACAGCTGTATCACATTTCCTCATATCTTTTGCTCTACCTCTCATTGATCCATTCTATTTCTTCCTTTCTGCAATTTACCCATAAGATATACCTTGTCTAATTCTCGCCCCGTTTCTAATCTCTTGAATCCCCACACTTGTTTCACAGTGCTATTTCCTGTTCCCATATATCCACACACTTATTTCACTCTGATTTTTTTTATCATCTTGACTCCCACACTTATTTCATTCTGTACTTGGCATAATGCAAATTCTTATTTTCTTCTTTGCCACATCAACTGCTGTTGCTGAGATCTCCCCTTCTTTTCTTCCATTTGCACTGTTCATCACTTCCCCTCAGTCAAAGGACACTGCATTTAATCCACATGTTTTCTGGACATTCACACTGGATATAAAAATAATTAACAAATTATAATAAATAATAGTGACTAAAACAGGACTAGTTTCTCAAATCAATCATTTGCATCTTCAGCTTGTTGACTGTTACGCTGTTACAATTACTGGTTATAAGTTTCCTACACAAAGCTACGGAATTAAAAACAGATCTGAATGTTGCTAATTCTAAGGAAAACATTTTAATCAAAGGAAACCCACTGACCTTTGAGCCAATTAATATTCAATTAGATTTAGAACAAATATTTGATATGATATTTGATATTTTATTTTTACATAAGAAAATAATTTACAATTACAGAGAACCTTTTCATTTACATACTATTCTTCCTTAACCTATGTACAAGAATTGAGGGACTACCTTCTTTCACCCCTCAGCCAGCTTGGCATAACGGCCTTATGCTTCACTGAGGGATTACCTATATCCCTTACTTTTCCCTACAAAATCCTTCCTCTGCCCCTACTTTCTTCCCCCTTCATAACTTTTGCTTCTAACTATCCTCAACCATTTATCTTTCATTTTACCTAGAAATCTTCCTACATTTTTATTCCTATTCCGTTGCTTCCCTGTTAGCATACTCATTATTACAATTTTACCCTCAACTTCCTCCCATTTTTTCTCCCATGCCTCCTTCCTCCACTTCTCAACTCCTTTACATCTTACTACATAATGCTCTACACTTCCCCCCCCCCCACATAATTCACATATTCCTACCTCACTCCACCTTAATCCTTTCATAAATATATTGCACCTGTCCTCATCCATGCTAATCCCTCCCTTTCAATCCTACTACAGTTGTCTATATAACCTTCTCTTCCCCAGTCCCTTTTCAAAATCCTATAAAACTTCAATGAACTTCTGTTTTCCATGCTTCTCCATATCTCTTGTCTTTCTATGTCTTCCATTCTTGTCCTTACCTTTTTCCAAAATCCTCCCTCATTACCTGCACCTGCCCTCCATCAAAATTTCACTATCATCTCCAAAATTATTCCTTTTCTCCTGATTAGAACAAATAGTTACAAAATCCGAAACTTCCAAACCTGTACTAAAAGCACTAGCATTAGAAACTGAACGATACCCACCTGAAGAATGGTTACATATCTACACAGATGGATCTAACTTGGACAACAACTCAGGAGCAGGAGCTGTTCTCATTCTATCAACCAGCAGGAGACCACACAACAAATTTTGATGCAGAAGTAATGGCTATTCATATTTCACTCCAACACCTTCTATACAGAATAGATAAATTCAAAAATGCTGTCATACTTTCTGATTCAAAAGCAGCATTATGTGCAATAAGTTCATATAAAATGAGGTCAATCCAAATTAAAGAATGTCACAAAATGATACAACAACTTCAAAAACTACAAAAAAAGAATTATATTACAGGGTATACCTGCACATTGTGGAATTGCTGGAAATGAATCAGCTGATTTTCTTGCCAAAAAAGGTGCAAATTTAATTCAGAACAAAAGTAAAAACTTAACCTTTATATCCATAAAAAGATTAATTAAAAACAAATATAAAAACAAACAAAACCAATCAATATCTAACAAAGCCAAAGATAAAAAAAATTGAACATTTTAATTAAAAATGCAGAAATTATTCCAGAAATCCCACGTATAGCTGCAGTAGCAAGTTTTAGATTACTTACGGAACATGATTATTTGGCCAAACACTTACACAGAATAGGAATTTATACAAGTCCAAATTGTACTCTGTGCAACAAAGAAGAGGAAATGACTGAAGAACATCTTCTAACCTGTGAAGCCCTACCTGCTGGACCCACTACACAGAAATATTGGAGAGCAAGAGAGCTAATGGCTTCATTGCCAAAGCCTAGCATTTGACAACAAAGAAGAGGAAATGACTGAAGAACATCTTCTAACCTGTGAAGCCCTACCTGCTGGACCCACTACACAGAAATATTGGAGAGCAAGAGAGCTAATGGCTTCATTGCCAAAGCCTAGCATTTGACAACAAAGAAGAGGAAATGACTGAAGAACATCTTTTAACCTGTGAAGCCCTACCTGCCGGACCCACTACACAGAAATATTGGACAGCAAGAGAGCTAATGGCTTCATTGTCAAAGCCTGGCATTTGAAAACAAAAATAATTACTGGTACTAGGTTTGTTTTTATTGTATTGCCAAAAACTGGAAGAAAACAGATTTATTGACAAAATCAGTTGGCAGTATTTCAGAATTTAATACACGATCCTTATTTTTCAAAATATTCTTTTCCAAATCATTGTATCGATGGATCCATTTAATTGCTTTAAATAATTTAACCTCTTGATTTATTTAATGATTAAATGACCAAAAGTGATCTGCTTATATTTAATATTTTGAAATGTTCTCTTATTCTACGTTCTAAAAGACATTTGAATCAATGGAAACCTTATCACAGTCTAAACATTAAATTAAAAAATAAGGCCTGTGTAATGAATTTCCAGTATTTAGCAATATGATAAAAATCTGTCACCTTGCAGCAGTAACAATAACATAGGTCAACAAGCTGAAGGCCCGCCTCGGTAGTGTGGCTTCACGTTCAAGAGGTTCCAAATTCAAATCTGGTTAGGGTGAGTTACCTGGATAAGGTTTTTTCCAGTGTTTCCCTTATCCTGAAAGACAAATGTCGGATAGCGCTAAGCTCCATGGACTCTGGACTCATTTGAGCTTCATTTCACCTAGTTCATTCATCGTCCGATATGACTTAATGTTGGACTTAATTACAAAAAAAAAAAAAAAAAAAGCTGAATATCAAATAATTGCTCAACAGACCAATAATTAATAACATTGATGCACCCACTTACCAACTATCAAAATGGCTGGTTCAAATCTTCAGATCCTTCACAAAATTTGAAAATTTAAGTATCAAAAACTCGTTTGAATTGTTAAATCTCCTGAAGGACACAAAGATTAACTCTACAGATGCTTTAGTTTCCTTTGACGTCATTTCTTTATATCCAAGTATACCTACCAATGAGCTTATTCCACTTCTCAAAAAATGGCTGGAATCAATACAAATAACATCTGAAGAAATAGAAGAACTTTCACAACTTACAGAAATTTGTATCAATCAAAATTTTTTCAGCTTTAATGGACAGATCTATAAACAAAAAACAGGCCTAGCTATGGGCAACCCATTGTCTCCCTTCTTGGCAGATTTATTTATGAGTGCTTTTGAAACACATATCACAAAAGCTTTTCCAAATTATTTCAAAGTGTGGTATCGCTATGTTGACGACATTTTTGCAATAGTACCTAAAAAACTCATACAAGATGGTCTTAAACTTTTGAATATACAAAATCCAGCTATAAAATTTACATTGGAAACAGAAGAGGATGGTGTGCTCCCCTTTTTGGACATCAAGATAAAAAAAAATGAACAACAAACTCACCTTTGGTATTTACAGGAAACCGACACACACAGATAATTACATAAAGAACAACAGTTTCAACCCAAAACAACACCAACATGCCATTTTCAACAGTTTAATCTTTCGGATGATCAACTTTCCACTAAACAGAGAAGATTATCAAGAAGAATACCTACACATAAAAAAAGTAGCTATATCCAACGGTTCAACCCAAATTTAGTAGACAAAACAGTTAACAGACTCAACAAAGCTAAGAAAATAAAAGAAACCACCACCCTAGAACCTACAGGAGAGGAAGAGAAAAAACTTTTTAAAAAATTCACCTTCCACCCATCAGCCTATAACAAATTCCAAAAAATCTTCTCAAAACACAACATAACCCTTGCACCTCAAAATAGGTTTAATATCAGAAATTTGTTAAAAGGCCCTCCCAAAAATTCAATCACTACCAAAGAAAAACCAGGAATCTATGAGATCAAATGTGAAACTTGCCCTAAAATTTATTTAGGAAAAACAAAAAGAAATATTAACATCAGAACTAAAGAACATCTAAGAAACATTAAAAATGGTGAAACAGAAAAATCAGCAGTGGCTTTTCATTTTTTGAATACTAGACATGACATCAACTTGGAAACATCTCTAATAAAATATGTTAATCACCCCATAGACCTTTCCATATGGGAAAAAATCTTCATCAACAAAAATCGTCATAGAGTCATGAATTTTGAAACTCCACCACCGGACATCTTTGACAAGTACATCATGCCATCTATTGACAAAACGGAGAAAGAGGAAACCACTACAACTTGCACTAGTCGAGTATCAGCTGATGATAAGAGCAAGAGCTCTTGAAACATGTCCTGTGAATAAACAGTGTGAGTGAAGCAATGTGTCAATATCTTCTCGATTCACTTTTGTATCAAATAATTGATTTGCGGAACTAGTCTTTTGGTATGTATAATTATGAATAATAGATAAAGTTTGTCATGTTGTTTCTTATAATTTGTTACTTTTTGTCGTAATTTACACGCTTAATGCAAACCTTACATCCCTTTTGAATTTACACAAAATTACTGTGATAATCTTACACTTAATTGGAGATAAAACTTGGAATATTGTTATTACAGCGTTGCTGCTTGAGATGCAAATAATATATTTGCAAAACTAGTGCTGAGTATTGTGAGGAATTTATAATTTCTTGAAAAGATAAGTGAATTGATGGAAGTTGATCATTTTCTTCACACCAACCACTAGGCTAAGGTTCTTGATAGATAAAGTCAACATGAAAAATTCAATGCCACTGCAGGGATTTCAACTGCTGGTTCAAATCCCGGCCGTGACATTGAATTTTTCATGTTGACTATCTATCAAGAACCTTAACCTATATATAGCTAGTGTGAAGAAATGATTAATTTCCATCAATTAACTGAAATAAGAGTTAAATGATGAAGCCTGGGACTCAAGTACTTACGATAGTAGGTCGCCACAAACGGTGTATCTCGGATATGAGAGCCCCTAATGGTCTACCGGGGAAATATACGAGTCAAATGGAGAATTTAGTGTCATGGCGGCAGGTAGGCCATGGTAGCTCAGTGGGTTAGAAGTGACTGGATGGAAACCAGGAGATCCATGGTTCAAATCCCAGCCGTAGCATTGAATTTTTCATGTTGACTCTATCAAGATAAGTGAAGTTCATAACAAATTATTATATATTGTAATATTTGTATTGCTTCACTGTTAGTAGCCTCAGTTGTTACATATTACTGGAATATGGTTTTCATCACAATTTATATTATGATGTAAAATTCTGTGGTCCCTTCTTATCTATGATATTTAAAATGAAATTGCGAAACAATGCCAGTTCACACTCAGATTTAGGGGTATTTAAAACAAAATGTAATACAGTATAGAATAATCTCAGAATTTGTGTGTAAATATTCCTAATGTGTCCTATAACATTTACTCAAAGAATATACTTAATGAATAATATGCTTGGTGCGCTAGTTCTTAATATAGTAAATGACACATCAATGTATTTAGCATAATTAACTGTAGTGCACATGGGTAAGCAGAAAGTTGTTGGTGTGAAGGTAAACAGGATTCAGTAGAAAAGACTAATTAATAGTTCAAACTAATAGGCTTTTAGTAGTGCTAAGTCATAACACATGCTTTGCTAACAGTATTATAAACTTAGCACAAAAAATCTTTGCTGCTTGCTTTGAGTAAAGTTTATTTTCAAATATTCCATAAGAGTGCAAAGGAGAAAGTTTGTATATTTCATTTAGCTTACCCGTAACATGTAACTCAAATTTTGCTGACAAAATCATTGTCAGTAACATTAGTGGTACATTGAAGAAATTCAAGAAGTAAAATGTACCTCTAGCATCTATGTTAAGAAATGTTAATTTTCGTATAGAAAATCATCCTAAGTGGTCTAGAAGTAACATGCTAGCCTCTGGTTCCCAAGATTGTGGGTTCAAAGCCGGCAAAGAAGTGCAGTCAATTTTTTTTGGGCATGAAAATTCTTAACATGACTTCCTTTGGAAGGGAAGTAAAGCCAGTGGTCCTGTGTCTCTAAGTAAAATTAAACTAGTTTTCATGCCCAGTATATAATGGGACATTGAGAGTATAAATAAAATCTCAATTTTCAGTTTCTGTATAAATGAATATAAAAATACCAAAGTAGGTACTAAAAGGAAATTTTGCACCTTTTTTTATTTCTTCAAAAAGTCTCAAAACAGTTTTGCTTTAATTGGGAAATTAAAAGCTCTATCCCACCTATGTCAAATTTGCTAAATTTGTGACCCGTTATCTCAGGAACTATTTAAATTATTAGACTGAACTTTCATAGGATACAGATGCATCACTTCTGAATATACTGATCTGCATAAGAACCTCATTTAGGCAAACTAGATCAGATCTACATTAATAAAAATTGGATGAATGAATGCTAATTTTGAGGTATAATGAAATTTTCATTATTGTGAAAGGTTATTGAAGGTTTTATGTAAAAGTAGATATTTAAAGTTAGCTTCACTAAAACAGCACAACACAAAGAGAAACAATTAGCATGTATATGGGAACTGATAGATCAGTTAATAAGATCTGAAGCATTCCTGGCAACAAACTTCCAGGAGACTTTGCAGCGGTTACTGGGAGCAGAGAGTTAAGGAGGCTCTCTGAGAAGAGCATGTTGAACTGTGATGCTGGATTTCAGTTCAGTTCCTCTTGGAAACCAGCTCATTGGTAATCAACCGGCTCAAGAAGCACAGATTTAGACAGACTGAACATCCACTTAAGTAAACAGATTTTCTACGAGGTGTGCCCACATCGACTTAACTGAATCGTTCTACCCTTTGCCAGCTGCCAGGACAATTTTATTTATTTATTTGTCAATAGACTGCAAAGCAGTTTCTGACAATGCCAATTACAATCTAAAAGTTTACAATTATAGGATATAGAGCAAAATATAAACAGTATAAAAACATATTTACAGATCATCAACTTTGTACAAACATTTATCCATTAAAAAGTATTTTAATTTGTTTTGAAATTGCTTCGTACCATTTAATGCTTTAATTGATGTTGGCAGTCTATTAAATAAAATCGGTCCCATTATAAAAACATCTCTATCAGTAGATCGTTTAGAAGTACAGTCTCTAAAATAGTCATTGTTGCGTCTGGTATTATAATTGTGTACATCAGCAGTCTTCAAATTTACCTTACTTACAACAAAAAGAATTGCTTTATATACATATAGTGAGTATAGTGTGAACATTTTGTTTTGTTTGAAAATATCTACACAAGAATCAGTATTTTTTAAGTTAAAAATTATCCTGATACACCTTTTCTGTAGAATGAATACTCTGTCCAGATGTACCCTTGGACAACTTCCCTATATTTCGATTCCATATGATAGGTATGGGAAGATAACACCATAATAAATATTTTTTAGTAGTTTGGTATCACCGATTGGCTTAAAATGCCTAATTAGAAATATTGATTTACTAATTTTTTTTACATAGATAATCAATGTGACTACACCATGTCAATTTATTGTTCATATAAAGCCCTAGGAATGTATGGCCACTTATATCCTTTATGCTAGAGTTATCTATCTGTAGATTGATGTTAAAGTGAGTCTTATTTCTCAGGCTAATTTGCATTGATGTGGTTTTTTTCCATGTTGCATTTGAGGTTGTTTTTGTCAAAATAATTTAACAAACGTTCTCCCAGAGAGCTCATATCCTGAATTAAATTCTTGTTATTTACAGCGGAGCAGATGACAGTTGTATCATCTGCATAAGATATTATACTTGCATTGTGAGCAGTAGGTAAATCATTTATATGCATAATGAACAGAATTGATCCTAAAACACTACCCTGAGGAACCCCGTATTTTACAGTTTCACAAGTGGAGTAATAGATGTTTTGATAGTTTGCATTTTGGTAATTAATTTGTGTGTATTGTGTTCTACCTTTCAAGTAGTGTATATATATAGGTTGTTTTGAAAGATACAGAACGAATATAGCCTTTTCGTAGTTTATAACTTAACCAGTCCGAATTTTTGTCACAGCTTCGAAATTCTCTTAGGTATAATTTTATGCAGCATTAAATATTACATTATTTTATGATTAGGCATCGCAGTAACTGCTGCTGTGCAAACCTCAAAAGTTGTTATTGGGATGCACCGGCCATGAAAACAAAAGCATTGCTTCTTATTATCAGTGACCCTATCCTTGCTTTCAGGTAGTGGGACAAAGGACAGTTACTTGTGAAAAAGTTGATGACAGTTGCAAGCTTGCTCATTTTGTTATGATCTTAATCGTACAGTGCTTTCAACCAGTTACTGTAAAATCAACAGCTTCCTTTTAAGTTACAAATGCTTTATTTAGTATTATTAAACACAGTGAAATAAAATGCTTGCCTCATTGCATAAGGCATTTAGATTTGGTTAACTTTATCTACAATTCTTTGATATTGTTCTCTGTTCCTTTTATCATTTAATGCTTCCATCCTCATTCTCACTAACATTAACTTCTCTATAAAAGGTTTAAGTTGCATATGTCCACTAGCTTATTTGCCGTCATCGACTGTTATAATGGAACGTTGGAGCATGTTAAACACCCATAAACAAATAACTGAAGAATAGCTTCTTTATTGCGGTTCCATAAGCCAAAGAAATTCTTAATAGTAGCAAGCTATTGTGGAGTATGTCGATATGTTTACAAACAGCTACAGCATGTGGCATGCTGTGTCACCTACCCGTAAACTTCGATAGTGTGAGGCATGCAGCATTGTTCCTATAACTGGCTAATCCACACTCATTCTGGAGCCTTTTTTTATGCAGCTGTAATGGCAGTAAAACATCTATATGTGCCACATTGAAGCTGAGCAACTGCTATATGCGCATGTTATCTTGAGCGCTAGTTTTACATTGTGGTGCTGTGCAGTCAACCTACAAAAACACAATTCAGCAAAATAGCGTGTAAGTTAAGCAAAGATACACGCCTCAAGTGTGAGATATGTGGAAAAACAGTAAATTGAGCTCGATCCAATAAGCTGTATATTTATATACTTACTATTTATATATCAGATACAAATGGAAAATAAATTTTATGACAGTTATAAATATTCATTCACTCTGTGATTCTTCGAGTCCGGTGCATCACTTTCATCGCTAGCATCCTTATTTTCTGTTACACCATCGTTTCTGCAATATTTCACTTCCAGCTCTTGAACCTTCTTGCAATGCATTGCAGTTACAGAAGATAATGCTTCTATAGCAAGTTTCTGCAGATTTGTGGCCGACATATCACCAGTAACGTTGCATCCTCTGAAAACATTTTTGCTACGCCAATTCAATTGCATTCAGATCTCAGTTATACAGAGGTAGACAAATAATAATGTGTCCCATTTCGAGAGCCGTAACCTCCACAACATATGTTTGTTGTAAACTGGTTAGCTGATTAACCTCGAAATTGCTCAAAACGAAATATGGCAGATATGACAAAGCTTAGCATATTAGCCACTAGATGTCAGTGTATAGCGCATTTCAAGTTTCAAAGTTGTCATCTGTGTTTACGGAGTTAGATGACACCGAATGAGGACTTGGAACCAGAGTGCTCAACTTATCGTTCACATATAGTACTTCTATATATTCATAAATATTAAAAGCAGAAGCATTATTAACAGTGAAGTATTCTTCATATTTGAGTTTGATTTCTGAGTCACTATGTTTACAGTCTAACTTCACTTACTTGTTGTATAATTGAAATGTTTTCAAGATCATTCGATCTCATCCTCAGCTGTTTGGTGACTAACTGAACATTTCTCTTCTTCCACTACTACGGAGCTCCGATCACTCTGCCATCTGGTGTTAGGGGCACTAAGTTTTAATACTTCATTTAATGCCGGGATTTCAAAATTTATAACTTTATCACGGTTTTTGTTTATGAATATGTTTTCCCAAATATCCAATTCTATGGTTGTACTTAAAGATTTTAACAGTTTAATGTTGTGGCCAATGTTGTGGTTTTCTGTCCAAAAATGGTGTGAAACTGCAGATTTTTCTGTTTGTTTCAACTTAATGTTCCTCTGGTGTTCTTTTTGCCTGGTTAACAAGTTTCTCTTAGTTTTTCCTATGTAGCTTTTTTCACAGGTTTCACAATTAATCTGATAAATTCCTGATTTCAAATTGTTGGGGATTGTATTTTTCAGTGGTTTATTTAGCAGGTTCCTCAGACTGAATTTGTTTTGGGGTGCTAGTTTTAAGTTTAGTCTTTTGAAGATTCGTTCAAATTTTCTAAAAGCCCATGGATGGTAGGTGAATTTTCTATATTGCCAATTTGTGTTTTTAAGTGGTGTGAGAGTGGTATTTTTTGATATTATCTTCAGTTTTTCTTTTCTCTTCATCATGTTCCTTATGATGGCTGGGTTGAATCCATTTAATACCGCATGTCTTTTATGTGTTGTTGTTCTTTCAAAAATTCATCCTTACTCAATGGGACGTTGTATAGCCGGTGAATTAGACTTCTAAAGGCAGCTAGTTGATGTGAAACTGGGTTGTATTCATTTTTCTTTATGTAATTATCTATGTGTGTGGGCTTCCTGTATATTCCAAAATCTGCATCATGACGATTTCTAGTTATCTTGAGGTCCAAAAAGGGTAGGGTGTTGTCTCTTTCTACTTCCATAGTAAATTGGATGTGATTATCTTGCAGGTTTAGTAATTTTAGAGAATCTTCTCTAAGTTTTTCCGGAATGATAGCAAAAACATCATCAACATATCTCTGCCAAAATTTATAAATCTCTGGGAAGGCCTTTACTATGTGTGTTTCAAAATAGCTCATGTATAGGTCTGCTAAAATAGGCGAAAGTGGGCTCCCCATTGCTAATCCTTTTGATTGTCTGTAAAATTTTTGGTTAAACATGAAGTAATTATTCCTTATGTATAAATCTGTAAGATTGATAATGTCATCTATTTCTCTGGGGTCCGTTGTAGTCTGGGTTAGCCATTTTTTGAGGAATATAGGTATTTTTTCTACTGGAATGCTTGAAAAAAGTGCCTTAACGTCAAAAGAAACTAGTATGTGATTCTCCGGGATGTTGTACTTCTGTAGGTGATTTATCAATTCTAAGGAGTTTTTTATTCCCAAACTTTGAAATTTGTCATATGATTTTAATTTTCTTACTAACCACTTTGCAATGTGGTATGTAGGTGAATTGATGCCATTGATGATGGGTCTCATGCTGTTGTCTTGTTTGTGGATTTTTGGCAGACAGTACAATCTTGGTAGTGTGGGGTTGGAAGATTTTAAGTTGTATTTTTCAGATGTACTTAATGTTTTTGTAATTGATAAAGCTTTATTAACAGAAGTGATACGTTTGGATAATGGATTTTTTGGAATTATTTCATATTCTATATATTCATTCGGTGTCATTTTGAAACACCTTATATATATTTTCTTTTAATCATGAGATAATCAGTTAAATCTCACCCGAGTTTTGATTTTATATAGATAAAAGCTAAGAGATTACAGTTGATAAAAATAACCTCTAAGTGTTGTTATGGATGAAATTATTTTTTATTAAAATGAATTCTGATAAATTTTAATTAAAATATTGCATAATTAAGAAAATAATTATCTTCCTTATTAAACAAACCGTTTTGGATAAAAATTTATCAGTGAACCTAAAAGACATGCATCTGTATCTTGTAAAAATTTTAGTCTGGTGTCTTAGTTTCTGAGATAATGAAAATGCAGATTTAACATTGTGGACTAGACTTTAAACTTTTTCTTAAAATACTAGAAATGTAATTTCATTTGATAATATATGTCATTTATTAATTCAAGAGAGGAAATAAAGGTACTACAGGTTTTTCAATAAGTTGTATAAATTATATCTGCAGGAAATGAAAACAAGGACTTTCAACGCCAGGAAGAAGTTCCAGTACGCTATACTTTGTGTAAGAGCAGTAGTACGAATTCGAAGACTACGCTTTACACCAGAGCCTCTCTCTATGGAAGTAGCTTGTGTAGATCCATACCGCATCAAGGTCCTGAGAAAGGTAATGTCACTTTAGTTAATTTAAGGGTGCCCCTAGCTGAAGTTTGTTCAACATTTTCAAAAAATTAAACAATTAGCTTTTGTATGTCCAAGAACTACGAAGGTGGTTCAGTAAGTACCTTTGTTTCAAAACATATGGTGTTGCTAAGGGAAGTTTGTGATACCATCATGTTCTGTCATTTGCTGCACATCAAAACAAATTTGGTGCTGATTCATAGGTTAGTTCGGATTTTACAGATACTTCAATAAATTCTTCAGTGTGTGTCTGCTAAAATGGAAAAAGTGCAGTATCAGTCAGTGATTCACTTTTTACTTTTAGATGAGAAACTTGTGAGGAGATAAAAGTGAAATTGGATGCTGTTTAGGGAGACCTTTCGCCTTTTATGATAACAGTTCAATATTGGCATAATGAATTTAAACATGGTCGAACATCTGTTTTTGACGAGGTGTGCCTATGATGCCCTGCAGATGTGGTTACCGAGGAAGTCATTGAAATATAATTGCTGACACGACATAATTGCTGACTGTCAAACGAAAGTTTGTGAAGTGACAGAGGCCATAGGTGTATCGACAGGAGCAGAAATTTTTATTTTGCATGATGAGTTGGAGATGAGAAAGCTGTCGGTCCATTGGGTGCTGCATTTACTCACAGTTAGCAGCAACCGGGTGCAGCTTTCAAGTGTGTGTATCAACAGCTGTGTTTGGAGCTGTTTAAGCAAAATTCGAAGGACTTTTTGTGTCTAGTAATCACTCAATTAGACCTGGATTCATCATTATACTCCAGAAACCAAGCAACAATCAAAACAAGGGTTGCTTCCTGGGAATATGCTCCAAAGAAGGCAAAGACGGTCTCATTGGTTGGAAAAGTGATGGCGACGATTTTTTGGGATGTGAAGGGTGTCATTTTTGTTGTTTTTTTAATTTACTTCCTTTAACTTTTTAAGTCATTTCGAACGATGAATGGAATGGGTGAAATGATGCTCAAATGGACACAGGTCCATGGAGCTTAGTTACCCAACATTCGTCGTTTAGGATAAGGGAAAACCCCAGAAAAACCTTATCCAGGTAACTCACCCTCACCGAGATTCGAACTCGGAACCTCTTGAACGTGAGGCGGACACGCCATCATCTACGCTACCTAGGCGGGCAAGGGTGTCATTGACTTCTAGGAAACAGGAAAAATGTTTATTGGAGTATACTGCAGTGAGGTATTGGCCTAATTCGACAAGAAGTTGAAGACAAGGCCCCATATGGCATAGAAGAAAGTTCTGTTTCACCATGATGAGGCCCCAGGCCATTCATCCAGAGTTGTCGCCACCAAACTGCATGAAGTGTTTTATGAATTGCTGCCACCCCACCTAACCTCCCCCCCCCCCCATATTCTGCCTGGCTCCCTGTGATTTCTTCCTTTTCCCAAACATGAAGAAATAGCCCACAGGAAAAAAATTTAGATCAAATGAGTAAGTCGTCATGGAGACAGGTGTATTTTGTAAAGATTGTCAATTTTTATCTGTTGGAAGTATTAAAAAAGTGGCATGTGTGTTGGGAGAAGTCTAAATTCCTATAATTTGTTTTTGAAAGAAACTGTCATCTTCATGTGTGTTTGGAGGAATTTAGTAACAGTGACGTCAAAATTAATATAAAAATTATTTGTGGTTGGTTTATTGACACTCGTCACTTACTTTTTCATATATTTATGAGAGACTAGTTTCAAAGGCCCTGGCCTCCATTTTCAATCTCTTCCCAACTGGCATCTGTTGTTATCTGCTCTCTCTGGTGGTGGAACTATGAACTTTTTTGTCAAATTATCTACTGGCGGGATTTCAAAGTTCATTACGCGATCCTTATTTTTCCAGATGAATATGTCTCTCATAAATATATGAAAAAGTAAGTGACGAGTGTCAATAAACCAACCACAAATAATTTTTATGTCATCTTCATTCTTAACACGGGTACTTACTGAACCATCCTCATAATTTAAACCTTTGCTTCAATTATATACTATGAATTTTCCCTTCAAAGCCCTTTAAAGCTTCAATACATGGACATTTAAATGTCCAAGAGCAACATGGTGTAATGGTCTGTATTTGCTTCCAGTGCTGTTCATTCTACTTTAATTTTTTGTGCATTAGAAATGTCAAAGAGATATGGTTCATAAACAATCTTGTTTCAAAATTTTCAGTGTAGATTCAGAGTTCAAAAAGAAGAAAACTGGTATGTAGTTTTTGGTATGCTTTAAAATCACTCAAAACATGACATATATCAATTGTACATTTTGTTGTTACAAAAACCATATTTAAAGATTTAAAAAAGTTTTTAGAAATAAGCAGAAGAACGAAAAGAAGGTTGTGTTTCTTTCTTGGAAGTGTTGAAAACTGTTGTAATAAATTAAATTTAAAGGGAGTCGATTAATGACACTAAACAACACCTAAATTTTCCCGGAACGTGTTTCAGAGACTTTGCCTCCATTGTCAACTGGCCATCGACTGGTTCTCATTGGTGTAGCTGGCAATATTTTGTCATAGGTCTCCTCTGGTGGCGGTTCAAGGAACTTGCTGAACAAATCTTTTGGGGGATGTTGAAATTGAATACTTTGTTCCTATTTTTTGAAATGAAGATTTGTTCCCATGTGGATAGTTCTTGTTTTCCTGATGTATGTTTTAGTAGTTTTGGTTCTGGATTTATGTTGTGGTTTTTTCCCCAAAAAAGCTTAGCAACTGCTGATGTTTCTAATTGTTTATATTTTATGTTCCTAAAGTGTTCCTTTGCTCTTGTTTCTAAATTTATTTTGGTTTTTTCAAAATAAATTTGACTACAGTCACAGCATTGATTTTATATATACCAGATTTTTTTGTTAGATGGAATGGCATCTTTGATGTTTGAACAAATTAGGTTTTTTAAGGAGTAATGGTTGACTGGTGCTAGTTGGATGTTTTGTTTTTTGAAGACTGTTTTGAATTTATCAAAGACCTATGGATAGTAAGTGAATTTTTTGAAAATCATTAGTTTCTATAGCTGAGAGGGTTGTGGTTTCCTTTATTAGCATCTTTTTTTGCTAAGTTCACTTTTCTGTCAAGACTTTCCCAAATCATTAGTAGACATATAAAATTGAATGCTGTGACTGTAGCCAGATTTATATTGGAAAAAGCAAAAGAAATTTAGAAACAAGAGCAAAGGAACACTTTAGGAACATAAAATATAAACAATTAGAAAAATTAGCAGTTGCTACACATTTTTGGGGAAAAAACCACAACATAAATCCAGAACTACTAAAACATACATCAGGAAAACTAGAACTGTCCACATGGGAACAAATCTTCATTTCAAAAAATAGGAACAAAGTATTCAATTTCGATTATCTCCAGAAAGATTTGTTCAGCAAGTTCCTCGAACTGCCACCAGGGGAGACTGATGACAAAACATCGCCAGCTACACCACTGAAAACCAGTTGATGTCCGGTTGATGATGGAGGCAAGTAGTCTCTGAAACATGTTCCAGGAAAATTTAAAAGTGTTGTTTAGTGTCATTAATGGACTCCCTTTATATTTAATTTAAGAAAGTTGCATGTCAGTTTTGTGTATTTAACGCAATAGCATTTTGATTTCATAATCAAGATTCTGCATTTGTTATAATATTGGTTAAATGAACTTAGTAAAAATATGCTAATTTATTTCTCAAAAACTGTTAAAGTAATGTGCATGAAATTTGAAACATAGGTATTACAGTGTTAGAGTAGAATTTTGAAAACACTTTGATAAAAATTGAAAGATTTACAATTTTCACCTATGGGTACCCTTAATGAAATATATTATCAAATTGCCTTATTGGTTCCAGGTAATAGATGGCTGTGCATTCCGAGTTTATGGTCATTGGGTAAAGAAGGGTGAAGGACAGAACCGTGCTGCTCTCTTTGAAAACACGCCAAAGACAGAGCTGAAGCTTATCTATGTGAGCAACCTCAGCCGATAACAGTTATTTAAAATTAATGTAATTACTACTATGCTAAAGTAGTTATTAGTGTGCACACAGGTGTAACAGAATATTTCTCCCTCCTCACGCTCTGTTTTTCTGTGAAGTTTGTTTAGATATCATTTCTGAAGAACTGCCATATGAAATTACAGAAAGCTAAAATTAGATCTTGTTATTTATGCATCTGGTATCAGATAAGATGCTTTGGCTTAGATACCAGTGCTCTGAGTTTACCATTTATTAATTTTATGTTAGAAGAAGATATGAAGGTCTACAGTTTACTAGATTTGCTTTTAGTGTTATTCTCAGCTTCCCTGCAATTGCTTATGGTGATCATTTGCTTCAAAAAGAAATTAAGTCCTCTCTAACATTCTCTGTTGAAAGCAGCTGTTTTTCTTTTGATATTACTATCTAATGTCGCAGGAACATTATGAACTCCAAAATAAAACTAATAATAGCCTTCCTTTGTTTAAAAGTTTGAAAACAAATAAAAGAGTTAGACCTTTCTTAGTAAAACAAATTGCATATCTCTACTGTTGCTTTTATTTATTTGTTTATTTTTAAAGAGTTGAAGATATAATAATTAGTTCAGATATATCAATGTTCTAAAATCAACAACAAATATTTGAAAATCAATTTTTTTTTTTTTTTTTTTTTTTTTTTTTTTTTTTTGTCGAAAGTTCTTTGCAAAGCTACAATTAGTGCCAGTAACAGTAACTCATTGCTAAGGTTAAGTCCGAGTCATGAAAGCGTGTGCTTTGACAAAATAATTGAGCATTGTTGTCCAGGCTTTAGAGTTACCATTGTTATATTTCTCTTGCATTATTATGCCAATTTATGTTTGTTTAACCAATCCAAACAATAATTTTAAGTATTAAATGTCTGTAAAATAGCAAAAGGAGGAGCCATGTGTTAACCCATTTAGTTTAGACATTGGCTAATCTGGAAAAACAATTGCAGCAATTACAACTTACAGTTTATGTAATTTAAGATTTGAGTTTCTTAGCTTATTCATACAAGAGGTCGGTATTAAATCATGCCTAATAGAGAAATTCACTACAGTTACGTTTGTTGATGTTAAGTTTCGAAGGGCTTGCCTAATGTTCTCTTTTTGCATATGTGATATGTTCTTGTGCACTCGCTTTCCAGGTCTGCCTCACATAAATGTCCGAGTTATCTTGGTCAGGGTGAGTTATCTGTATAAGGATTTTTCCATTTATTCTGAAAGATGAATGTCAAGTAACTCTGTCAGCTTTATGGATTGGGCTTATTTGAGCATCATTTCATCTATTTCATTATCGACTGATATGACATGTTGCAGGACATTAAATAATAATAAAAAAGACTCCCTTTTTACCCTTTGAGGAACATTGCCCCTTTTCTTGCCCATGCTAAACTTTCTCTTTCCTGTATACTATCATGAGTGAGTGATTATGTGAGATAGGAGAATAAATGAATAGTTGTATAATTTTCATACGAGGTACGTCCAGAAAGTAAGTTCTGTTTGGTAATAAAATTAAATTGTGTATAGATACAGAAACATTATTTATTGCACAAAATTCTACAACTCTTAAACTACTTTTCCACATAACTGCCGAAATTTTGCAGGCATTTGTCATAGCCAGGCACAAGTTTTTGTATACCTTCTTCATAGAAGTTTTCCGCCTGTTGTCTTCAACCAGTTGGAAACATTTTCTTTCAGCTCTTTGTCATTATTGAAGTGTTGACCGCCAAGGAAAGATTTGAGATGCAAAAACAGATGAAAGTCGCTAGGAGCTAGGTCAGATCTGTATGGGGGGTGGTCAAACATGTCCCAGCCAAATCCCTGTAGGATGTTTTTTGTCACATTTGTAGTGTGTGGTCGTGCGTTGTCATGAAGAAACAACACTTTTGACAACATTCCTCGGCGCTTATTCTGTAGTGGTTTCACTTTCCTAGCATTCAGAAAAAGAATCACAGATCTGATTTCACAAGCGGCGGGATTTTCAATCAACACCGACATTGTAAACAAGCACAACAAAGCGTACGTGGCTGACAGCAATCTCACAATGGCGCACGTTTCTTCTCCTTGATACAGAGCATCTACCGCGGTGCGGAACTGTGATCACAGCACTGCAGCAGAGATAAATTGAAACAGAACTTACTTTCTGGACGCCCCTTGTATATGCAGTGGCTCAGAAGAACAGGAAACTTTGTAATGTAGATAATAGATGAGCACAGCTACTTTACACATATTAAGATTGGTGTACATTAGAGTATGCCATTTTTTAATGCAACAATAAGCATTTTTATTTCTTGAAGATTACATCCGATAGATGAGCTTCTCCTCAGCATACACATTCCTAAAACCTGATAGGAACGTTATGCATGGCTCAACCTAACATTTCAAAAGGATTCCAAATGATTTCCGTTCATATTGTTCTAATTTCTTTGGTGATAGCAGTCAAGTATTGTAAACTTCACTTTTAAGGTGGCCCCACAAGAAAAAATCACATGCTTTCAGATCAGGCAATCTAGCATGTCGCCATACCTTGAAATGATATGGTTACCAAAAAATCGTCAGACAGCTCCCATCGATATTCATGCTGTATGTGCCGTTGTTGAAACCAACTATTGGTATGGGGCAGTTCATGTGTAACAAAACTCTATCATGGCAAATTAATAAACAGATGTTACAGTGGTTGCATATGCATCATCATTTTAAAAACAGTAGGGACCTATAATGCTATTAGATGATGTAATGCTTGTTTTTGTTTGGCACTAAAAATGAGTTTTGTTTATTTACTTGGTAGTGTTATTTAGAATTTAAAAAAAAAATGTTTAAAAATATTATAATGTTTAAATTAAGTATGTGGAAGTGAAATTCTAAAAACGAAATAAACAAGATATGTATATTGGTTGGTACAATTGACGTTAGCATAAAGAAATGAACGGTTGCTGTGGAGACAGAACAAATCATCTTCCTTGTGGAAAAAGGATGCGGGGAAGATGAAAGTTTTGATAGTGATGAGTGGACGTGCAGGAGTGAGCAATTTTATGTAATTAACAGCAACTATTAAGGAAGTAAGGATTTATCGATGTGCTGGAGGTAACCTGCAATGATTGACTAGGAAAGAAAGTTCAAGTAAAATGTAATCCAATTGGTGACCTGAAGAAACTGATAGCCACACAAACTGACACGAGATGAGAAAAGATTGTGCTGAAAAAGTGGTACACAATATTCAAGGACCAATTCAAACTACAACGAAGAAATCCTGTTCCACATGTTGCCACAATGTGGGGCATCATCATAGTATATTCAACATCGCATGTGTACTACAACGAAGTAATTCTGTTACATTGACATAGTGCACCATACAGTAACCTTGCTTTATAGTAGATATAAAATTTGCTGGGACGAATAGCCAAAATTCTGTCCAAATCCATGAAGTGATATTGAGCTTCGTCTGACATCCGCAGGTTGTTAATGAAATTATTGTCGTGCACTTTCGCTAATGTATTTACAGCATATTGTCTGCACATTAGATGATCATTAGGTTTAAGTTGCTGAACAATCTACAGCTTGTACACATAGAATTTTAAACCACTTTTAGTATTCATTGAACATTCAAACAATCCTGTAAAGACTGCATGACATTGAAAAAAGCACTGTGTACTTCCTATGAAAGCAGTTTGCACAGCCTTGATATTTTCTCCCATGTTTGGAGCCTTCCTGAAGATTTGTTTTTCAATGCCGAGCCAATTTCCTCAAAATTGTAGACCTAATCTCTGTTTCATATAACCTTGCCCCGCTGACATGTATCACTCTGCATACAACTACCTTCCCCCTCACCCTAATTGGCTAATACTTTCATGCCATAGGCTATAGGCAGTGCCTTCCCGTCACATTTAAACCTGCAGTAAACATCATAATAATTGCCAGGAAGATAGATAAAATCATACAAATAAGGATATGAAGGCATGCAAAAATACAAGTTTATAATGAAACAGAGCAAATTGAAACTGAATGAATGAGCAATGAAATTGAAACAAGTTTATAATGAAATACCTTCGGCCTTTTCCACTGGGATGTTTTAAACCAGCACACATACCTTGCAAAAATGCTCGTCTTTCAGTCTTAAAAGTCGTGTCACGCCATACTTTACTTTTCGTGTGTCCTTTATTCACCCAAGTCTCGTCAAGGTAGTATATTTTGATTTGTATTCCGATACAGCCTGATTGCCCTTAAAGAACATCTTCGCCACACAGCAGTATCGCCTCTGTCTCTTAGCAAATTTTTCTTGCCCCTTTTTTCATTCACAAACCCCAGCTGTATAAGCAATCTATAGACTAGCTCTGCTGAAATTTGGTAAATCTGCATCCTCATTTACAGCAGGCAAAATTTTATTTATGTTAGGGAGTTCATTTCTAAAGAAAAATCTATGCACACGACGACACACAGCACTTTTCACGAATCACATTCTCCGAGCATGCACTTTTGTTTATTCCTGCTTTTGCCTGAAGTGGTAAGTTTTCCTGTTGTCTCAATTTCACATCGCAATGTTCCTACAGACCTAACACTCACACCTGTAAGTACAGAGCACAGCTGTTTGACTTCTCTCACTGACAAAGACGGATGCTTCTCTGTGAGTGCATTAAACACATGCACCACAATCTTTTTTGCCGCTTTGTAAAAGTTTTACCCTTGCGATGCTTCAGCAAAAGCTGGTTTTAGACTCTGCCATTATACATATAATAAGTACACGTGCAATAAATGATCAGTAAAATAATTTAGTTCTCGTACTTGGCACAGCACAGCTTCGAATGGCAATATATGACAAATCCAGTTCAAAACAAGGTCAGTGATAAAAGTCGTATAAACAAATATGTCACCACTACTGCTAAAGCACATGCTATCGTGTCATATGAAAGGCGGGCTTGAAAGCAAAGGAACCTCCTCTTTACTTCGTTTAAGAATTAACATGCATTTCAGATAAATCAACTCTGTTGCATAATATATTTAATTCAAACAGTTATGAAAATATAAATTTGACAATTCTCTTCCAACATATAAAGATGTATCACCATGTTAAATAATGGACTAATTTTTACTGCACAAGTCTGTACCACAGCAGCAGCCAATGAGAGGTGATAGGTCATGTGACCGTTAAGAGATGTGGGGCAAGCTTATGTGAAACAAGGATTAGATACTAATTGCATGCTCTAAGGGCATATGACCATACCATACCATGCCATGCCACTGAAATGCCACTGAATTTTCCAGACAGGACATTTGTATAGGTCTTTTACCACCGAGGCACATTGCAATGCGCTCCATTGCTCCATGTTTACTAAATGGTAAGGCAGTGTGAGCAGCTTCTTTATGTCATTTGGCACCACCAATCTCTCAGCGTTTCCACAACACGTTTCAGAATTTCCCATTCTTTTGAGCCATTCTGCACGTCATTAGGCTTGATGTAAGAAAAGTTTAATTTTCCATAGTTAATCGTTAGCAGCTTAGATATTGCAGGTAACACTTTTGCTAAACTAGCATTGCAATGAACTTTGGTGCGTGCAGTAAGCAAATAGATTAATAAATTGAATAATAATAAAATACCTCAAGTAAAAGGTACTGAGTTGTCTAGTTGATGTTCTCCAATCACCCACATTGTAGAAAAGTTGTGATTACAGGTGAAGAAGCCACCAAAAGTGCTGAATATGATACATTACATTAGCAGACTAATCAGCTTCACTTTATTTTATTGATCTTTTTGTAATACTATCTCAGGGATAGACTCTGAAATAAACATTCATAGATTGGTGCATGCTTTGCTTTCAGAAGCATACTTAACTGTAGAAAACACACTTGGGAACATTGCCTACGTGCTTATGAATGCTACTGTTTTAAGAAGGTGCTAGTGTGTGTATGTGTGTGTTGTGCGTATGTGGAAAGAAACAAGCAAGATCCTTTGGCTTTACATACTTTCATAACGGAAAGTATACAAGAATCTATTTATCCAAGCTAGGTGCAACCAGACACAATCTGGATTATCAAAAGTCCAGATTATTCAGAAAGAAATTATTAAATCATTGATCTTAGTACTGATCTAAACAAATACTTATTATGGCACAAACAAGAATCAACAAACTAAGCACTTTTTGGTACTTAATACTGTGTTCATTTTTATTTTGTGAAGTAGCTCATAAGTTTCATTTGTTTAAAATTTGTGCTATGTTCCAGAAGTAAAATTAAGCAAAAAATAAATATAGATAAACCGAAAATGCAAATTATTGAGGGTTGGAAATTTAAAATGAGTTTTTATTTATGGGTAGTCATTAACTATGATCCTCAGCATTCTATTTCATATCAGGCATGTAAGACTGCTTATTTTTGCTCAGAGGCGTGATCAGATTAATTATGGGTCACTCATCTATCTAGACAAAATCTTTTTTACACAAAGGTGTTCATGAAAGCAAACTAATTGCTAATGCCAGCTCAGTGTTCTTGTAAGTCAGTCTTGGATCTTCTCTAATCATTGTTTCCACAGTGGTGGAGTTTTTCTCAATCATAACTGTTGTTAGTCTGACACTCTTCTTTCCATCTTTAAGGGATTTGTGCTGTCTCTTTAACTTTCCAAACCAGTGGAACAGGCAGGACAGTAACCCATGGTGTAATAGCCCAAAAGAGGGCCTGAGTCTGCTGGCCTCACACCCACATATGCAAGGCAGAGGTGGGCAATCATCCTACCGATATGGGGAGGAGATGTGGTCAGCATCTCCGCACCTCCAGCCAGAAAGTTGGCTTTCTAGACTAGGGTTTGCTACATAGTGTAGCTCCTCAGTTTCCTCACAATTCTGATTGGGCACTGATCCTATACCCAGGACTTAAAATCCGCACCCCTCAGGTGTGGGATCAATCCTGGGCACATTCTGGATGCAGAGAACCAACTAACCCACTACACCACAGTGCAGGACAAAGGCTTGGACAGCACTGACTTTAAATTATCAACCCAGACCAGTGAATGAACTGAAGTTCCTTGTTTCAAAAACCACTGAGCTACTACCCTGAACAGATTCTGTAATATAAGAGGTAAAACGGTCATGGCAAGCTTTAATTAATTCAGATTCTATGAGTTTGTAAAATAATTATCACTTGAAAAACTCTTTGACTTTTTACTACCTGCCAGAAGTCAGCTGTTATTAGTATTGTTTCTTCTTTCTTTCTCTATCCCTTATCCCTTTTAGGCATCAGGGTTGAGGAGCAGAAACTTTGGATCAGATAGAGAACACAGGATGGGTGATCAGCCCAATGCGTGGTATAAGAGTGAGAGAAGTATATGGCAGAATGAGGGCAAAATGAATGAAATAAAGATAATGGAGCAATTGGTAGTAAGATGGCGGAGAAACCAGAGATCCGGAGAAAACCCACCCCTGTGCTTTTTGTCCACCAAAAATCCCATGTGCGGTCGCTTGGGTTGGAACCCGGGCCCCCTTGGTGAGAGCCAAGCTGTCTAATTGCTCGTCCACGGCACGGCTGTCATTAGTATTCAATTACTATTATTAGTTGACATAGTGCCTCTTAAAGCATATCTTTATTGAAATACCATTTACTTCATTGGTATCTGTTGGATTTCACTTTTAAAGAACACTATCAGCAGTCACTATACAGCTGAGGAAGAGAGCGAATGTCCTGGAAAAAGTTCCAGCGTTTTTTAAAAATAAAAAGTGAAGGTGATTGTAAACAAGTGTGACTCAACAAAACTTCAACACTATCAGCTGAGCTTGAACATATTTCTTTCAGATTGGATTTTTGAGGGTATGTAACAATTTCATCAGTTAAATACTGCTTGTGTTTTGAAATCCTGGACACTGAAAGATTTATAAAAAGCGATTGCTGTACAATTTATAAACATTTTAGCTCATAAAAGTATTCTGTAAATGGTATAAACAAAAATAGAAAAATAAATCTTAGATAAAGCTAGATAATGTCAGAGGATGAATAAATGGTACTAAAATAATCTGAGGTTCATGGAGCTTAATATGATCTGATGTTCGTCTTCTAAGAATAAGGAAACATCTTATCCTTGTAATTCACCCTAACCGAGATTTGTTCTCAGAACCTATGTAATGTGAGGCAGATATACCACCCCCACAATGCAGAAGCAGCTGCAGGATATTAATTTTATTGTTCATTATATTTAAATGACATTGTCATTAACTGTGTTAGACTTAGGTAGCAGATTTGGAATTGCTTTAGCTAATTCTGCAAGCTTTTACTGCTTTATCTGTAGATTAATTTTGTTACCCCAATTTTGTATTCACAACCATCATATAGTTGAGTGCCTTCATCAGCATTCTGTTGGCATCAGTGTGCATACTTCTAATGCTTAGTTTTTAATGATTATTGTTCTGCTGTATTAATTATTTAATGTACAGGTGCTGTATAGAACTCCTTACTTAAAAAGTAAGTTATTACTTGTATAATGTTTTATTTGAAAACTTGGATCTAGTCTAGTCACTGCCCATGTTAAAATGACATTTGATATCATTACTGTGGCATTAGATATACTTTATTATTGTCACCTCCAAGAATGTTGTTAAATTGTTGTGAAGATTATCCCTGTTAGATAATAAAAGTAAATTAAAAAAAAGTTTGTAAGTTCCAGAATTGTTTTTATTTTGACTACCTTCTGTTTCGTTTCTTCTTTTCGGTGTACCTTTCCACTTTTACCATATCTAGTACTTAACTAGTAAGTAGCAAAAGTCTTGTATTTTATCAAAAAATGCGATATTGAGCTATCATCACAAACATATGTTTTGCAGTCTCCTATCCTGATAAAAAGTACTTTTTAGAAAAATAATTGTACTGGAGACTTTGAACCATATTGGCCTTAGGGATACTTCACACAAACTAGTCAGAATTGAAGGCTTAGATAAAACTCAAAAGTTCCACTCCAGATCCAAGAATCAAACCACAGACTCTCAGCACTCACATGATTCACAAATGAACTTAAGTTATCTTGGTGCTCTCAACATATTACACTTGTTTTTTTTAAATATTTACTACTTGATTTTTATACACTGCAACTGATTGTTTCTTAAATTGCCATAGTATAAACATCTACCTACAATTCCTTTCTTGGAAGTGTTGAAAACAGTGTTATGATAAATTAAATTTAAAGGGAGTTGATTAATGACACTAAACAACACTTTTAAATTTTTCCGGAACATGTTTCAGAGAC
This sequence comes from Mantis religiosa, assembly GCA_030765055.1. NCBI lineage: Eukaryota > Metazoa > Arthropoda > Insecta > Mantodea > Mantidae > Mantis > Mantis religiosa. Next base: position 43,401,793 of record CM060960.1, read on the forward strand.
TTTGCCTCCATCCTCAGCCAGCCATCGACTGGTTCTAATTGGTGTAGTTGACGATATTTTGTCATAGGTCTCCTCTGGTGGCGGTTCAAGGAACTTGCTGAACAAATCTTTCTGGGGGATGTCGAAATTGAATACTTTGTTCCTATTTTTTGAAATGAAGATTTGTTCCCATGTGGATAGTTCTTGTTTTCCTAATGTATGTTTTAGTAGTTTTGGTTCTGGATTTATGTTGTGGATTTTTTCCCAAAAATGTGTGGCAACTGCTGATTTTTCTAATTGTTTATATTTTATGTTTCTAAGGTGTTCTTTTGCTCTTGTTTCTAAATTTCTTTTGGTTTTTCCAATATAAATTTGACTACAGTCACTGCATATATATCAAATTGAATTCAGTGATGGTAGTCAAATTTATATTGGAAAAACCAAAAGAAATTTAGAAACAAGAGCAAAGGAACACTTTAGAAACATAAAATATAAACAATTAGACATTTTTGGGAAAAAACACAACATAAATCCAGAACCAAAACTACTAAAACATACATTAGGAAAACAAGAACTATCCACATGGGAACAAATCTTCATTTCAAAAAATAGGAACAAAGTATTCAATTTCGACATCCCCCAGAAAGAGGAGACCTATGACAAAATATCGTCAACTACACCAATGAGAACCAGTTGATGGCCGGCTGAGGATAGAGGCAAAGTCTCTGAAACATGTTCTGGAAAAATTTAAAAGTAAGTGTTGTTTAGTGTCATTAATCGACTCCCTTTAAATTTAATTTAATCTACCTACAGTTTATTATTTTGAATAGAGTGCATTTAGAATGGTTAAACATTTTTGGCAATACTTTCGAACATGTGATGAGAGAAATTTGAAGTCCAAAGGTTATCCAATGAGCATGTTCAAGCAGACTGAAACAGCCAACATATGTGTCAGCTTAAAGAAAAGAAAAGAAAAAATCCCTGTACATCTCCACAACTGTTTTGTACTATCAGGTGTGGATGAACATATACCTTAATAGGGATGCAGACACACTCTATAATTTGATGTACTGTTTACCAGCATTGGTGCATGCCACTGCCTGGAGGGCTACTACAGCCTGATAGCTGGAGGATTTGTTGCCCATCTCGCATCGAACATTCTGTGTATTTTGTAAACCTGGTGACATATGTGCACATGAATAATGTTGAATTGCACTGGAAAGCTCTACAGCATCATCTATCCAAGTATTCGACAACACCTAGATGCTCATATTTTAAGTATTTAGGCATTCTGACACCAAGATCTGTTCAGCAAACTCTATATAGGAACTTAAGGAAGACATTGGGTAGGCCATAATTGCTTTTTAATATCTTATTCTTTCCATCACCTTGCTTTTGTAATCCAATCTTCCTAATTCCATTAAAGCCGCCTCATTCGGTGAAGATCTAGATAAGCCTAAAACAAGTCTACAAAATAGTCTATTTATAACATTTATCGCTTTCCATCCATCTGGCCCCCATATTTCTATTCCAAATAGGATCCTGCATTCTACAGTTGAACCAAACACATTTTCTAACCATTTTACTTGCATATTTGGTATTTTGTTAATACATGATCTAATAACACTCGTAGCCATTTTTCCTTCTGCCAGAGCTTTCCTTTTTTGGTCACTCCATTCATCATTGCTAGATAATCTTGCTCCTAGGTAATGAATATTCTTAATCACCTCAATTTCTGAACCTTCCCACCACCATTTTTCTTCTCTTTTTATTTTGAAACCTCTTTTTATCACCATGATCTTAGATTTAGTTTTATTTGTCTTCAGACCCTATTCTTTACAAAACTTGCCTATTGCTTCCAAGGATTGTTTTAAGCCTATTTATTGTTATTCCTATGGTCCTGTTACTCATCTTGCAGGTTGTGTTCTGGAAACATTTGATAAACATCTTATTCTGAATTTCTTTTATAAGTATGCAGAAAGACAGGTGCTACTTCCATATTTTAATGGATACAGTTATACTGCCCTTCTATCAAGTTATTTGTTCTTATTTCCAAGCTTGTTACTGCAGTACACTAATTGCAGTGCTCAGGAGGACATCTAGGGAGAGTGGCCCTTCTCTTTCCTTGGGTTGGCCTGTCCTTGGATGTATGTAATGTTGCAATGCTCTTTATCAGTGAGTACCCCAGGAGCTTCAATGCAACTGCCACTTTATATGGTAAGACTCCAAAGTTATACTTTATTCATAAATATTATGTTTTTAGCATTATCAGGATGATTTGTATAGTAAATCAGTTGAACCTCACTTTATATGTCATTCACTTCTATGTTTTTCACAGATATTGCAAGTCTCAGAAAAACTAATTTAGAAACATGTAAATAGAACCTTATTTATATGTAATGCATTTATACATAATTTGCAGTTATACATAGTAAATTTCAATGAAATACTACTGGCTTTTGCATGATTAAATGTGTACATTGTGACTTTGTGGGTTCGTAAAATTAAAAGTCTAGTTTTTCAGAAATTCAAAATGCTCTTTATTTCCGTGGAAAGACGGTTTGTACACCCCTTTGCAGCAGGATGACGTAACATACACCAACTTAGGTCCTGTATTACGATCTCTGGTTAAGGTGTTGGTTAACGGTTAACTTGGAGTTACACGCAGATGTCAGTATTATGACCTTCAGTTAAGGGCTAACTAAGAGTTATTTCTGGAGGTAAACTAACCCTCATCTCGAGTAGCGGTTAGTGAATTAACTTGGAGTTTACCTTCACACACAAAAAATAAAATGGCGTACCTCCAGTCCAGATTGAATGTCAACAGCGATTCTGATGATGAAATGTTGGCACAGTATTTAATAGAAGAGCTAAAAGAATTAGAACGCGGGAAGATAATTTTGAGGAGTATATACATAATGTGATATATTCGTGACATGCTGAAAATGAAGTAAAATAAACAACATAAGTATTAGGTATATATTAATGTAATAGGTTATGGAATGATAATTTCTAGTGTCCCATGTTGTCAGTGACTTGTTGCAAGCAATACAATATTTTATGCGACCATATTACAATATGTTTTAACGAACATAAATGTAATAAACAAAGCATGTTAAACCTATACCAGAAAGTACACGCAATACTATATGTGTAGGTGGGTAGGTATAAAAGTTCAGAAACATGCTGAAGTAGTAAACATTCGATTTTGCTAATAGTAGGTGCAATGTTTAATTTGCATTTCGTTAAAGCATTACCAGAAGAAAGTAACAAACTGTAAAGCTAACAGTGAATAAAACAAATTTTTTAGGTTATGCAATTTGTATCAATGTCCAAACCGTTATTGCAAACACTATTGACACATGTAATGTAGCTAATTACATGCACAATACCATAATGGTTTTGTCCTACAATGTGCCTTAATGAATACCATTTGCTAATTATATTGTGGTTTAGGCAGTGTGTGCGCAGTCTCAATGCAAGTTGAAGTATTACTCCTGATTCTTGCTTTGACCTACCATAGGTAGTGCAAAGGCAGTACATAAATATATTCTGCGAATTGCACACGTAAATAAATGTTAAAACCTTGTACCCCGTGGTATTTAAATGAAGCCATTTATTTGTTCAATTGCGTTTTTCAGTTAAGGGCACAATGCTATGACTGAAATGTGGCCTTTTGATTATAAAGTGCCAAGAAAAAATAAGTTTGCTATAACCCGTTTTCTTAAAAGAAAACCATAGTTATTGCTTCATAACTAGCCAAGTATATTACATTTAAAAACAAAAACATTTCAGGTACCAAGTTACCCTTGCCAGAATGCGTATTTTATAACCTTGCTTTTATTCATGGATGACTTGTAATTTGTAGACTTTCCCTCTTCGCATATACCTCTGTGAAATGATAATTCATATAAGAAGAGGTGATTTATCCATAAGGATAAACTACTAACCAAATGAATTTACCCAAGTTATAACATTTGTTGAATACTATTATCAGAATTAATAACAGAGGTGTGGACTTATTTTTAAAATTTTTGACTGGAAATCTCTTTGTGTTCATATATTAGCAAAGCATTTCATATATTTTCCATATATCTAACCTATATTATCTATAATGCTAACCTAATGCAACCTATATAACCTGGAACACTAACCTAACGCTATGAAAGAGAATCTGTCTAATGCTATGGAAAATTTAAACTGTAAACAAACTATAATAATAAATATACAGAACTATGCCAAACCTTATTACAAATGGAACTATTAATGAAAATATTACAAAAATATACAGAAAATAGCTAATAAAAGGTTAAAATAAGACGCCTTATGCTACTACATATGTTTGATTTTCCCACTAATTACACATTCTAAACACAAGATAGCGTTGCAAACAAGGTAAAATTCTAGTGGAAGATATTACCAACCGTTCACATTCCACCATAATGCACAGGGTAACAAACCTACAGGTAAATAGAGTTCGTAATACGAGCGACTAAACCTAACCAATAGTTATCGATAACTGAAAGGTAACAAACCTCGGCTAGTAATCGGAGATTGTAATACAGGCCCTTAGTCTCTCGTGGCTTCACCACACGTAAACAAACAAAAGAATTTACCTTCAAATCACTACACGATTATCAGTTCTCGACTTGACTTGGTATAGTTCAAATGTCCACACAAGCAATACACAGCTCACTGCTCGCAACGGCAACTCCTAGCAGCTCCCTGCCGAACTGACTCACAACTACCACTGCCCCATATAACCCGAGCCGCTGTTTCTCGAAAGCTGCCGAAGCTTCATGGCCTTTCTTGGTGCAGCGGGAAAGTTCTGACTCTCTCAGTCTCTTTCTCCCTCTGTTGCTCTCTCTCTCTTGGCAAGTGATTAGTGCTGCACCCATGCGCTGGCCGCTCTATATGTTCCTTTGTTTACTGCCCACGCACGGCCCGGCAGCAACTCAACAATGCCTGGTGATAATATGGTGTATGCTACCTTAAAAGATCCTGGGCATGCTCCATGGCAGGGAACCAAATCAAAGTGCACTAGCCCACTACACCACAGTGCAGGACAAAAGAGCATGTAAGAAATATGAAATATTCTTCTTCAGCTTCCCTAGTTGTACCACTATCACAGTGTTAGAGGATTCTTGTTCCTCTATCCCTTTAAGGCAGGCCTGATGAACCGAAGCTGTGGATCCAATAGAGAGCCAGGTTGAGTGATCAGCCTGATGCCTGGTGTGAGGGTGAAGGAAGTGGATGATAATATGAAGGTGAGAGGAATGATAGGAAAGATGATGGAGCAGTTTGTGGAATGCTGGCAGGAGAAACCGGAGGACCAGAGAAAACCCTCCCTGCACCATGTTGTCCATCACAAATCTCACTTTGCGGTCACCTGGGATCGAACCCGGACCACTTTGGTGGGAGCCAAGCGGTCTAACCACTCAGCCATAGCGGAGCCCTAATATGAAATATAAGCAATGGAAAAATTAGTAGTTGCTGAGCATTGGTCCACAAGTCATCAGTTGCAATAAGAACCTAAGCTTTTAAAGGCCCTTAAAAAAACTGCATAATTCTCCATTGAGAAAAATTATTCACATGTAAAAATGAATACAGTAAAAGTTTGATGTCCCATATGTAAAAGATCTCATTGTGGAATATGCCCAGCCAAAGGACCATCTACTGCTCACTTGAGGAACCACAGCAGTTAATCAAGACTGATGATGTCCCGTGTAGAAAGTGAAAGAGTAATACAAATTCCAGTTTCATAAATGTTAAATACAAAGATTGTATACTCCTTGAAAAGCTTTTAATAGTTTCTTACATATAAAAAATATACCAACTTACCTGTTTACAACAGTATTGGCATAAAATTATTTTGTTTGTGGTGAATGCCAGATCATCATTTACCTAGTTTACGTAGTGAACTCAAACATGATGATTTTGACGTGACAGATTTTTATGCTCTACTTGACACTCCAGCAGCAATAGAGAAACTTAATTAATAATTAAAAGGTAACTTTGCATAATAATTGTTTTGCATTATTGGTATTATGAACTTCTTCAGGCGTGTCGTCAACTATGGCATTTAGAATATTAATTGTAATACTAAGCTTAACTTAGCATTAATAAATAATGATAATAGTAATAAATAACCACCATAACAAAAATAATGTACTTACAATTGGTGAAAATCTTTATAAAAGTTACCATTATATAAAAGAAAAGAGGCCCTTAAGCTATGAAAAGGCACACATAATAGGCAATGATGTGATGTGATGTAAATCTTTGTACGAGAAGGGAATACCTTGCTTGCTGTGATCAGGTTCTATTTTGGGCTGGCATTTGCTGGGAGAAAGATAAGGTAAAGGGAAACCAGAGGTTGGCTGAGAGCAGAGTTGCAAAGATGTGCAGAAGTCCCTAAGAATTGTATTGTCCTCTACAGGAGAGAAAGTCTCCGATGCCTGAGACGCAGGGGGATTGCAGAAGGTTCCCACACCCTCTCTGGACAGGTTTATGACACCCTATGTCAGTACAGTTACAAACTGTTCAAAAACATTCTGACGGCTTCTACTTTTGTGAATGAATCTTCTCGGTTTTAGTGTACAGAGTGAGTAGGGCGCATATTCTTTTAACGGTTCTGCTCCTTGTGTAGCAGGCATTCTCTGTCACATACATTCGCTGTCCTTGTCCCACTGTGTAAGGTTGGCATGTTTCTTTCAGGGATCTTCTATGTGCTGCTGGACAGTACAAATTGAAACCTGGTATACCATTAAAACTTCACACCACCAATTGAGCGGGATGCCTCAGTTGGTTTGTTCTGTGGCTTGCATTCAGGAGCTCAAGGTTTGATTCCCATGACCGACCTACCTGACCCATGGTTTTTTTTTGGGGGGGAGGGGGGTTTCCTGGGTCACCAGGCAAATGCTGGGTAGATTAATTACATTCCCTGAATTTCCTGTCCCTCCATTTCATCTCCATTATCATTTCACACCATCTCATCTGATGGTCTCTTTCAGGGCGGAAGTGTTGGTGGGTGTCTCGGCATTGCATGGCAGGATGGTATGCTCTGTAAAACTTCCTCCTTAGGGCGGTCTCCTGTTTCCAAACCCAGTCTGGTGGGGCTGTTTCCGGACCACATTAGGATGGGATGCAGGTTGTACTGGCCTGCCGGGAATTTTCCAACTGGTAAATGAAGGTGCCCTGCCCTCGACACTATCATGGCTCCTTGCAATGGCCGTCCTTTGTCTTCTCTCACATCACCCTTCTTCCTGGGGGTGCTCCACTTGGTGGCATAGGTATAATAGACCAAGTATGTGCAAATCCCCTCCATAGCATAGTCCATTCCAGTCACACCATTAACCAAAGAGGCGACAGTGTAGGCTGAACAGATACTTCAAAGGAGGTCAGAGAAGAAGCTTTTCATAATACAAGCATCTGCACCATCTACCTGCATCTGCCTGAACCACCATGCTAACAGCCACATCTGAAAAATGACATAGGAATGAAATATGTGGATTATGGAATTGTCCTATTAACAAAGGGACGCCATGAAAAAATCCAAGTTAGAGTAGTTGGTAGGCAAGATTGAAATCCGCGATCTTTCGAATGTGAATTGTACACATTACCACGGTGCCACCCCATTCTTGGGCTCTAATAAACATATTGCCCATAACTTTGTGCAGCATTTGTGCTGGAATAGCCTCTCTTTCCTTCGGATGTTTTCTTTCGGCTCATCAATTGTATACGGTCTTGTGCCATTCACCTGTTCCCTTAGGTAACCCTATAGAAAGCAGTCCAGTGGGGTTAGATCTGGGAATCTTGTTGGCCAATGGATATATAGCTGTATCTGAAAATGAGGTGTCCAGGGAATTGTCGAAAGGTTCGCACTGGCACTAATCTTGTGTGACTTGTAACTGTATCTTTTTGCATCCACATGTCTCAAAGACCGAGCCATCTCATTTGAGGAATGAAGAAGGTTACTAACATGATATAATGCTCAACATTAACTATGACAATTGCATTATTTTCTTCAAAAAAATAAGGAGCTATCACTTATATTTGTGGTGAAATCTCTAACATGACATTTTTTAGCCGGAATGCAAAACCTCCTCTATTCCCTGTATGTAGTAGTAAAAGTAACTAGATTAAATCACTGTACACCTTACTAATACAATGCTATAAAAACAACATTGGATATAATACAAAGTTAATTTATTCTTTCTAACTGCTTAGTGTAAAGTAAAAAATTATTAGCTTCACAGAGTATGTAAAACTTAGCAAGAAATTGCTGCTGTATATGCTATACATATAAGCTAATCTACGGGGGGTATCGTAAAGTTTTAACTATCACAGTAGTTTTTAAGGTAGAGTGAGGAAGTTTTTTCAATGTCATCATTGATCCCCTGGGGCACAATGTTGAAAGTCTCATTCTATTGTGTCCTTTTCTTTCGTAACAGCGAGTTCTAGAAGAGACCAAGGTTTAAGATGGAGAAAACAGAGGCCCGTGGTGAGATCAAGTTCTTACATTTAAAGGGCAACATTTCCCAGGAAATGGCTGTTTATATCAAACATTGCCCATATTATGATATTGTGAACTGGAAAATGTCGCTTCTCCCTGACAAACGAGTCAATAGCTGGTAGACTGTCCTTGGCAAATGGTGCTATCACAGTGAAGAAAGTGGCATGTTTAATCCTGGAAGGCAGACGAGCAACCATCCAAATGATCATGAATGGGACTCATCTTAGTTATGGTAGTGCTTGGAAGATTATTCATGACGAATTGCACATGTCTTAAGGTGTCTGCACAATGAGTTCCATGTTTCCTACCCTTTTCCAAAAGCAAACATGGTGTGACCTTTCAAGACAGATGTTGATGCTGTTGGAACACGGTAAAGATGATAGTCTGGTAACCATGGGAATCTACCAGGATGATCCTGACACAAAATCCAGAAGCATGAAATGGAAGCAATGCCAAATCTCCCCTCCCAAAAAGGTTAAAGCTGCAAAAGTCACCTGGGAAAGTCATGACTTCAATTTTCTGGGGCTTTTGTGAAGTCATCCTTTACTAGGGTCAAAATATCACTGGCAGATACTACAGCAATCTTCTGGAAAAGTTACAAGCAGCTGTGATTAAGAAACAGCGCAGTATGCTCTATAATGCATTTGTCTTCTGCCTGACAATGCTCCAGTTCCGTCATCTCAAGCCGCAGTTAACAAAACAACTTTGAGATCTTGCAGCATCCACCTTATTCGCCCGATCTTGCACCAAGTGACCTTTTTGTTCCCAGAAATGAAGAATCTGTTGTGTCCTCGCCGATTTGACTACACAAATGAAATCATTGATGAAGTAAAAGAATAGTTACTTGTACAATCAAGATATCTCAAAGATGGTTTGCAGTGCAGTACAAAACAGCCACGTCCAAATGGAGCAAACCCGAGTTGGATTACCCCAAGGATCTGTTACAAGTGCTATTCTCTTTAATATATTTATAAACGACCTAGCAGATGCACTGAAGAAACTAGATAACATACAAGTGGGAATGTATGCCGACGACCTAGTAATATGGACCTCAGAAAAGAATATAAGTTCAGGGAAACATTATAAAAAGTTACAAAAAACAATGGAGAATGCAATTATAATACTGAAACAATGGACTAACCATAACAAGATGGAGATAAACACAAAAAAAACCCAATATCAACTGTTCACAATGCAACACAAAACAGAAAATATATGTCTGCAAATCAATAACAAAAATTTACAAGAAGCATCCACAACAATATATCTAAGAATAGAACTAGACCGGAAACTATCAATGAAGGAACATGTAAACAATGTAAAAAATAAGATCAACAAAAAGAACAACATCTTAAAACACCTATCAGGAAAAAAATGGGGTGGAAATATGGACCTCCTTAATAACACACATAAAACATACATAAAACCCAACTTACTATTTGGAGGAGAACTGCTGGCAACAGTAAGCAAGAAACTCAAAAGGAAAATAGAAACCTCACAAAACAATTCACTAAGAATAATAACAGGAGCTGTGAAAACAACACCAATTGCCATACTACAGAGCTTCACAAAAAATATAGCCATAGAACTGGAACATGAACTAAAGCCAATTACCCCAGCACAAAAACTGCTACCTTAGTTAACAAAAATAGACACAAGTGGTATCACACAGCAGATAAGATAAGCAATCTAAAAAACCAAACAAGCTTCAGAACATACATCAATAATTCAAAAAACAAGAACATAATAACAACAAATATAACAACAATAGAGGAAACAAGCCCAACAGAGTATATTGACATACATTATAAGAATGACCTGTTATATACAATACATAAGCAAAACAATTTACCAGATGAAATGAGAGCAATAGCAAAAGCCACAGAAAATGAAAGATATCCAGAAAAAGAATGGCTCCGAATATATACAGATGGATCCTTTATTAACAAACAAGATGCTGGTGCAGGAGTATGCTGCAAACATTTTGCACAGTATCTAACACTAGACGAAACTTCAAACCATTATGATGGAGAACTAACAGCCATAAAAGCAGCACTGCAGAATGTTCTGTACAGACCGTACATAAAGCAAAACATAGTTATCTTAACAGATTCAAAATCAGCCATAGATGGGATTGTAAATTATAAAAACAAAACAACAAGAAACATCAAAGAAATAAGAAGTTTAATTAAAGCTAATATAAAAATTATTTGTGGTTGGTTTATTGACACTCGTCACTTACTTTTTCATATATTTATGAGAGACTAGTTTCAAAGGCCCTGGCCTCCATTTTCAATCTCTTCCCAACTGGCAACTGTTGTTATCTGCTCTCTCTGGTGGTGGAACTATGAACTTTTTTGTCAAATTATCTGCTGGCGGGATTTCAAAAAGTTCATAGTTCCACCACCAGAGAGAGCAGATAACAACAGTTGCCAGTTGGGAAGAGATTGAAAATGGAGGCCAGGGCCTTTGAAACTAGTCTCTCATAAATATATGAAAAAGTAAGTGACGAGTGTCAATAAACCAACCACAAATAATTTTTATATTAATTTTGACGTCACTGTTACTAAATTCCTCCAAACACACATTAATTAAAGCTGTCGAATCAAGAAACCATGTCACCCTGTAGTGGATTCCAGCCCACGTTGGACTTTTAGGTAATGAACATGCTGACCAACTAGCAAAAAAAGTGCAATTCAAAATATAAAACCCGTAAGACAAACTGAAATTAATAAACAATTAAACAACATTAAGCTACATTTTAAAAGACAGCAGAGACTTGATGAAGAAGATAAACTAAAAGACAAGGATTATAAGAACATTGGAGACAAAACTGACATACAAAAACCACCAAGAAAAACTGCAGTGGCCCTATTTAGAATGGAAACTGGCCAGGATTGTCTTGCAGAACACCTTTATAAAATACACTGCATACCTACACCTAAATGTACTATCTGTAAAGAGGATGTCATCATGAACAAACACCATTTGGACAAATGTAATGGTCTCAAAAGTGGGAACCTACAGGCTTTATATTGGGAAGCTAGGGGGAAAATGATGCAAATCAACTAATCCCCAGTGCCATTAGTCAACAACAACAACAACAACAACAACAAAGATAAATATTAAAAGCAGAAGCATTATTAACAGTGAAGTATTCTTCACTTTTGAGTTTGATTTATGAGTCACTATGTTTACACTCAAACTTCACTTACTTGTATAATTGAAACGTTTTCAAGATCATTCGATCTCATCCTCATCTGTTTGGTGACTAAATGAACATTCCTCTTCTTCCACTACCACTCTGTCATCTGGTGTTAGGGGCACTAAGTTTTAATCTTCATTTAATGCCGAGTGAAGTTTGAGTGTAAACATAGTGACTCATAAATCAAACTCAAAAATAATCAAGATAATTGGAAGGTCAAGAAACTCTGAGAAAAATGTGTAAATCTGAATGGCAACTACTTAAAGAAGTATTAACAAGCACATATCAACACAAACTCTCTATCATATTTTTTAAAGGGTGATAATTAAAACTTTATGATACCCCCTTGATTATAATTAAAGTTTGTTACAAGTTTACAATTCATATATACAGTTAGTCACAGCAAAGAAAGTCTCAGGGGAATGAGGTGCAGGGGGTAAATTGTGGTTCTGATACCCTGCCTGGGTATGAAACTGGTCACTTAAGTTACAGCCCATTCAAAAATATTCTGTCACCTTCTACTTTTGTGAATAATACCTTCTTTGTTTTAGTATACTGAGTGAAATCCTTTTGTGTAGGGTGCATTTTTTTTAATGGTTCTACTTATCTAGCATGGGTTCTCCGCCACGAACATTCACAGTCCTTGTACTGTTTCTGTTGGCAAACAGTATACATATTTTGTTCCTAATGCTAGGATTTAGTTTAGATTGCAATATCTCTTCATTAAGTATGTTGTTGTTGTTGATTAATGGCACTGGAGATTAGTTGATTTGCATCATTTTCCCCCTAGCTTCCCAATATAAAGCCTGTAGGTACTCACTTTTGAGACCATTACATTTGTCCAAATGGTGTTTGTTCATTATGACATCCTCTTTACAGATAGTACATTTGGGTGTAGGTATGCAGTGTATTTTATAAAGGTGTTCTGCAAGACAATCATGGCCAGTTTCCATTCTAAATAGGGCCACTGCAGTTTTTCTTGGTAGTTTTTGTATGTCAGTTTTGTCTCCAATGTTCTTATAATCCTTGTCTTTTAGTTTATCTTCTTTATTAAGTCTCTGCTGTCTTTTAAAATGTAGCTTAATGTTGTTTAATTGTTTATTAATTTCAGTTTGTCTTACGGGTTTTATATTTTGAATTGCATTTTTTTTTGCTAGTTGGTCAGCATGCTCATTACCTAAAAGTCCAACATGGGCTGGAATCCATTGCAGGGTGACATGGTTTCTTGATTCAACAGCTTTAATTAAACTTCTTATTTCTTTGATGTTTCTTGTTTTGTTTTTATAATTTACAATCTCATCTGTGGCTGATTTTGAATATGTTTAGATAACTATGTTTTCAATTCCTTTCTTGGAAGTGTTGAAAACAGTGTTGTTATGATAAATTAACTTTAAAGAGAGTCGATTAAAGACACTAGATAACACTTACTTTTAAATTTTTCCGGAACATGTTTCTGAGGCTTTGCCTCTATCATCGGCCGGCTCTCGACTGGTTCTCGTTGGTGTAGCTGACGATATTTTGTCACAGGTCTCCTCTGGTGGCGGTTCAAGGAACTTGCTGAACAAATCTTTCTGGGGGATGTCGAAATTGAATACTTTGTTCCTATTTTTTGAAATGAAGATTTGTTCCCATGTGGATAGTTCTTGTTTTCCTGATGTATGTTTTAGTAATTTTGGTTCTGTATTTATGTTGTGGTTTTTTTCCCAAAAATGCGTGGCAACTGCTGATTTTTCTAATTGTTTATATTTTATGTTTCTAAAGTGTTCCTTTGCTCTTGTTTCTAAATTTCTTTTGGTTTTTCCAATATAAATTTGACTACAGTCATTGCATTCAATTTGATATATACCAGATTTTTTGTTAGATGGAATGGCATCTTTGATGTTTGAGCAAATTAGGCTTTTTAAGGAGTAATGGTTCACTGGAGCTAGTTGAATGTTTTGTTTTTTGAAGACTTTTTTGAATTTATCATAGGCCCATGGATGGTAAGTGAATTTTTTGAAAATCATATTAGTTTCTGTACCTGAGAGGGTTGTGGTTTCCTTTAGTAGCTTCTTCTTTTTTGCTAAGTTCACTTTTTTGTCCACTAATGATTTGGGAAAGTTATTTTTTTGTGCTATTTCAATTATTTTGTTGTATTCTGTTTTGTATTCTTCTGCTGTGAGAGGGATGTTTACCAGTCTGTGTGCTAAACTATTGAAGATTGCCTGTTTGTGGGTTTTGCTTTATGTACGGTCTGTACAGGACATTCTGCAGTGCTGCTTTTATGTCTGTTAGTTCTCCATCATAATGGTTTGAAGTTTCGTCTAGTGTTAGATACTGTGCAAAATGTTTGCAGTATACTCCTGCACCAGCATCTTGTTTATTTATAAAGGATCCATCTGTATATATTCGGAGCCATTGTTTTTCTGGATATCTTTCATTTTCTGTGGCTGTTGCTATTGCTCTCATTTCTTCTGGTAAATTGTTTTGCTTATGTATTGTATATAACAGGTCATTCTTATAATGTATGTCAATATATTCTGTTGGACTTGTTTCCTCTATTGTTGTTATGTTCTTGTGTTTTGAGTTATTGATGTATGTTCTGAAGCTTGTTTGGGTTTTTAGATTGCTTATATTATCTGCTGTGTGATAACACTTGTGTCTATTTTTGTTAACTAGCAGTTTTTGTGCTAGGGTAATTGCCTTTAGTTCATGTTCCAGTTCTATGGCCTTTTTTTTTTGTGAAGCTCTGTAGTATGGCAATTGGTGTTGTTTTCACAGCTCCTGTTATTATTCTTAGTGAATTGTTTTGTGAGGTTTCTATTTTCCTTTTGAGTTTCTTGCTTACTGTTGCCAGCAGTTCTCCTCCAAATAGTAAGTTGGGTTTTATGTATATTTTATATGTGTTATTAAGGAGGTCCATATTTCCACTCAATTTTTTTTTCCTGCTAGGTGTTTTAAGATGTTGTTCTTTTTGTTGATCTTATTTGTTACATTGTTTACATGTTCTTTCATTGATAGTTTTCAGTCTAGTTCTATTCCTAGATATGTTGTTGTGGATGCTTCTTGTAAAATTTTGTTATTGATTTGCAGACATATATTTTCTGTTTTGTGTTGCATTGTGAACAGTTCGTTAAGTATTTAATACTGTATTTTTGAAGTGATGATGTTTGATGAATTTCTTGTGCATGGGGAGGTGCTTGTATGTTTCAGCAACACTAAATAATATATTTTTAGCCCATATTATTCCCATGTTGTATTTAGCAGCAATTTAGAAGCTAAAACACTAGTATCCACCCATTGAGGAGATTAGTTGAACATAGATCAAACTAAAGTGTTAAAAGTATTTTCAAAATTTTAAAATGTTGCTGTCACGACGTTTCCATTATTTCCTACAAACTACATATAACTAGGCAATACAGTATTTCTGTTACTTTTTCAGGATACTAAGTTTTTTTAGTTACTTATATTAAAAATTTAATACTATTTACAAATGTCTTCCACATCTCTTCTTTTGGTTTTGGAATGCTAAACTGCTGTTTTAAAGGGTTTCAGTGAGTTAATCATTAAACTTTCAGTTGTTGAATTCACAAGTAGACATTTTAATTGATTCACAGTATCTTTCACAAATCTTAATTATGTAGATGAAATTTAGTTGAAGTGTTGTCAAAGATCACTTGTTTTTTTTTTTTTTTTTTTTTTTTTTTTTTTTTTTTTTTTTTTTTTTTACAAATTCTTAGTGCTAAGGAATTTTTGGCATATTTTCAATATAGTATGAGCCTTGTACGAGATATAGAAAAAGAATAACATCAGGAAATAATATTTTAATGTGTTAAAGGATTAGTAAATGAATGCAATAGTTTTTATTACATTATTTTGATGTTTATGAAAAATTAAATGATAAATATTGTAATTTTTATCACAGTACTTAAGGAAAGGCTTCCTTTCATCAGTAGCAAACGAACCAAAGGAAAAGTATTTATTTTATTAACAGGATAAACTTTGGTTTTGACATTTTGAGTTGTGGTTACATTGCAAAAAATACAAGAAAAATACAACAGACCGGATTTATTTTTAAAATTAGTTTTTGCATAACAGCAAATGTATAATGTAGCTGAATTAATAATTTGGCAAAATGAACTCTGCGAAATATTGATGTAAAAGTCTCGAATGGCATTGATTGCATGCCCTTGTTTACATGACTACAAATGGCAACAGTGTATAGCAAGCCCATGTGACGAGTAGGAAACGTGACAGGGTCCTGATGCTTCCCCGGGACGCGCCCGGGCCTGCCTGTTCAACGGATATCGCAGCAATTTGCTCTCAGATGATTAGTTACGTGTATCGCAATTAGGTCGTGAAATTTCAGGCAAGTTTTGTAAAATAGACAGCCTGGAGAGCCTTTGTTTATGTCTTTGAGGGAGGCAGTTTGGTAAAAGTACGACCCATAACACGAACACGCCCTGTCCGCCTTACGTCATACGGAGCCTTTTGATTGGTCGTTCGTTGGACCCCAGACACGTGAACGGACTCGCAGCAAGCATGGCAGCTGATGCGCAGTGGTTTCGTTTTTTTATCCTGCTTTAAATCGATCACTTGTGAAGTAACACAGTCATCGTGCTTTTTCCGTTGTGGTGATATTGAAAAGTGCAACGTTTCTGATCTGTAGTGACTATATACGATCCAGGAAAAGTATTGAGAATAAAACTGGAACATTAATTGTTGTGAATCGTGAACATGATTTTGGTAGCTGCGTGGCGTGTTGGCGGTCCATAATTGTTCAACCAATCATTGCAAGCATCCCTTTGTGACGTAATCGCCTTGGCGTTTATTCATTGGCAGTTGTCGTTGGCAACCCAAACACTCACCGCCAGGGCCGGGCAGGCTGGCAGCAGTTAGCACGAGCTACTGCAAGCTCGGTGTCTCATGTGCAGCGTTACATCACGGGCGTAAAATAACGCGAAACGTGTAGCCCAACAGGGTGCCATCAGCATGAGTGTGTGACTTGGGACACGGCGGGAGGTGAAACCCAGCTGAAGGAAAACATGAGCCTAGAGACACTTCTAGAAGCGGCACGTTACGTAGAGCTGCAAGAGGCCCAGCGATTACAGCAGCAACAGCAGCAGTCTTTGACACGTGGTGGTAAGTCATACGATAAATATTTATCATGTCCTCTTTTCTCCTTTCGATACAGAGCATAGAGGTTATGTTAATGTTTTATTATAGGAAATCGCCCGTTTATTGCTTTTGGCACAAAGGAATTATTGCAGTTAATATTCAGTTACACTTCGTTTATGATGTTGCAGAGAAGTGCATGCTTACAGAACGTGCCTTATTGATTACCCTAACAGGCCTCGAGGTTTTTTGGGCCCCGCATGGGGGATAATGCTCAGGTGCGCACAGGATACTTGGGGTGCATATTCCATTAATTAAATGCGTGGTAGTAACTTTTGAGTTTTAACAATAACTTTATAACGTAAAGAAAGACAATTATTGTAAATGCAGTCACAAAAATGTTTTCTACAAGTATTAGCATTCAAAAAAGTTTCAAATGAGATAGTTCTTTCTTGAAAGGTAAACGGTGCTAACAGTTCGATAAGACGGGAACTTTCTTTCACGTGAGCAATTCTAGGTTCATATAATTACGCATGTAGTGCTGGCCCCGAAGTAAGCATATGTACAAATGTGGAGGGGAAAGGATACAACGTTGCCGTCGTTGTGCTGCATGCTAGTCTTGACATCGGCCGGTAGATGGGGATTCGTAAGCACGTGACAACGAAGCTATAGGTTACATGCATGTGTAATAGATGTCAGTTTATATTTTTTTGTTTATTTTTAATTCTTACACGTTTTCCGATGCGGAAAGCACAGACGAAGACAGCGACGTACACATGATAATGTAGCGAACCGCGGGGGCGATAACCTTCATAGTTAATATAAATTTCAAATAGTGCTTGACAAGCAGATCTTAGGCATTGACCTCGTCAGTGAATAGATTTGCACCATTGATGAAATATAGTGCGGTTAGTGTAGGCGCATGCAAAGGTGGTTGTGGTGGAAAGAGTAGCTTTTTTTTCGTAATTTTTGGTGTTTATATAAAAGCACTTGCATTGTCGTCCAAAAGTACCTTTGATGTATTTGAAAGTTAAATTGATTACCAGCGTTGGTTTGCAAGAAAAGAAAAGTCCTGGGTATTTTACTGTGTGAAAGTAAACAGATGCACCGTAAGGACATTCCCCCTTTTCTGAGGGATCATTGACACAGGTTGTCCTCGACCCACAAGGCATGTGCTGCCGTAACGAGTACATCACGTCGTACATCTCCAGGACTTCATCGTAATCCTGTTGGATTTACAGGATGAATCAGCCTTCCCGTAACAAACTTTTCCTTTGAGGTTAATTTCATCAATCGGCTCTAACCGGCAGTGGAATCAATGTCGTATCAGTTCAAAATTTAAAATGGAACTGCCTTAGGAATATCTGTATATATATATTTTTACTTCTTTCTACTTGCGTAGCAGTAGTAGAAAACGAATAACAAGATGGCATTTCAAAAATAAAAACGATGTGTATTACATTACGAATTGTTTGTAGTATTTCTTTCATTGCTCTGATCAAATACTGTAGTTATGTTATTATGGAACAGTGTTGAAACTTCTCAATAACTTTTCTGTAACACAGTTTTGTTGCATTTAGCTTTTGCTAAATAATTGCATAAAGACAGAAAATTGCAACCAAAGTCAATAAATCAGTTTTTTATATTAACTTTATTTTTTCCAGTGACGTGTATGATCAGCAACATAGTACCAAAAACCTTGTTGTGATGCTGGATTTCTGCTTATTGTTTATAGGCTAGACATTTTAACATGTACAGTTGTAAGAAGCCATCGCTCTTATCACTTATGGAAAATTCTGACTTAAGTTGAAGTTCCTGATAATGTTCGAAGTTATTAAAAATATATATAAGAATCCCCCTGGTTGGACAAAATGGACGCAGGGAAGGGCTGTGATTTGAACCACAAAACTCTCTTTAAGTACTATAAGTTCTCTACAATAGTTTAATGTTAACATATCTTTTACTTTACTAGGATAAAGATGTAGAAAATATGCATTATGGTGAATAAATAAGGTGTTTGGTTCAGGTTATCTTAATTTAGCTCTAATCCATTGTGTTCCTTCCATATACAAAGCATTGACCTCTTAAATAGGTAAGGTATAAGCTTGCCCTCACTGTTGTAAACAATGTATTTGCCTCAGCCTTCCCATAAAAATCTGTGTTGTTCTGTACTCATTTACACTTATTCCTCTGTTTAAAAATAAACATCTTATTGATAATTTTTCTTGAGGCACAGGGGAATATGGGAATACAGTTAGGCTTTAAGTGATAGTTAAATGTCTTAAACTGCTCGCAATGCGCGTATCCGTTGTGTAGGTGGTAACATATCTGCCTCACGTTCAAGAGGTCCGAGTTCGAATCTCGGTCAGGGTGAGTGTTTATCCCGGGTTTTCCGTGATTCTGAAAATGAATATCTGGTAACTGTATGGAGCCTGGGCTCATTTGAGCTGATATCACTCATCGTCTCATATGACAACGTTGGAGGTTTTCCGTTATCCTGAAAGATGAATGGTAACTCGCCCGACTCGGTAGCGTAGATGTTAGCGTGTCTGCCTAACGTTCTCGAGGTCCCGAGTTCGAATCTCGGTCATGGTGAGTTACCTGGATAAGTTTTTTCCCCAGAGTTTTCCCTTATCCTTAAAAGACAAATGTCGGGTAACTCTAAGCTCTATGGACCCTGGAGTCATTTGTGCATCATTTCACCCATTCCATTCACCGTCTGATATGACTACGTTGTAGGACGTAAATAAAAACAAGTCTGGTAACTCGAAGCTCTGTGGACTCTCGACTCATTTGAGCATCATTTCGTTCATCAGATATGATTTAACGTTGGAAGTTTTCCCTTATCCTGAAATATGTCTGGTAACTCTAAGCTCTATGAACCCTGGACTCTTGAGAATCATTTCACCCATTCCATTCGCCGTCCGATATGTCTTTACGTTGGAGGACGTAAATAAGAGTCTGGTAACTCGAAGCTCTGTGGACTGCGGACTCATTTGAACATCATTTCGTTCATCGTCAGATATGACTTAACGTTTTCTGCCTCACGCCCAAGAGGTCCCGAGTTCGAATCTCGGTCAGGGTGACTTACCTGGATAAGTTATTTCCAGGGTTTTTCTTATCCTTAAAAGACAATGTTGGGTAGCTCTAAGCTCCATGGAGCATCATTTCACTAATTTCATTCATCGTGCGGTATGACTACGTTGGAGTACGTAAATAAAAAAAAAAAGTCTGGTAACTCGAAGCTCTGTGGACTCTGGACTCATTTGAGCATCATTTAGTTCGTCAGATATGACAACGTTGGAGGTTTTCCCTTACCCTGAAAAATGAATGTATGGTAACTCTTAGCTCCATGGACCTTGGACTCATTTCATCGTCCGATATAAGTTAACGTTGGTGGACGTAAATTAAAAAATGTGGTAGCAGGTGTTGGCTATGAAATTCTACCCTCGGATATTGTAAAATTCAAATAAGGAGGATTTCTGAAATTGTTCACTCTACAAAAAATGTTTTGATATAAATTGTATCTTTTAATGATATCTATTTACATTTTGTGTGTATGTGTATGTACAGTAAGATTTTATCTCGTAACGTTTGCCAGCTATGCAAGTCATTTAGAACAAGGAACTTCTGAGGACATTCCCAGAAAATTCAGCATAAGCTAAACTCGTTAGCGGAAGTATCCTTAGTTTCTTCTAATAAAATAGCTCTTTGTTTCCTTCAGTTGATCCAGTAAGGCGTATTTCAATAATTTAGTTATGCGGTATATGAGTTAGGAAATCCTACTTTAGTAAATACGGAACTTAAAAGCTTTTTCTGACTTTGAGTAATAATATTTGCATACACGGGTCATAGTATAATCAACAATGCAAAAACTTAGGTTGCAATGTTATTGCTGTCGGCCACAACGTCAGAGCTGGGCGCCGCTGGATATTAATCGGGTGGTGTGAGACGGTTTGCACTTTTCGCTGCCACGTAAGCTAAAACGTTTTGGGACTTCTTAAATTAAAAGCATTTTTAGAAGTTTGGAAAAAAGGTGCTGTTTTCAAATGCTAGGCTTTGGCAATGAAGCCATTAGCTCTCTTGCTCTCCAATATTTCTGTGTAGTGGGTCCGGCAGGCAAGACTTCACAGGTTAGAAGATGTTCTTCAGTCATATCCTCTTCTTTGTTGCACAGAGCACAATTTGGACTTGTATAAATTCCTATTCTAAGTGGTTGGCCAAATAATCATGTTCCGTAAGTAATCTAAAATTTGCTACTGCAGCTTTACGTGGGATTTCTGGAATAATTCTGGATTTTTAATTAAAATGTTTCATTTTTTTATCTTTGTTTTTATGTTCTGAATTAAATTTGCACCTTTTTTGGCAAGAAAATCAACTGATTCATTTCCAGCAATTCCACAATGTGCACTGTAATTTAATTCAAAAAGTCAAAACGGTATTTAGGTTAGCGTTTTCCAAGAATGTGAGGAGATTTTCAAGATAATCCTGCCACCCCTACTACTCCTTAAATAGAACATTTTTTTTCGAAGTATTGACTTTATCAAAAATGACTCAACAGATTTTCATTAAAATGTCGAATGTTTTCATTCGAATGAAATATATATTTTGAATTTTCTGGAAAGGTCCTGAGTCATATTCATTTTGGATGACTTCTACATTAAAAAAAAAAAAAAAAAAAAAACATCCTAAACAGTCAATGGATGTGAAATACATTTTTTGTTTCTAAAGTAGAACCTCGTTTACTCGTATTATTCGGACCAGGGCTGATCCGAGTTAACGAAAATCCGGGTTATCCAGAGAATGACGAAAAACGATAAAAAAATTTATACATTACCGAAATATTTTTGAAGTAGTTTAGATCATTAAATTTCAGTCATACATACCCTTAAGAATAAGGGAAACCCGCGGGAAAAAAAAAACCTTACCCAGATAAGTCACCCTGACCGAGATTGGAACTCGGGACCTCTTGAACGTGAGGCAAACACGCTACAATCTATGCTACCGAGGCGGGCATTTATTTGGCAATGTTTCGGCTTGACTTCCGAAATAAAGCATCAATTTTTCTGTGTTTGCTACTGCTTATGTGTGGGTCATAACACACGGAATACGCTTCATTTTCAGTAACACTGCATGATGCAATAATGCCTTATAATCTCCGTCATTGTGATTTGCAACCAATTGTCAGTGTCTTCTTTATCAACATCGGAACAGATATCGATATTTTTAAAAATGTCTGTAAAATCTTCTTTCACACTTTTTCTTCTGCAATCTTATTTTTTTCGCAAGTCACACACCACACAAGGCCACAACTTTTCCAAGAGTTCAATAAAGTTTATCTTCCAACCTCGTCCCAAGCAGGTGGGGTGAATGCAGTGAATTCGGCCACTGACAAGAGAATTCGAGTAATATACCTACAAAGAATAGCAATTTATCGTCTGCAAAACAAGTTTTCCTTTACTGCACTAAACAATGTAATTTAATTTTCCCCCCTTCAAAACTGGTCCGGATTAACGAAGTTTTACTGTATCTATAAGGGCAATCAATGACATCGTTGTTCTAACATACACAAACCGACTGTGTAGGCAAACTTTTTAAAGCTGGAATCAGAATTGAGAAATAGAATGCCAGAGTCGGGATTTGAATCACGGATCTTCCGCTCGACTGCTCTACCACTGAGCTACCATGGCAGCACATTTTATTATAGTTTCCATTGAAATTGGAGCAGCCGCGCGTAGAGCGGAAGATCTGTGATTCAGATCCCAGCTATAGCATTGAATTTTTTTAGTTCTGATTCTAAAACTATGTTGTAACGGGAGCGCTAGAACACCCTGTGAAAGCAGCTGGCAGCGGAAGGTAGGGGAGGTTCGGTTAGCCACACCTCCTCCTCGTTTGTCTTGTGGTGGTGACAGACTGTGGTCAGGGAAAAAACATGACTGTGTCGCCTGTTTTCTCTACACCTGTTTCTCGATCTTTCTGTTACTAGAACAATCCTGTAAACACGAGAAACCGGCGATATTCCTATATAAAGAGAGTTACAGACAGACAGAGGGAGTTAGTTAGTGAGTTGAGTCAGTTGTTGGTTTAGTCAGTGAGTTGGTTTTGTCAGTGAGTGAGGAGACAGTCGCAGTTCTTGGTGTAAGAGTTAGTGACGTGTTAATGAACGAAAGGATTGTGCAACGGAAGACTGTACGTAACTTTGAATGTGTACCGGAGCTTACGTAACCGCGAGTACAGTGAAATTGTAACGGACGGACTGGTGAATTGTAACTGTGTGCAGCAAGTAATTCTGTGTAATTGGCAAGTGTTAAACTGTAAGTCGGTGGAAATAAAGAACATTGTTGAGTGGTGTAATTGGACTTTTTATTTCACGAACCCACAAAGTCACAATATTTTATGCAGCTAGCAGTTCTTTGTTATTGGTCTGAATTATTAAAATTCTTTTCTCAAACGGAAACTCCTTGTTCGTTTTTTATCTTTGGGCCACAGAGAAAAAAAAAACAAATGCCTGCCTCGGTGGCGTGGTGGTAGCATGTCTGCCTCGCGTTCAAGAGGTCCCGAGTTCGAATCTCGGTTAGGGCGAGTTACCTGGATAAGGTTTTTCCGGGGTTTTCCCCTATCCTGATAGACGAATGTCAGGTAACTCTAAGCTCCATGGACCCCGGGCTCTTTTGAGCATCATTTCACCAATTTCATCCATCGTCCGATATGACTTAACGTTGGAGGACGTAAATTAAAAAAAAAATGTCAGAGCCATCTTCCAACACCGGATCTATGGCATGAGCTTTACATATTTTGTTCACCTATCTACGAGGTAAAATATAATAAAGCTATTTCTACAATATGTATATATATATATATATATATATATATTGTCACCCAATTGTCGGGAAGCACCGCAAACAACCGCTGAGACGGGACCGGAGGCCACGCCACACCCACTCATTTGTCTCCTGTCACTAACTGAAGGGATGGTTAGGGGAGGGATGTCGGGCCCCTGAGCCGTCTCTTTACCCTTCTACTAGGGTCTGGAAATTACGGGACATTCAATTTAATCGAGAACCTTCTAGATGGGCAAGCGGACCCTATATAAGCGACACGTCGTGCAAGGGGCAGTCAGTCAGTTAGTCAGTTGGCTAGTGAGTGTGAGCGAGGAGACAGTCGCAGTTCTTGGTGTAAGAGTTAGGCAGTGACGTGTAAATGAACGAAAGGGTTGTGCAACGGAAGACTGTACGTAACTGGTATGTGCATCGGAGTTTATGTAATCGCGAGTACAAGTGAAATTGTAACGGACGAACTGGTGAATTGTAATTGTGTGCAGTACGTAATTTTGTGTAATTGGCAAGTATTTAACTGTAAGTCGGTGGAAATAAAGAACAGTTTTGAGTGGTGAAATTGGACTTTTTATTTCACGAACCCACAAAGTCACACTGGTGTCAGGAAGCGGGAAAACAACATCACCGAACATTACAACAATGGAGGCAGCATTAGAAAAGATTTTAGCGGAATTGAAACAAATGAAGACGGCCAAGGACAACATCACCGGGAAGATGGAAGAAATGAAGGCCGAACTAATCTCGGAAATGAAGACGGCAAATGAAAACCTCGTTGCAAAAATAGAAGCGGCAAACAACAACCTCATCGCCAAGTTGAAACAAACGAAGACGGCCAACGACAACATCACCGAGAAGATGGAAGAGATGAAGGCCGAGTTAACCACAGAAATGAGAGCAGCGAACGGCAGTCTGGCCACGGAAATGAAGGCGGCGAACGAGGCTCTCGCCGCAAAGTTTGAGGAACGGTTGGCCGGCGAGAGGGATGACGTCACGAACCTGGGCAAGCGGAAGGGTCAAGTAGACGACCGCCTTAATGATTTAGAGGGAAAGGCCGACAACATCGCAAAACCCCTCACCCGCCTGACGGAGGAAAACCGGCCTTATGTGTGGACGGAGGACGCCGAAGACGCTTTCCAGCACCCGAAGGAGACCCTGTGCAGTGCTCCAATTTTGGGTTTCCCACAACCGGGTGGCGCCTTCATTGTGGACACCGACGCTAGCGACCATTACATTGGAGGTGTCCTACCGCAGATCCAGGACGGCCATGAGCCCACAAGAGTGGAAGAGAAGGAGCGTGCCGCAGCAGTCCGAGTAGTTGTGGCAGTGCCTGCTGAAGGCTGGGATAGCGCAGGCCTGAGGAGGGAGCAGCTGGCGGACGCAGACTTGGGGCCACTCTTGAGGGAAGTGGACGCAGGGACGAGACCAACCTGGGAGGACATCGCACCGAGGAGCGCCACCTACAAGTCGCACTGGGCCCAATGGAACTCGTTGAAGACCAGAGAGGGCGTGCTGTTCCGGGTATGGGAGTCACCCGATGGGAAGGCGCAGAGAGAACAGTTGGTACTTCCCCGGAGCAAGGTCCCGGAAGTCTTGGAGGAAGTGCACGCCGGTACTTCAGGAGGACACCTGGGAGCGAACCGTATGATTCACAAACTACGGCAGCGCTACTTCTGGCTCAGACTCCGGGCAGATGCTGGTGGTACACCTGGACCGCCTCGCACGCTACGATGGGGCTGTTCGGGGCGAACAGCTTTGAGGAGGGAGCAGTGTCACCCAATTGTCGGGAAGCACCGCAAACAACCGCTGAGACGGGACCGGAGGCCACGCCACACCCACTCATTTGTCTCCTGTCACTAACTGAAGGGATGGTTAGGGGAGGGATGTCGGGCCCCTGAGCCGTCTCTTTACCCTTCTACTAGGGTCTGGAAATTACGGGACATTCAATTTAATCGAGAACCTTCTAGATGGGCAAGCGGACCCTATATAAGCGACACGTCGTGCAAGGGGCAGTCAGTCAGTTAGTCAGTTGGCTAGTGAGTGTGAGCGAGGAGACAGTCGCAGTTCTTGGTGTAAGAGTTAGGCAGTGACGTGTAAATGAACGAAAGGGTTGTGCAACGGAAGACTGTACGTAACTGGTATGTGCATCGGAGTTTATGTAATCGCGAGTACAAGTGAAATTGTAACGGACGAACTGGCGAATTGTAATTGTGTGCAGTACGTAATTTTGTGTAATTGGCAAGTATTTAACTGTAAGTCGGTGGAAATAAAGAACAGTTTTGAGTGGTGAAATTGGACTTTTTATTTCACGAACCCACAAAGTCACAATATATATATATATATATATATATATATATATATATATATATATACAAAACGCTACGTTGTTAATAAATAAAACTGCTGAAATATTCTAAATCATAGCCGGCAGTATAACGATGTCCAGATTAGATGATTCAGTAGATAAGAATATTCCTCAACCGGCGATGGTTAATTCTCGGTAACGTGTGTTAGATTTTGTTACATTGTTTTTCAATCTGAATTGCAATAGGAGGGAGATAAAATATATAGTTATAAAGCTAAAATAATAGTTTGGACGCTTGGTTTAGTTCTTTAAGCGTCTTTATAGGCACTGTTGAGAATATAATGAAACTTAGGGTATGGTCATTCTAAATTCAACCTTAGCGTACTTACACGATTGTCAGTGAATGGTGACTGGTCTGTTCCGTGATTTTGTTTTCTAAATGTATAGCATACTCTACAGAAAACTCCATTCATCAATCTATTATTACGAAAGCAAGAATAGGAATTTTTGCCTCGGTGCCTGCGTTTTCTAGTCAGTCTCGCAGAACTGCATCGAAAGTGACAGTTGAATTGTGCGGGTGATACGAAAGGCAGGGAAAAAAACTGACATACGAAAATATGGCGGGCCAGAAGCTGTTTCTATTACCGTAGCTCAGTTTATTTGTTGATTGCGTTCAATATGTTTACTAGTAGCAACAGAAGACTATGAATAAGGAAATGCACAGTTTAGTAGCACATATACTTGAATATTGACGTAAAAGGCACATTATACACAAACAATATGAAAGCAATGCAGGGATAATTATGTATGATGCAAAATCAAATACTTCCCTGCAGTTACAAGACTAGCAGATGTGTATAATAAATTCAGTTTGGAGTTTCACTGGGCTTTTGCCAGTACGTTGTCAACATTTTTGCAGTGCATAGCATCTATTGTCAGTTCTTAAATACACGTATGTACATACCTTTAAGTATTTTGAACAAGCATCAGAGGTAAATTAGTAAATGATTAATCGTTAGCAATAATTGGATTTTCTATTTGGAATTAAATAACGCTTAGGTTATAGATCCAGAATTTTGGCCGTTTATTATTTACTACAATACGAAAATAATATTCGACATTGGCACATATTTTGTGGGTAGGGTTGTGCAATATAGGCCCGAGTGTGGATGGACGAAGTGGTGTTCGGGCGCGTTTCCCCGGGTTCTCCAGTATCCCCCGCCATTCATTCCACCAACTGCTTCACAATCACCTTTCCTTTCACCCATTGACCACCATTACATACGCACCCACAAAGAGGTAATGAGAAAATGCGTGTGCAACAAAGTTGGTATAAATAACATATTTGTCAATTATTCAGTCTTACCGACACGTGAGGTCGTTAAGACTTAGACTTGTGAGTGGGAGGTCTGCGTTTCAAATTTCCGGTTCCATATGCATTAAGAACGAGCGTTTAACATTACTAAAAGGTTCATTCCTGCTTATACATTCATCTATTACTGAATAAAGATTTAAGTTCATGGCTTCCTCATGACGACAGTGGTTGGTAGGTACCGCGTTTAGCCAAATACAAGATATTTCTATGCGTGACCATACAAATAACAAAAGTAATTTTAAAAGATTGCTACTACTTAAGTGTGACTTGTAAAGACGCAAGTTCCATTTTGCATCACAGCTTACTTCGAAAATTGGTGGCACGAAATATTTTTCTATAATTGATGAAACTATGTATCAATAAGAGAAAACTACAATTCAATATTTGTGCGCTCCTGTTCCCTTTGGTGCCAATTGAAACCTTGGTTGCATCGAAATTCGGGCCCAAATGACCTCGCTGTCGACGGGTCCTAAAATACCAAACACCCACTCCCTCTTTTTAACTCTGGACTTGTGCTTTTAATCTTTTAACCCTTTGTGCTGACTCGAAATTTTTGACGTCTTTTAAATCTTTATTTCGTTTTCATTTTTTAGCCTAGTTTGTGTGCTCTATGGCTCCGTTTGTGTAGTTTTTCGGTTGGTTTGTGTAGTTTTTAGCTTTTAGTTTTCACTTCGGGCCTAAATGACCTCGCTGTCGACGGGCCCTAAAACACCACACGCTCACTCACTGCATCAAAATTTGCAACTAAATGGCGTAAGGTGAAGTGATAAACAGTTTGAAAGCGTAAATAATTATCTGAGAGGTTTCTGTTAAGATAGATCCATGGCAACGCTGTGAGCAGCAGGATAATACCTCGTGGCGAGTCCGGTGTATGCATACTCTATTCGGATATAACCATGTCTTCTGGGCAGCAATGTGTCATACATCGGCAGGCGCGAGAAAACATCATATAGACACACGCAGCTTCCAATCGCTCTATTTGTGTTTCGTAACTTACTGTACATTAACTTACTAATATTTCACTCTTCTAATCGCCCAGATAAGACTCAATAAGGAACGATCGCAGCGCCTTAACGCTCTGTCGAGTAATAATTTCTGCAAAGTTCCGCTTTAAATTGTAGGATGTGACATGCATGTTTGAAAATCATGTGCCTCAGCCTCTTCTATATGTCTCGCGATTCAAATTCTTTTGCTCCTCAAACACTGACGCTATGGTGAAATGCCCAGTTAGTCTGTGAATCGGGGCATGACGGTTAGGAATATCCTAAACAAGGACATTAAGGTAGCATTGAGGATTGACTTGAGTGTTTTACCTAGCTTCATAAGCTCCATGTTAATAAGAAAATCAAGATGGATTCTCCATAATTTATCTAGGTATGGAAGGTCCATGGTGGCAAGAAATGCTGCAAAGACTTAACATCGAAGCATCTTGCCGTGTTTTAGGTATTGTTACAGGTGACGAAACGTTGGTGTATCAATTTGACCCTGGACATTCTTTATTTGGATGTTCCCAGATGACGGACCATCCGTCAAAGTCAAGAGATCAAGGCGTGCAGGAAAGAAAATTGGTCACGTGGCAACCATTGGGCTGAAAATTAGAGAACTGTTACTGGTAAACGGCGTACAGAAGTTTGCCAACTTAACATCGGGCTTGTGCAAGGAACAGAAATTAAATGAAATGTGTAGTGTTTAACGCCCGCTTTAGCTACATACGGCACCGCAGGCGGTTCAACCAAGGAACAGAGGCACCCGACCTAGCACCATACGAATTGTTGTCCTCTACGGTGCAGAACCGACTTCGAGATCGGAGTTACAGCATACGATTGAGTGGGATGGCTCAGGCGGTTTTGTCTACAACCTGCATTTGGGAGATCCGAGTTCGGTTCCCGTGGCCGACATACCTGACCCATACGCTTTTTCGGGGGGTTTCCCTGATCGCTAGGTGAATGCTGGGTAGGTTAATTACATCCACCAAATTGGTGCACTCTTTCAGGATGAAAGTGTTGGCGAATATCTCGGCGTTGCATGGCGGGATGATACGTTCTTAATAAAATTTCCACCTCCGGTAGGCGGTCTGCGGTTTCTAAACCCGTTTCCGAACTCCAGTAGTGTTGTTCTGGCCTACCAGGGAGTTTCCAAGTGGTAAAGCGTAAGTTCGCTGCCCTCTACAGTGCGCTGGCTCCTCTGTTTACTTTCGCCTCATCCTTCCTCCCGGGGAAGCCTCAATTGGGGTATAGGTGCAAAAAATCAAGTTTCGACCTCCATGCCGACTCCTCTCACGACCACCGAGGTGGAACCACGCCTCACTGGAAAAGAACAGAAGCTGTGGATCAATTAAACCGTCATTCACTGATGAAAGAAACAATTCATAATGCCGAGTAGAATGCACACCGCTAGACCCGCGCACAACGGCAGCCAGTAGTGGGGGAATCCAGCAAGGTAGCGTGAGGGGCGAAACGCTGTGTGCTCCGTTAGGTTTTAAATGAAGTAATATGACGGAAATTGCATGGAATGAATGCTTCCAGAAGTATTTCGAGAATGGAGCCCTGTATACAATGCTAGGGGAAATACTTGTTTCCATAGCCATTGAAGTTAAAGACGGTGTGTAAATGGAACAAACTTATGTGGATCTACGTGATGATGGACGTTTGTGCTGCCACTAAGCCGTCTCAATACGCTATTACCATATATATGTGATGTCCTTCTACAGGGCAAGACCAACATCAGCGAGATATAAAGATTGATTAAATATTCTTTACATAATTGCTGTGCATAATACTTTGCCAAATGAAATACTTGCAAACAAGGTATCAGACCATGTGAAAACGCGCGTAAATTTGCACTGAACCCGTAGCTGCTGTAACGCCCATGACTGATATGCTGTCACTGACTTGACGAGCCCCTGTCAGTTAATAAAACAGCGCACAAATGCCAAACACAAAGTAATTTCGCTCGCTTCTATATGTATGTGGAAACGTCACCTCCAAGAGGTCCAGAATTCGACTCTTGGATAGTGTAAGTTATGTGGATAAGGTTTTTCCGCGGTTTTCCCTTATCCTGAAAGAGTATGTACGGTAACTGCAAGTTATTTTGATCCTGGACTCATTTGAACATCATTTCATTCATCCTCCCATATGATTTCGTTGGAGAATGGTAATTAAAGTAAGAAACAAGGCAATTTCTTACCGGCCGTACTGACAGTCGTGTATGTTAAACATTTTGAATTATCTTTGTTCAAAAACAGTGTGTGCTGCAGTCTGATTTTTAAAAGAAGATACGTGAAGGTCATCAAGCAAGGTACGTGAAGGGTAAGGGGTGGAAAGTCGTTACTATGGGAACGTAAGCGAAGGTTGCCAGATTGGCTACACTGGTGAATCACATGCTCAGATAGTTCGAACCCTTGTCCATGTTTCGAGTGTTTGGAGGGTAAAGAAAGGGGACCTGCATTATTTCCTGTCTGCTGTTGGGCAACATTGCAGCACCTCACGTGGAGAAACATGACCTTCATATATATTTTAAAAATCAGACTGCAAGAGAAGGCTGTTCCTCGGAGAGCTCTTCCGCATGCTTGCTGGCCTGTGTTTCAGAGTAGTCCGGAATATGAATAACACTGGGCAACAAAATAATAATAATAATAATAATAATAATAA
Organism: Mantis religiosa; assembly: GCA_030765055.1. NCBI lineage: Eukaryota > Metazoa > Arthropoda > Insecta > Mantodea > Mantidae > Mantis > Mantis religiosa. The sequence continues at coordinate 43,432,749 of CM060960.1, forward strand.
TAATAATAATAATAATAATAATAATAATAATAATAATAATAATAATAATAATAATAATAATTTTGAATGTTTCGAGCACTTCGTGAGGCAATTCCTACATATTTTGGGTTGAGAAAAACAAATATGACAATGAAACAATTTTATTAGCTCTAGTTTCTATGATATATACAAGGTGGAAGCATTACATGTTAACGGATTGAGAGAAAAGGATACATTTTAATTACATACATGCTAACAACAATGAAAGTGCATTTGATTTTTTAAACTGGTAATTACATGCTAAGAGTTCTAAATTGCTGGAAAAATACTTCGCAGATAGTCGTGTATGAAGAGAATCATGTGGTGGCCTATTGACTTCGTCGTCTTTTAGCTTGCCTCTTGTGATGGAGTTCCGCAGAATCCCTATATAAAGACCAACAGTAATCCGCAAGCATTACTTCATTCCAACGGCCCTGATATCTTTGTTCCATAACAGAAATGTCCTGATGGAATCTCTCCCCATGTTCATCACTAACAGCTTCACAACTAGGAGGGAAAAAGTCTAGGTGGGAGTGAAGAAAATGGATCTTAAGGGACATGTTGCATCCAAGGTTACGGTATTTTTGCCGGAGCACTGTCACCAAATGCTTGTAGTTGTCATCTCTTTTGTTGCCTAAAAATCCACGAACCATGAACCCTTGAAGGCTTCCCAAGCTTCCTTTTCTTTCCGCTCCAAAATTGGTTAAATGCAGGATCCTGTACAAGTTCTCTTATTTGTGGTCCGACAAAAATGTCTTCCTTAACTTTTGCATCACTTAATTTCCAACATTTCTGATTGTGTTTTGTTATTTGGCAGGTGTGCCAACTCCCAAAAAATTCCCCCAAATTTAAAATCTTCACTCTAAAAATGAAATGTCACTGTATCTTCAAAACAAGAGCTAATCTCTCGTTTTTATGGTGATTTTTTAATGCAGCAGATGGAAATACATGTAAATTCACTATTTTTAAGCCCGAAACATTTTCATTGTTGCCCAGTGTAATTACTGTAGTGGACAGAACCGTTTTGCTATTCCGTTCCTAAAGTTTATTACACCAAGCAGAAGTTATATTGTTGTCAACTAGCACCAGATTGAACAGTTTTGCAGCATTTCCTCGCTTTCCAGTTCCTTATTATATATCCTCACGTGCGGATGTGTTGGCGGAAGTGAATGTGACGGAAGCATCGCCGCAACATGTCAAGAAATAACCCTAGAGTACTGTGACTTGCGGTATAATTCATAGAACACTCAAAATTTTTTACTTAATCTAGTACATACAGTGTGTAAAGTCTGTTTAGTTAACTCGGCCGCCTCCTTTGACGAACCCTTATAATCGTTTTACAACCCCGGCCTTCCTTCTTTCAGTCCGTTCTGCATGGTTGGCACCTTTGTCAATACAGCATGGGTATAATAACCCGTATCTTATTCAAAGTGCGGTATTTGAAACCCACCTCCTTTAGGAGACCGTGCAAAATGCAGCGCTCATAAGGAAAATCACAAATTTCTTGCAAATGTGCAGCCATTTCGCCTAAGGCGGGCGCTCTCCCTTTTGCATAGAATCTATTAATTTCTCGGCGAATTAGTCGCATGTGAAATTATCAACTTTAGAGAAACGTTTCCTTTTGTTTTCACAGTTGATCGGCGTCTTTGGTATTCCTTTCGTCACAATATTTCTTACTGTATTTCTGTGAATACCCAGAATTTATCATCAGGTTCATTGCATGTCGCCTTACCAAGATTATTCTTCAGCACATTTATGTGTTCAAAACAAGCGCTTGAATTTGCTTAGAAAGAGTTCCCGTTATAACTTTGTTTTTTAAGGCTTTTCCAGTAATATAACTCGGCCCAGCAACACTTTCCAATTCATTCACACCATTGTCATCACTTTGATTGTTTTCACTGGGCTGAAAGTTATCTACTATTTCATTTGCATTTACCACTGCATTTCCCTCCCACGGACTCCACATCGTGACACACAACGAATTTCTGCACGTAATGAAACAGATCAACTGGAAGTTGGAACTTTGGCAACTGAGACTCCACGTGGAGTAGACATGCGGCTGTCACTTCGAGAAATTCAGGGTCGCTTATTGGTCCTCAACGACAGTGTTCCATTTCTGGAGTGGAGATAGATTAATGACGGTCATTAGTGGGCGGTAGGGCCGTTTCCTTTGCGAGGCAACTTCAGTCGCGTTGACTAGACAGACTTTATGAGTTATATACTCAAGCCCACCTCTGTAGAGTAGATGGTAGCGTGTCCATCTCACGTTCAAGTGGTTCCGAACTTGAAACTCGGTCAGGGTGATAAGGTTTTTCCGGGGTTCTCCCTTATTCTGGAAGATGAGTGATAACTCTAAGCTCTATTGACTCTGGACTCGTTTGAACATGGTGGTTTCCCATATCCTTTTTCTGACCAGCATTTATCTCAACCAGCAAAATGAATGGAAGGCAGAATAAAGTCATCTTGACTTCACATCCACAGAACCGTTTGTTTTTCATTTAAGTCTCGTTTAAAGGGGGTCAACCGACTCTTTTGTTCTATATTTATGTGCAGATTAGGAGTGGGTGTTCTATGTATTTCAGTTTGACCTTGGATTCTAGCGATAATCTCGTAGAGTACAAAATTTGATTTTTTTTTTTTAAATATACGTCCTCCAACGTTGTCATATCAGACGACGAATGAAATGATGTTGAAATGAGTCCAGGGTCCATAGAGATAGACATTCATCTTTCAGGATAAAGGAAAAACTCGGAAGAAAACTTAGCCAGATAACTCACTCTGAGCTAAATTCGAACTCGCGACATGTTGAATGTGTACGCTTCAGAAGCGGTCATAGAAATTTGCTTTATTCCTGTTAAGTACTCTTGTACTCAACAGGTTTCACGTTTCCCCAGCCAACTTGTATTTTAATCGTCTATTGTACTGCTGGCAATAAAGATAACACTATTAAAAAGTTATCACTGATTTGATTCTAATGGGCAGTTAATGGTGAATGTGACATGAGAAATCCGCCTTTACATTGCAAACTGGTGACGAGTGGATTATTTTTCACTTCTGGGCCTATTATACTAGTGTTAATGCAGAGGAAGACAGCTTCGAGAGTTGTGACGTATTTCAGTCGGGGGCGAGGCTTGCACTGTGATGTCAGGCAAGAGCCGTGTAAAGTCTGTTTAGTTAACGCGTATGTACGTCGGCCTCTGCCTTTGACGAACCCTTATAATCGTTTTACAACCCCCGACCCTCCTTCTCGCAGTCCTTTCTGCAAGGTTGCCACCTTTCTCGATACGTCATGGGTATCGTACGAGGTTTCGTCTAAATAAATTATCTTATGTTCATTACTGCGAAACTTCCTTAGTTTTGACAAATATATATCGCCAAGCTACAATTCTACTGGACTCCATAATAACCCTTATCTTATTCAAAGTACGGTATTTGAAGCCCAGCTCCTTTAGGAGGCCGCGCAAAGTGCAGTGCCCATAAGGAAAATCACACATTTCTTGCAAATGTGCAACCAATTCATCTAAGGTGGGCGCTCTCCCTTTTGCATAGAATCTATAAATTTGTCGACGAATTAAATTGCATGTGAAATTATATAATTTAGAGAAACGTTGCCTTTTGTTTTCACACTTGATCGGCGTCTTTGGTATTCCTTTCGTCACAATATATCTTACTGTATTTCTGTGAATATCCAGAATTCATCATCAGGTTCATTGCATGACCCCTTACCAAGATTATTTGTCAGCACATATTTATATGTGTTCAAAACAAGCTCTAGAATTTGCTTAGAAACAGTTCCCGTTATAACTTTGTCTTTTGAGGCTTTTCCAGTAATATAACTCGGCCCAGTTATTCGCATTGTCTTCACTTTGATTATGTTCACTTGACTGGAAGTTATCTACTACTTCATTTGCATTTACTACTGCATTTCCCTCCCAGGATCTCCACATTGTGACACACAACGAATTTCTGCACGTAATGAAACAGATCAACTGGAAGTTGGAACTTTGCAACTGAGACTCCATGTGGAGTAGACATGCGACAGTCATTTCAAGAAAATCAGGGTTGCTATTGGTTCTCAACGACAGTGTTCCATTTCTGAAGTGTGGAGATAGATTTATGACGGTCATTAGTGGGCGGGAGGCTCTGGTTCCTTTGACTCCGAACTGCACATGCATTAACTAAACAGACTTTACGTGTCTTCCCCTGTGTTAATGTGTATGTAGTATTATTTGGCACTTCTGATTGGCATGTGCTGCCAGCTATAGCCGTGACAGGAACTAACTGGCGCTGATTTTTAATATCTCCACTTAAGCGATTTTAATTGGAATAGATAGTTTTCTTCATTTAAAACCTAACGGACCACTACGGGCTGCCGTTTTGCGCAGGACTAGTAGTGTGCACTCCACGCGGCAGTATTGTGAGTGCTTTCTTTCATCATTGAGTGACGGCTATAGCCGTTGTTCCTTTGCAGTGAGGCGCGGTTCCACTTCAGTGGTATGTCAACACTCATAACATTCGATACTGGGCCTTTGAAACTCCACATTGCGTTCAAGAAATCCCTCATTATGTTCGATGTGCTTTTAGCTCTAGATGCATAATCGGTCCAATATTTTACGAGCTGTGAGGTACGGAAATGATATTTTGATCCCATTTTATCATGAACTGACAGAAGAAGAGAACTCATATGGGCGATTTCAACAAGATTCTGCTACTGCTCATACGGCAGAGGAGCCCATGAATAAAATTAGGGAAGTGTAGTGATTAGTGCTGGTGAATGGCTCTCTCGCACCCCGGATCTTTCAGTGTGTGGGGTAACCTGAAAGACAAAGTTTACGAGACAAATCCCCATACATTGGAAGAGCATATAGCACGAGAGTATCTACCAGGTCAGTCTACACAATGAAGACCAACCCCCTCCCCCTCTGACGACCTGGGAGTTACCGAGCTGTCCCCGAAGGGCGCCCGGCGCCTCCGTGGGGCTTTCCATAGGGCAAGACCTAGAGACTAGCAAGCCCCCCATCTGGTCCGAAAACTCAAGACGGGATGGAAGTGGATACGCCACTTACGCGCGCCAACTCCAAAGGGGAAGGCTACCGAACAACCTCGGTAGGGCCGCCTGGTGATTTACCACACCTACAAGCTATGCAGGCTAGTACGCGGGAATATATGGCTTCCCTCAACCCCGTCCGGAGACGAACCTGATCTCCCACGGGTATCGGGAACCACTGCCCCCGAGTCCAACCCAATCCGAACGACTCCCATTTAGGGAGGAGCTCGAATGTTCGACCCGAGGTTCCTCTGGTAACGCCACAGGTACCACGAGTGCTAGGGGTCCGCAGCGCACTTTGGAAGAATATTAGAAATAAAATCCGAAACATTAAAGTAGCCCAATTTGATCGTGACTCGTGTATTCTCCCGATATAATGCTTGTTTAGCCGATGCTGGACATTTCCAGCATCTTCTTTAAGGTAAGAGTGTTAAACATGCCTTACGTGCGGAGTTCATGTAGGAGCAAAGCCGGCTGTTGCACGCCCTATCACGCACAGAGGAAATGCCGCGCGACCGTTAGGTTTTAAATGAAGTACCTGTGTATAATAGTGTTGCAAACTTAGTCACTTCTGCTTCTGTGGTTTAATATTGTTAGGCAAGGCATTTCATTGTCCCTTGAAGAATAATATGAGTATATTCGGAGTATACAGTTTTAAGACAGGTGTGTTAGTGCCATTATCCTCGAAGCCGCCTCTGGTATTTATTAGAGGTGGATTCACTTGATGCACGGCACATCGTGGTGACGGGAGCAGGATGTGAAACGCTGCACGACTCCCATTGGTTGACGGCCTCGTAGCGTTGAAGGACAGACCTCAGCTCATTAGTTGCAGCATCTTTTGTATTTTAATAATTAGCAAAAGACTGCTTGGGAGAACGTAGAAGCTTAGAAAAAACTTGACCACAAAGCTGGCTGTTCTGTTGAGGATGAAAGCTAGGGAATTGTGGCTTGGGCCTTCACAGAAATGAACCTTTTTGTAAATATCGTTGTCAGAAAAGTTGAGTAAACGAGCGGATTAAGAAGCACTACATTTTGCATAGCTGGCTTTAACCTTCGGGCGGTGGGCGAGGGCTGGCGTGGGCTAAAAATATTTTATTTTGTACTAAAAACGGTTGGTTGCTTGCTCGTCATATTGATTTTCTGTCAGTGGAACGCACAGTTTTGTGCAGCATTGGCTCTTGCATGAAAACGAGTGTCATAAATAGGACAAGAGGTGGATAAAAGTGTAAGAAAACCACCCAAGAGTCCTTTGGTAACAGAGACTGGCTAAAGGTCAGGCGTTTCGTCTTCCCTTGTCTTGGGATATCGTTTTCGAATCCTGACATTGATACTGTGACTGTGGGTTCGTAGAATTAAAACTTCAACTTGCATAAATTCATAATGTTCTTTATTTCCGTAGAAACACACTTCGGTCAAACCTTGCAGTAGCAGAATTACGTAAAAATGAAATGTGTAGTGTTTAACGCCCGCTTTTACTACATACGGCACCGCAGGCGGTGACGCTGATGATGCATGAGATGAAGATGGAGAACCGGTGAAATGAGATGGCGGGGGAAACCGGAGGTCCCGGAGAAAACCTGCCCCAACGCCGTGTTGTCCACCACAAATCTCACTTTGCTGTCGCCTGGGATCGAACCCGGGCCGCCTTGGTGAGAGCCAAGCGGTCTAACCACTGAGCCACGGCGTGGCCAGAATTACGTAATATACACAAATACCGTCTTCCAAGGTCGATGGCCACAAACAAAAGCGTTCACTTTCACAACACAGTTGTGATTCTCAACTTCCGATTCGTCTCTGTTTACAACTCTCGTCACGACTCTGCGACTACTCGCTGGCGTGATATATGCCTCCGTTGATAATTCTAGACTGTTCTAGAATGTTCTCTATCAATCAAGATGTCACTAGAATTTTCAATTTATCTAACTTTATTTGTTTCGGCAGACCTTTTATCTCCGCGCTATATTTATTTGTTTCGGCATACTTTTTATCTCCGTGCTGTACTATCAGTACCTTATCTGTCTGTTTATGCGCGTTGCCGCCAGTCGCGACAATACAGACCTCTAGCGCACGCGGAAGCCAAGTTCAAAGGGTCCCAAGTTCTAATCTCGGTTAGGGTGATATGGTTTTTTCCGGAGGTTTTCCTTATCGCCATGATCAATAGGACTTACTTCCTTGGCATCACTACCGAGCGGGATGGCTCAGGCGGTTTTGTCTGTCTCCCGCATTTGGAAGGTCCGGGTTCGATTCCAGAAGTCGGCTTCCCTGACCCATGGTTTTTTCGGGGGGTTTCCTGGTCGTCAGAAGAATGCCGGACAGGTTGTTTACATTCCCCGATATCATCTGTTGGTCTCCTTCAGGGTATAAGTGTCGCCATCAGTCCCGGTGCTGCATGGCAGGATTATTTGCTCCTGGTAAACTTGGCCGTTTCAGAACCATGGTGGGTGAGGTTGGCACGAGGTCTACCCGGAAGTCCGAAGACTACGGCCTCTATCAGCCCGGGAGTGATGAAAAACTCCGGAGTTCTTTTCTTGGGGCAATACCTTGAGTCTAACCCCCCCCCCCCATCGACATCAACGTCAAGATAGGTGGAAGTAGATGCGCCACTTACGCGCGTCAACCCCGCAGGAAGGCTACCGAATAACCTCGGTGGGGTCTCACAGCTCTGCAGGCTTAGTACCCGGTACTTCTTAGGCAACCCTCTGCCCCCTCCGAGCGGCCGAAGCCTGGCTGGAGGTACTCGATCTCCCTCGGTTGTCGGGAACACACTGCCCCTTCGAGTCCAACCCAATCCGAACAACTCCCATTCAGGGAGGGGCTCGAATGTTCTGCCTGAGGTTCCTCTAGTAACGTCAGAGGTACCACGAGTGCTAGGGTTCCGCAGCGCCCGCACCACGGCAGCTGAAGGGGACGGATCACCTCCCCTACGGGAGGTGGGTGAGGCGCTAACTATACTGGCCTACCCTGGAGTTTTCAATTGGTAAAACCTAGGGACCCCACCCATCCTCTGCACTGTCGTGACTCCTTGGGTTGGCCACCTGTCTCCTCTCGCCTCATCCTTCCTCGCAGGGATGCCCCAGTAGGGGTCAAAGATACAGCATACCAAGTGTGCCCCTCCTAGCATAGACCAATCATATTGAAATGATGTTCCAGCCTCGGTAGTGTAGATGGTAGCGAGTCTGCCTCACGTTCAAGAGGTCTCGAGTTCGAGTCTCGGTCGGGATGAGTTACCTGGATACGGTTCTTTTCAGGGTTTTCTCTTATCCTGAAAGACGAATGTCGGGTAAATCTAAGCTCTATGGACCCTGGGCTCATTTGAACATCATTTCACCCATTCCATTCATCGTCCGATATGATTTAACATTGTAGGACGTAAAGTACAAACAAAATTAGTCCAGGGTCCATAAAGCTTAGAGTTACCAGACATTCATTTTTCATGACAAGGGAAACCCCCGAAAAAAAACCGAGATTCGAACTCGGAGCCTCTTGAATGTGAAGCCGATGCGCTACCACCTACGCCACGGCTCTCAATTGTTGCAGCAGTGTGTACATTGCACGCTGATCGTGTGGCTTATGAGAAACAACTTTGGCACTTAGTGCTTTGCCTTCATCGTGGCGATTATATTTATGGAGATCCGCGCGTCTATTTTCAAATGTAAGACGGTCCTGAAGCAACCAGCGTTCTTCGCTCCTCCTTCCGCCTCCAAATGATGACGTAGAGAACCAGCTGATTGTGCTTGGGAGTGGGGGTGCATACACTTGACCGCAGACGGCCGAATAAAAAGTACAGTTTCTTTTTACTATAGTCTACGTATTCATTAAATTGAGAATGGTTTATTAATTTCGATCCACGTTTCCGCAGTTCACCACAGTTCGCTAGCCCTTTATACTTTTCTTTTGTTATTCCAAGCCAGTTGTTTCTAATAAGTAAGCGGCGATGTTCAGTTGTTTAATAAATGCCAGCTCTTCATTTGTTTCTCTACTGCGTCCCTTTAGTAACGGTGCTATTTCACATGTTTTGATACTCCCAGAAACAAAACAAAAGCATTTATAGAAAAAAATCCTTACGTATGTGTAATTGGGGTAATCAACAACGGAAACCCTGCTCTTCTTCCTCTTAACGCCTCCTGGCTGTACATTTTTACTTAAGTTTTCATTTAGTACCTTTTATTTTGGATTTTTAATATGTGGCATAATGTTTCTAAATTCTATAAATAAATTACTTCCCAAATGCGGGCATGAATCATAACGGAAGTCATTTTAATGAAGTATGGCATAATCTGAAGTAGGTGTAAAGATAGCCACTCCGTTTTTTTAATTTAAAAAAAAGCTATGTTAGTAGAGAAATATGACTCGCGTAGAAACTTTAAGGACTAAAGATCTTTAATTTACCAAATCTGTACATGTACTGTGTATTACTTTACATAAGACAAGATTATAGAAACTTCATTACAAATAACCGAATGTCATCTTTCTGACGAATGAATGCAGTTGTTACGGGAGATCTGGTGTACCAGGGCTCGGTTTAGAGTTCAGAGAAGGCGGGAATACAGTGCAGTTTTATATTTATATGGTCTGACCAGCAAAATTTCAGCACAGCACCCGTCCCGCTAGAGTAGATGGTAGCGTGCCTGCCTCACGTTCAAGAGGTCCCTAGTTCAAATCTCTGTCAGGGTAAGTTACCTGGATAAGTAACCGGCTTTTCCCTTGTCAGGTCTAAACTCTATGGGCCCTGTACTCACTTGATCATTTCATTCATCGTCTGATATAGCTTAAAGTTGGAGGTTTTCCCTTATTCTGAAAGATGAACGTCTGGTAACTACGCTCTATGTAACCTTTAGAGGTATAATACAGCATGTTCTACGTGGGCTGTTCAATAAAGAATGATTACATTTTTTTAAAACGTACCTTTACTCATCCTCATATTTTTGATGGGCCTTCTCAAAATAGTCTCCACTGAATGCGATGCACTTGTCCCAGCGTTTCTGCCAGTCTTCAAAGATATGCTGGAAACCATTTTTGGAGAGATCCTTCAAAATCACCTCCGCAGCCTTTACTGCTTCTGATGATAATGCTTCCCACGAAGGCGCTTCTTGAAGTTAGGGAATAGAAAAAAGTTACATGGGGCTAAATCCGGACTATAGGGAGTTGCTTTTTTCAAGATATTCAGCAACAACATTAGCAATATGTGGCCACGCATTATCGTGATGTAGCATCCAGCCTGCTTCACGAAAATGTGATCTTTTGCGCCTGATATGGACTTGCAATGTTTTCAGGACATCCCTGTAGTATTGTCCAGTTACTGATGTGTGTGCAGGTACAACATGCTGATAAACCATTCCATGAATATCAAAGAATGAGGTGACCATAACTTTCCCAGCAGAAGCAACCACTTTTGCTTTTTTTTGGGGTTGGTGATGAAGGATATTTCCACACTGGGCTTTGCTGTTTGCTCTCAGGATCAAAATGATGTAGCCAAGTTACACCAGCAGTGATTACGTTTGAAAGAAACTCCGGATCTTCCTCTAATATCAACTTTAACTGCATGCAGACCTGCGTGCGAATGTCCTTTTGTTCGGGAATCAACAGTCCAGTCTTGGAACCCATTAGGCACGAACACGTCTCATGTGTAATGTTTCTGTTACCAACGTGTGGGTGGCACCCAGTGAAATGTTCAGTATTTGAGAAAGTGATCTTAAGGTAATTCATCGATCCCCTCTCACAATGGCAGCAGCAGTGTTGATGTTTACTTCCGTAAGAGCAGTAACTGGAGCACTGTGTCCACCTTCCTTTGAAATTGATTGTCTCCCCTCTTTAAACATTTTAAACCATCTTCGAACTGTGCTGTAGGGAAGAACAGACTCTCCATAGACCTCCTGTAACACTGTATAGGCCTCAACTGAAGATTTGTTGAGGCGAAAGCAGAATTTCAAAGCCGCATGTTGTTCCTCGCATGTTACCTCAATTGCAGCGGTAGGCGATACTGAACATTTCTGAACTTGACTGGTTCTCACAGGCGGGAACCAGGAGTACCAACAATGAAACTACTACGTCGTGTTTGTTTCACATTAAGCTAACAGAATATAATAAGATTGAATTTTAGTGCAAAAACTTATGACCGTAAGGAAATTATGATCATTCTTTATTGAACAGCCCTCGTATATTAAATTTTATTGTACTGAATTTGTAATGGATACTGTACAAATAAATATCAAATATGTAACCTGTACTCACTTGAACATCATTTCATTTATCGTCCGATATGACTTAACGTTGGAGGTTTCCGCGTATCCTAAAAAATGAACGTCTGTTAACTCTAATCTCTATGTAACCTGGAATCATTTGAACATTTTATTCATCATTCAATATGACAACGTTGGAGCACGTAAATTAAAAAAATTACTAAAATTCTTACGAAAATAAAGATTTTAATTCATTGGAGTGAATCTAAATGTTTTGAATTAAATTAATGTTAATTGATTTCTTTAAATAATCGGAATTGTTCAAAAGTACTGAAATTTTGTGAAAAGATGCTAAAGATATGTTAATTGTTTAAATTAGTACGTGAATTTGGTCTGTTTATGAGTTGAGTTCACAGCATTCCGTATCCATAATCAGCAATTTAAACTGCAGCAATTTCCCCCTTCGGAAACGTTTCAGTTAAGTCTAATTGTTGTTTTAATATCAAAAGTTTTGTTTTTGGTTTTCCGCCATCTCTTTTACAAATGTTTTCGAATTTACTTCGTTAATCTTACATGCCGAAAAACCTCAGAAAAACTCAACTTGTCTTTAATTTGCACTGTACATGCTTATCAACAACAATGGAAGCAGTAAACAATGCATGTCACGTGGTGGGTCGTTTATTGTTGACTAGAAAAATTAATGTACAATCCGCACGCTAATTATCGGTAGTATACTGTACTATCTTTGGTCACTTAGAGGGGACATTACTAGAGCTAGGTAATACAAAAAGGAGGGGAATAATAATAGAGAGAATATTGAAATTCTGGTATAAGTGTATTAAAGGGCAGAAAGGTTAATTATTGAATCTGTGCATGAAGCAACAGAAGAGCATTAAAAATACAAATAGTTGGTCGGAATTGGAAAGAATGATATTGAAGATAGGCATGGGAGATCTATGGAGAGCAGAGGAGACAAATTATAACGGTTTTTGGGAGGATGTGAGAGCTAGACTACAAGATGATACCGAAATTATGGTTTGCCAGAAGCAAAGAATCATGATAGATGTCAAAGGAATGTTGGTTCTTTGTTACGACCAGGGCAAGGCCAGTTGAGTTGGGGAAAAGTGTATAACAAAGCAATATAAGAAGCAGTGTCCTTTGAAGATTTCTAAAGGAATTGTCACTTGACGTGTATGAATAGGGAATTCTTTGGATCATTTACAATGGCGACCAAAACAGCCACAAAGGTATTTTGTTTGAAAAGGAATTTTGAGAGTGAAAGTTAGAGATATACACACGCGCAGCTGTGGTCAGAGAGCACTCCGGCGTGAAGCCGATGTGGCTAGTTCGCGGCTAGGAAGCCATTATAAACAGTCTTCGGCGTGAAGCCGAGCAGAGGAGTCTTCGGTGTCAGGCCGATGAGAGGAGTCTGAGACGTGAAGCCCATTAGAGCGGTCAACTTGTTCTGTCTTGAATATTTGTCGGGTCATCAAAATTTATCGAGTAATAAACAATTAGCATTCAGTAACTCTAAACCGAGATTGGTAACCCTCGGTCGGCAACTTCCATTTCGATGTTTGAAAAGAAGAAGCAGTGAATAAATAATTTGGAGACGGGCATTCTAGTGTTGTGAAAATCTCCTTCTCACACCCATCCACGCATACCCTGAGAGAAACCTCATTGCTCGCCAATCATATTTGTCACCGTCCACCAATCTTATTTGCTTCAAAGACATAGATAGGCAAGAAACATGGGAAAGTATAGAAGAAAGGAAATCTTTGAACTTTTATAAGAATTAAAGACAGAATGGGGTAGGGAAAAATATATAGATCAATGTGACAAAACTGGAAGAGAAGGCATAGCATGGATGAGAGTGGGGCCGGCCTCGGCAGATATGGTGGCATATCTGCCTCACTTTCAAGAGGTACCCAGTTAGAATCTTGGTAAGGGTGAGTTACCTGGATAAGGATTTTCCATGGTTTTCCCTTAACCTTCAAGACGAATGTCGGGTAACTCTAAGCTCCATGGACCCTGGACTCATTTGAGGATCATTTCACCCAATTCATTCACCGTACGATATGACTTAATGTTGGAGGACGTAAATTACAAGAGAGAGAGAGAGAGAGAGAGAGAGAGAGAGAGAGAGAGAGAGAGAGAGAGAGAGAGTAGGAATATTGTACTTAAAAAAGGGTTGGGAAGTAATGAGGTAGGAATGTGTAAATTTTGTGGAGATGAAAGCACTGTTCATTACCTGATAGAATGTAAGGAGTTAACAAATTACAGGAGAAAAATATGGGAGAAGAAATGGGTCAGTGTTGGGACAGGAATTTGGGACTATTCCTCGTTAATTTCTCTCCATCTTAATCCACACGTTCAGTCGCAATTTGGTACGGGATTTTTATATTTGAGATGGGATGCACGTTGACTGTTCGAAGATCTACGCCGAGAAGCCAGAAATAACAAATTCGTTGTATTTTGATTTGTTTCTTGATGATTGTACTTGGTTAACTAAGAGTCATGAGAATCTTAGGCGTGGTTCGGAATAAAGTTTCGGAGAAGTCAAATTTTGTAACTATTTAATTGTATTATTTAGAATACATTTTACTTGAACTTCCTTTCTCAGTCACTTCCAACATATCGATAAATTCTTACTTTGTTGTGTTCAAACAGATTCAAACTATTACTTAAATGTTCTTGATCTTGCACCACTATTCATCACACACACACCATTCCAACAAATATCTCTCTCTCTCTCTCTCTCTCTCTCTCTCTCTCTCTCTCTCTCTCTCAAAATTATTGATTTTTCGTAACTATCGTTACTCCTATCTTAATTTTGTGATTGGCCGATTTGATTCCACGTCACATTACGTCATACAATTATTACTTCGGCCAGTCACAAAATTACATATATTTATATTTATTTAAATTACTACATAGATTTACATAATCTTTTTTTTATAAATTTATAATCTTTTCATAACTTTTCTAAATATAACTCGAAACTACTGTTACAGTGTAAGTAAAGAGATATTGGCGGTACGCATGCTAATGGGGATGGCTGAAAAGAAAAATAGATGTATAGGAGATTTCTGATACAGGATAAGAGAAAAGTGGATTAGGATAAAAGAAGAAAAGGTCAAGACGAAATGGCATCAAGCTGCTCAGGAAAACCAAAGGCTTATAGCCTGGGGGCCTGAGTCAGTAAGTAAATCTTAGGGTCAGCAGGAGGTATAATGCAGCATGTTCTAAATTTTATTGTACTGAATTTTTAATGGATACTGTACAAATAAATAAATATCAAATTATCTTTGGTCACTTGATGGAAGCAAATGCCGTTATGTGGTGTAACAATTACGACCCTTCATTTTTGTGCTGCATTGTTGTAATTTGAATTCTGACAGTGGGGTCTCCACGACTTTAAGCACGATCCTCGCACAACAGTTCAACAGAATTGAAGCAGTTTTTTTTTACAGTAAACTTCGATATAGTAGGAGCATTTAACTATTAGAATAGGTAGAATAACGTAGGGGTTAATGAGAAGTGGTCGATGCTTTTATGAATTCCTGCAGGCCTTGTGGGCGAATGGCCTCAGACTACCAAATTTCCATAGCGGATGAAGGAGGAGGAATTTGAATAAAACTGGTTCGAAACCATTTTTGATTAGAAGAACTCGTGGACTACATTACCTCGGCCATAGACGTCTATTCTAATCAACAGGTCATTGCTTGTTCCTGTGCTGCAGTTTCAAGGTGTAAATGAACGTCGTAAATTGAGATTTTTTAAAATATATTTGCCACTAAACGCCAGTATTTCAAATGAAGTCGTTTATTTTCTTAAATTAATGCTAGTAATGGTAATTTAAACCGAGTTGGATGACTCAGGCGGTTTTGTCTGTGTCCTGCATTCGGGTGGTCCGGGTTTGATTCCCGTGGCAGGCCTAATTTGGCCGGGTCGCCAGGCAAATGCTGGATACGTTAATTAGAACCCCTGGATTTTCTGTCTCTCCAATTCATCTCCATTATCATTTCACATCGTCTCTCATCTGGTGGGGCCGCGCCGTGGCTCAGTGGTTAGACCGCTTGGGTCTCACCAAGGCGGCCCGGGTTTGATCCCAGGCGACCGCAAAGTGAGATTGGTGGTGGACAACACGGCGCTGTGGCAGGTTTTCTCTGGGAAATGAAATGTGTAGTGTTTAATGCCCGCTTTTACTACATACGGCACCGCAGGCGATGACACTGATGATACATGAGATGAAGATGGAGCACCGATGGAATGAAACGGTGGGGGAAACCGGAGGTCCCGGAGAAAACCCGCCCCAGCGCCGTGTTGTCCATCACAAATCTCACTTTGCGGTCGCCTGGGATCGTTTCTCCTGGACCTCCGGTTTCCCCCGCCATCTCATTCCATCTTCATCTCATGTATCATCAGTGCCACCGCCTGCGGTGCCGTATGAAGTAAAAGCGGGCGTTAAACACTACACATTTCATTTCATTTGGTAGTCTCTCTTGTGGTAGAAGTGTCGTCGGGAGTCTCGGCATTGCATGACAGGATGATATGCACCTGATAAACACTTCCTCCTTCGGTAGGACGTCTCCGGGCCGGCCTCGTGGGTCGTTTCAGGACCACGGCGGTTTGGATATCGGTTGGATATCCTTCCGGGGAGTTTCCAACTGGTGCGTATTAGTGACCTTGCCCTCTGTACTGTCGTGACGATTACGGCTTGGCCGCCTGTAGCCATTGACTCTCACCGGGTTCAATCCCAGGCGACCGCGAAGTGAGATTTGTGGTGGACAACATGGGGCTGGTGCGGGTTTTCTGCGGGATCTCCGGATTCCCCCGCCATCTTATTCCACCGGTGCTGCCTCTTCATCTCATGTTCCATCAGTGTCACCGTCTGCGGTGTTGCATATAGTAAAAGCAGCAGTAAACACTGTGATTTCATTTCATTTGGGGTCGGCCGCCCGTGTCTCCTCTCGCCTCATCCTTCCTACCGGGGATTCTCCACTTGGGGCATAGGCATATTTCATTTGGGGTCGGCCGCCCGTGTCTCCTCTCGCCTCATCCTTCCTACCGGGGATACTCCACTTGGGGCATAGGCATATTTCATTTGGGGTCGGCCGCCCGTGTCTCCTCTCGCCTCATCCTTCCTACCGGGGATACCCCACTTGGGGCATAGGCATATTTCATTTTGGTCGGCTGCCCGTGTCTCCTCTCGCCTCATCCTTCCTACCGGGGATACCCCACTTGGGGCATAGGCATATTTCATTTGGGGTCGGCCGCCCGTGTCTCCTCTCGCCTCATCCTTCCTACCGGGGATACCCCACTTGGGGCATAGGCATAATAGACGTACCAAAACCCCTCTGTAAAATTCTATCTTAATGGTAATTTTTCGGTAGTTTTAACTGAAGCTAAATTCTTGTCTTCGTTACAATATGCCCAGATCTATGCTCGACATGACTTTTAAACCTGAGTTAAATTATAACCCAAAGGAGATATATTGCGTTTCCTACAGTTTTTGTAAACCCACTTTCCTATTCCATTGTTTCGAATGAGTCTTTCCGAATATACTTTTGCCATTTCATTTTTTTCGGAACGTGTTCATTGCCCCTCGAAGATTTATTGTGGGTTGCTATGTAATGCATTAACACATTCTGTTTCGTATTTAAATCCAGACTTTCTAGGATACGGCAGGTAGATATGATATAAAATCCCCCACTCTAGGCTATCCTTTACATGAAAAGTACTTCGAAATTTTCGATTTTCCCAAATGCCTCCCAAGGATTTTAATTAAAATGTGTCGTAAAGTGGTATCTTGAATTTTCTGGGAGTAGTTTTCGAAGACTTCCTCACTCTTTTTTTTTAAATTTCAATCCTTCAACTTTAAGTCATATCGAACAATGCATGAAATTATGTTCAAATGAGTCCACGGTACATAGAGCTTAGAGTTACCAGATATTCATCTTTCAGGATACGGGAAAACCTCCAACGTTGTTATATCTGACGATGAATGAAATGATCAAATGAGTCCAGGCTACACAGAGCTTAGCGTTACCTGATATTCATCTTTCAGGATAAGGGAAAACCTCCAACGTTTTTATATCTGACGATGAATGAAATGATCAAATGAGTCCAGGCTACACAGAGCTTAGCGTTACCTGATATTCATCTTTCAGGATAAGGGAAAACCTCCAACGTTGATCGGACGATATATGTAATGATACTCAAATGAGTCTAGGGTCCATGAGCTTAGAGTTATTAGACATTCTTTTTTCAGGATAGGGGAAAACCTCCAACATTAAGTCATAACGGACGATAATAATATGATGCTCAGATGAGTACAGGTTACATAGAGCTTAGTTACCAGACATTCATCTTTCAGGATAAGGGAAAACCTCCTATATTAAGTCATAACGGACGATAATAATATGATGCTCAGATGAGTACAGGTTACATAGAGCTTAGTTACCAGACATTCATCTTTCAGGATAAGGGAAAACCTCCTATATTAAGTCATAACGGACGATAATAATATGATGCTCAGATGAGTACAGGTTACATAGAGC
This sequence comes from Mantis religiosa, assembly GCA_030765055.1. NCBI lineage: Eukaryota > Metazoa > Arthropoda > Insecta > Mantodea > Mantidae > Mantis > Mantis religiosa. Next base: position 43,450,556 of record CM060960.1, read on the forward strand.
TTAGTTACCAGACATTCATCTTTCAGGACAAGGGAAACCCTCCAATGTTGTCATATCTGACGATGAATGAAATGATGTTCAAATGAGTCCAGGTTACATAGAGCTTAGAGTTACCAGACGTTAATCTTTAAGGATAGGAGGAAAACTCCAACGTTGATCGGACGATGTGTGAAATGATACTCATATGAGCCCAGGGTACATAGAGCTTAGAGTTACCATTCATCTTTCAGGATATGAGAAAATCTCCAATATCAAGTCATATCGGACGATGAATTAAATGATGTCCAAATGAGTACAGGGTACATAGAGCTTAGTTACTAGACATTAATCTTTAAGGTTAGGGGAAAACCTTCAACGTTAAGTCATATCGGACGATTAATGAAATTATGTTCAAACGAGTTCAGGTTCCCTAGAGCTTACAGTTACAAGACCTTAATCTTTCATAAGGGAAATGCCGAAAATAAACCACCACCATGCTTCAGATTCAAACTCGGGACTTGAGCGTGAGGTAGTCACTCGATCACCTACGCCACAGAGACGGACATTATCCTGGTCATTGTGATTGAGCTTTGTATAATTAGTGAACCATATGAAGTCGACAGAAGCCCACAATTTATAGGTTTCTTAACTAGGAAATTGATATTGTTGTTTTTACTGCTGATCGTATAAAGATAACGGAATTTCGCAACCGCCTGTCGCCTGCTGTATTGCCCAATCTCGTCCTACGGGAGGAAACGTGATGTGAAACCAATTCTGTAAATGTTCTATCGAGGCTATCGCGAAGCAGGTAAAGGGAAGAGCTTTTGTGGAAGAATTGTAGAGAAAGTTAGGCGTGTAGGTGCTTTTATTCAATTTCTACCACAAAATACCGGAGAATATGCTTCCTGGTCGAATTGGAGAGATTATAAGGGTAAAAAAATTGTTTTTTAATTTACGTCCTCCATCGTTAAGTCATATATAGGTAACGGATTTATAGGCAGTAAAAATGTGTGAAATAGGCAGGCAAAAAGGCGCTAAAATGGGCAAAATAGACACTTAAATAGGCACTAAAAGTTTGCTAAGTAAACACTTAGAAATACACAATTTTAGTAAGATGGCTCCTAAAATGCACTATAAATGCACTATAACTAAATGACAATCAAGGCAACATATGCTGCAACAAATTCGCTAAACACATACTATTTTGCTGTTTCCTAGGCGAAATAGTTCTACATTTATTCCAAAATTCATAAATGGCTTCACAGCAAGTTAAAATAACAGATATTGTCGTATAATTAAAATACATATAAATCTACTTCACTAAGTAAGAACCATAATGTGCAGAAAGGCGTGGAGTAACTGCTTCAAAAAAAAAAAAAAAAAAAAAAACATGGGTTTGGGGGGGGGGGGGAGCTTAGGGGTGAAAATTGAATTATCTGAAGCTTTTGTTAAATTCGTTTCAAGTTTAGACCATTTTTGTGATTGATCAAGAATAGATAATACTAAGTTTCAGCTTTCTAGTTACAATAACTTCTGAGGAATTAACAGTTTATGTCTAAATTACAGACGATTTTCAAAATGTCTCACATATTTTAATTTTAAAAATTAATGTTTGGGCTATAAGTTTCTGTACCCATTTTAAACTATTAATGACCTGTACCTATGTGAAATATTTGTCTTCGCCATATTAACGAAGGGAAAAAATAATCATAACTATTTAACAATTTTTATTTTCCTAAGCGTTTTCAGTAAGAAGTAAGCATTATAATTCTTTTCAATACAAATAACAAAAACACAATAAATGTAAATGGGTGTACTTAATATGCAGTTGTCCTTACAGGAATGTTTAGAATTTCATAAAAAATTAATAGAAAACTGCATCCTGTGGAACATTTTGAAGTTAGGAAAATGTAGAAAATAACGAATCTAAGAAATCTGAGGTTAAAATTACGTAATAGCAGCTACGATACAGGTGTAGGGTTATTTAAATAGTCATGTGACGTTTTCTGTAGTGCCACTAGAAAAATAAAATAAACTTTATATTATTGAAGTATGTCTATATTAATTTTAGGACAAAAAAAAAACTAAATTTGGTATTGTAAGTTTCGGACCAATTTGCACAGATTTGTCTCCTTAATAAACTCCTTTTTGTATACCCAATGTGCAGCAGTAAGAAATTTCTCTTCCCCGAAAACTTCACGTTGAAACCAACAAATGCAAAAGCTGCTGTCACAAATTACAAGCAGAAGAAATTGGCTAAAAAGGCAGTTTTAGGCACTAATAAGCAGAATATGCACAAACGTATGAAATAGGCATTTATATGCACTATAAAACTAAGAAATTAGGCTAATAATTGTAGGAAACGTGCTTATAACTTAAAAGCCTACGTTTCTGAACAAAGGAATAAAATAGGCAAATAGGGTAAAATCCGCCCCCTAGTCATATCGGACGATGAATGATAAATGAAATGATGTTCATATGAGCCCAGAGTCGATATAGCTTAAGAGTTACCAGTCATTCATCTTTCAGGATAAGAGGAAATTCGAAAAAAAAAGAAACCTTTCACTCTGCACGAGATTCGAACTTGGGACTTCTTGAACGTGATCATTAAGCGTCTACTACTCTATTAACATTTCACGAAGCCTTAAGATTAATTAGCATTTAAAAAAGACCTTTTGCTGTAATGTCATTAGGGATTTAATTGACTTTGTTGGAACACCTCTGTAGAATAGATCAAGGTACTGCTTTCTTTGCAAAGTCTTTTAGTCTTGACTGTCGAAGGTGGCAGAGTGACCATGAATGGTAGGTATATTAGTAGAAAAACGTAAAGTTGCCGAGTGTGGGCGCCAAGAGTACAAATGTTGCCGCCCTATTGATTTTCGTAAAGGGGCACAGACCCCTCTCTCGGCCGGTTCACGAAGGACGGGTCACTGTCCGCGCGCAGCACTATCATCTGTTGCGATCTACGGGCATGTGTACTCTTTATACTCTATGGCCACGCGTAGTCGGAGACAAATGACTGAGGCTATGCAAGGGAATCCGGGTTCGAGTACCGGTCGTGTTTGTACGCGCACTATGGTCAGATATTTATCCTTTGTGTTTCTCCCCTTATCAGTAATAGTAGAGGAATTGCATTCCACCCTAAATTTGGACATATAAGTACGTAATTTGAGATCTGAAAAAAAAAATTAGGTAGGTAACTTAACCACGAAACGTCGTCATATACCAAAGTTAGTATCTATACTCCACATCTAAGGGTGCGGCACGAAAATTTTGAATCTTTCCCCTTGGACTATCTTACATAAACCTTTTTTTTTTCGGAATGTTTGATTTTCTCAAAAAAATGGCTATACGCTTTGGATTAAAACCGGTATCGTGATAGAATCCTAGCCAAATGAGATACAAGCACTTTCACATTAGTCTAATGTTCCTTTATGTCTCAATTGCACGCACTAATTGGCGCTGCTCCAGGTTTTCGACGCACACAAAACATTATCTTTTTACACTGCTGTGCTTGCAATTTCAACTGTTCAACTCGCAGAACTGCACTCCTTGCAGGCTCTTATCACGAATGACTCGGGCCTTTTCGTTCGTTCTGTGATCCAGCCTGAATGTTTTTGCTGCGTACCCACCCTCGATAGGGTTTAATCGCGCATATGGACTAAAGGAGAGGGGTTTTCCTGGGTGGCTTTTTGTGTTTTAGGCTGTGAGTGAGATAGATGGAGTAAGTTGCCTCTCGGAGTTGGATTTGCACAACTCAGTACCCTTGGATTGAATGGTAGTACTATATGTTTGATAGGTGGAAGTTTATAGGCCAAATGAGCTCAGCTTTTGATGAGCTTGTTAGCTCGAGTGCCGGCATGCCACGTGGGAGGAACCGACGCCGCCTGAAGCACCGTCACCTGAGATAATCCCCCACAGATCTAAACAGGGCGCTTTCATGAATTGGTTAACTTGCCTATAATTTTGCTGCCCGGTGCCTAATTTCATACTGACTAAGGCTGGCTTTTGTACCTCCTTTTATGCCTCTCCGTTTAGAGAAGGAATCTTCTAGAGGCCGAATTCTCTCGAGTCGAAAGATTGGAACATTGTCGAAATCGAACCTTCTAGAACCTTCGGAAGTCGAACGGTCTGGAAAACATGCATGCAATATATTTTCATCGCAAATGAAATTATATATGGAATTTTCTGTATGTAGCCACTTTAGTCCCCTTCGTTTTGGGTTACCTTTGCATATGTCTTTAGGCCCAATAGGTCCACTGTAATGGGTATTGAATCTATAGTAAATAAAGTACTTAATGCTTTTGAGAACAAACAGAATGTAGCGGCATGCTTATGTTACCTTACTAAAGCTTTTGATTGTTTACCACATGATCTGCTGCTAAAGAAATTAGATTACTATGGAATTAAAAATAAAGAGGTGTCTCTAATTCGATCATATCTTAGTAACAGAAAGCAAGTGGTTGTAATAATCAAATGTCAACAGTTGGAGATGTAACTACAGGAGTTCCTCAAGGATCTATTTTGGGTCCTTTTCTGTTTATCGTAGCTATTAATGACTTGGCTGCTGCTACTCGTGGTAAAGTTATTTCTTATGCAGGTGATACTACAATCCTTAATACTCTTTCTGCAAGTACCTTCAATTGGTCGAATACTTTGGATCAACTGTTTGACTGGTATGGGGCAAATGGTCTGCATATTAACAAAGGTAAAACACAAACTATTTTATTTAGTTTAAAAGATAAACAGAGTCATGAGCAGAGGGTTAATCTACTTGGAATATGGTTGGACAACAAGCTTTGTTGGAAATTCCACATAACAGAAATATGCAAGAAGTTGTCAAAAGTTTTATTTCTCTTAAGAAGGCTTAAAATGTGTGTTTCCACTAATATTTTGTTAAGTGTTTATTATAGTTTATTTCACTGTCACTTGAATTATGCCATTTTGCTATGGGGTAGCAGTGGAGAAGCCAACGAGGTATTTTTGCTCCAGAAGAAGGCTCTTAGAAAAATAAAAAAATTGTGATTCTCACCAACACCGTGGACCTATCTTTAAAGCATTTGGTATTTTTTACTGTAGCATCTCTGTATATATTTGCATGTTTGAACCTCATTCATCTTCAAAAGACAGATGAGGCACTTCTTTCTGATATACATGCTCATGATACTAGGGGTGGAAATAATATGTTACCTCCTAAATTTCGCTTACAGAAATCTCTGGATTCTCATCTGTAGCTTGGAGTGAAATTATACAATAAATTACCTTTAAATCTAAGACAAATTGTAAATGCAAATTCTTTTAAAACTAGAGTTAAAAGTAGCATTAAGTTACTTAATTTTTATACACTACAAGAGTAATTAAATGTAAATTCATTTTAATGACCTGCTGACAAAACCTATTGCATTGTATGCAAATGGTTAAATAAATTATTATTATTATTATTATTATTATTATTATTATTATTATTATTATTATTATTATTATTATTATTATTATTATTATTATTATTATTATTATTATTATTATTATTAAAATTTAACCCTTCAACGTTGCTTAGGCAGTTTCGTCTGCGGCCTACATTCGGGAGATCCAGGTTCGATTCCCGTGACATACCAAACTAGCGGAGGTTTTCGCGCGTCGCCAGGCGAATGCTGGGTAGGTTCATTACATCCCCCGAATTTACTGTTCCTCCATTTCATCTCCATTATCATTTCACATCATGTCTCATCTGTTGGTCTCTTTCAGGTTAGAAGTGTCGGCGTTGCATGGCAGAACGACTTCCGGTCTCCGAACCCTGTCTTGGGAGCCCGTTTTGGGACCACACTAGGGTGGGGTTGTACTGCCCTGCTGGGGAGTTTACAACGGGTAAAATGTAGGGTTCCGGTCCTGTGCACTGTCATGGATGGCCGCTCTCTCTTCTCTCACCTCATCCTTCCTCGTATGTGTGCCCCACTTGGGGCATAGATACAATAGACCAAGTTTGGTCTTCAGTGCCGTATCTCCTCCGCAGTGTAGTCCAGTCCAGTTCATATCGGACGATGACTGAAATGGGAGAAATGATGTTCAGATGAGCCCAGAGTTCATAGAGCTTAGAGTTACACGACGTTCATTTTTCAGGTTAAGGGAAACTCCCTGGAGAAAACCTAATCACCCAGACCGAGGTTAGAACTCGGGACCTCTTGAGCGTGAGTCAGACACGCTGTCCAATACTCTGCAGAGGCGGGTATTGTGTAAGTTATAGCCCTGACATGCCCTTCTGTCGAAATAGTTTTAAGTTTTGGAGATTTAATAAATAATGTATAAACTTTTAGCTCACATTTACAAATTTATTTCGTATATTTAAAGAGCCTGTCACTAAATGATACAAAGGCGAGACGGACGATTTCCCAGTTAGGTATTTAAAAATTGAAGCCAGTAACAAAGAATAACTTGGAACAATTGACGCCACACAAAAATAGTTTATATAAATAGCATTCTTTAAAGAAATCACCTCTACATCTTTATGGTTTACCAGTTGTACGGAAGTCAATGTTCAATGTAAATTATAATTGAGGTGGAGAAATTTTATTGATTTTTTTTTTTTTTTTTTTTTTTTTTTTTTTTTTTTTAGTAATTTACGCCCTCCAACGTTAAGTCATCGGACTGTGAATGAAATGATGCTCAAATGAGTCCGGAGTCCATGGAGCTTGGAGTTACCTGACATTCGTCTAACAGGATAAGGGAAAACCCCGGAAAAAACCTTATCCAGGTAACTCACCCTAACCGAGATTCGAACTCGGGACCTCTTGAACGTGAGGCAGACACGCTACCATCTACGCTACCGAAGAGGGCGATAATCTGAGTGTCGGATTCTTAGCTTAAATATCAAGTTTTGGAATTGATAGAGCATAAAATCTTGTACCAAATTTTTGGGTGGGATTTGTAAATACGTGGTAGAGAAACTGCTTCTCGATCCAGTTTCAGTGATGGAAATCATGACTCATCACGAACTCCATTTTCACTTGTCAGTAGTAACACTATCAATTGGTTGTGCTAGGTCAGGGGCGTATACAGGTTTTGGTTAGCGTCGGCTACCCCTATATCAAAACAAACCCCATCTGCTGATGACAGAACAGGTATTTCTGCCTCCACCCCTTTTTGAGCACGCAATGTTACACGGTCGCTGTCGCCCTTCATTTGTTTGCCATGACACGGAAAGAATGTGGAAGTGCAAAGTGTGTAATAGAAATGGATATAACTTATTTTATGTCATAGATAAACATCGTTCATAAGAGATACAATTGAAGAAAGCTGAGTATAGTGGAGGCGTTAGCTTGCTGCATAATGTATTTGTTCATGAATAAAGGTAATCTTCAGGCATTTTTGATGAATCGTAAATGAAAGTTCAATAGAAACAGTTACAAGTTGAATGACTTGTTCTAGAATACATTTACCATCAACTGTCAGGAATCACTGAATAAGGTAGATAGCTCATTTGTCACACATGCAGGGTTACCAACGTATGATGGCCTTCGAAAGACCTTTTCAAAGAAATTTTCTAGATCTTAGCACGTAGATATTGTCATGGACTTTGAAACTTAGACCAGTCCTGTCATTACCCAAGTTTATTTTATTGATTTATAAATGTGTGGATACTTACAGGAGTAACGTAGCTAAACACTAGAAACAAACAAGGAAAATAAAAATTAACATAAAATAATCTAGAAAGACAAAAATAAGGAATTGAAATATTGCATCTAATTATAATATTACTACAAACCTAGTAACAATACTGTTCTTCGAAAACAGTAATGACTAATTGTCATTTTTAATTGAGTTTGAGACATGTTGGATCTACATCGAAATAATGAAGTGCGTTATACGAGGTAGCGCAACTACTCCGTCTTTCGTGTAAGCGTATATCCCTTCGTGTGCTAAAAGTTGCAGAACGAAATGAGGCAGTTCCAGTTAAACTCATGGAAGTGGACTTGGTTCTAGGCCGCGCCGTGGCTCAGTGGTTAGACCGCTTGGCTCTCACCAAGGCGGCCCGGATTCGATCCCAGGCGACCGCAAAGTGAGATTTGTAGTGGACAACATGGCGCTGGGGCGAGTTTTCTCCGGGATCTCCGGTTTCCCCCGCCATCTCATTCCACCGGTGCTCCATGTTCATCTCATGTATCATCAGTGTCATCGCCTGCGGTGCCGTATGTAGGAAAAGCGGGTGTTAAACACTACACATTTCATTTCATTTTTGGACTTGGTTCTGCTCCAAACGACAATAGGCAATCGGTTATCAGGGTTGAACTAACCTGTTTACTGTCCACTAACGCAAAGTAAGTCACTGAGAGGAATGTGCCACCTTTACACAATGGGATAAGGAACGCATGCTACACAGGGAGCAGAAACATGCGCCCTGTACACTAAAACCGAGAAGATTTATTCACAAAAGTTGAAGCCGTCAGAATATTTTTGAATTGTCTGTAACTGAATTGACATGGGGTGTCATAAATTTCCTAAGGAGGGGGTAGCAAGCTTCTCCAGCCCCGTGCATCTCAGGTCTCGGAGACTTTCTTTTCTGTGGGTAAACTGTAGTACGCTCACGCCACTATCGTGAGTGTAACTGGAATTTCCCCGTTGCCTTCTGCAACTTTTCTAACGCATGTGATACCTGCTTTCGCTAAGGACGGGGCAGTTGGGCCGCCTGGTGAATGTTTGGGATTTCTGTATTATAAAGAATATACAATATTTTCCCATTTGTATCCAAGGTTTAAAAGTTTAAGCCATGTCAGTGAGTAGCTTTGCAGAATTTCTAGTTTTTGGCAGGCAGATAGTCATTGGACTTTGAAACTTGGACCAGTCCGATATTTACACAAGTTGTAAAGATTATGCAATGTTTCCCCATTTGCACCAGCCTTCTTCATTAACATGATGTAGATAAAGGAATGTCTTTTTAAGAATAGTTTGTACGAGAGTAGAGAACGGCAGGTTGGATCGACAAATTGGAGAGGCTAGCCTAGGTCAGCTATTCATGTCTAACCTTTAGGAAGTTATTGAGTTCGATTAATTACATAGAGTGATAAGTGTTTGTAAGAATAGTTTATACAGGAGTAGAGAACGGCAGGTTGGACCGACAAATTAGATAGGCTAACCAAGGCCAACTATTCATGTCTAGTCTTTAGGAAGTTATTTAGTTCGATTAATTACATAGAGGAATAAGTGTAAGAATAGTTTGTACAAGAGTAGAGAAAGCCATTAAGTAATTTCATCAGGTACACATAGTATATGTTGTAACCCCATTGAAGTAGCATATTAGACAATGACAAAGGGACCGCGGGATCGTGTCACCTCAAGGTAGCTTGACCAGATACTCATAAAAATGTGGTTAGAGTTTCACGTTACTGCAGTTGTGGCAAGAACCTTTCATTCAGCATTTATGGGAGCACTCTGCCAGTAATCTATTACGCCAAACAGAAAAATATAGATTGATATTTGTCGAGGAAGCCAGAATAAACGCAGAACTTTTGGATATTAAAGTACGTGGTCAATTATTAACAGACATTGCGACGGTTTAGCAGCCTCGATTATGTAAAGCGGCCTTGTTACTAACCAGTTTTCTTGGCAAAATCATCGTCCTCAAATCGCTGTTGAAATTTCACGCAGAACTGTAAACAACGATCCAGAGAGTCGGTGTGATTTCATATTTGAAACGTGTACTTGACGTCTGTTCTCCAGCGGATGCGTTGACGTAGAGCCTTCGTTTGGACGGGTGGCCGCAGAGTGGGAACTTTCTTGGCAACGGGGAGCACGTTGATTGCCGGCGGAGTGAATATTTATAGCACCTTAAATTCAACAGCAAAGATTCTTCATGCAAATTTCTGCTACAGTAACCTCATGCCTTTGTAAAATATTGACATCTTGTTTCGCCACATGTTTCTCACTTTAGTGTAACACCCATTAGTTCTTTAGGTTATATAAATGAAATGCATACTATGTACGAGAAAAAAACTAGTGAATAGGGCGATCTTTAATATCCAACGCCGGTCCTCGTAGCCATGGTCGTTAGAGCGCATGTCTAGCGTTCCGTCACGCAGAGGGTCGCGGTTTCGAGTCCCGCTTCGGTGCCCGAATGTGCGCCACTAGAGAAAACAGATCCCCTCCCCGATGGCCAAACGGGTTCTTCCCGAAGGCCAACAAGCATGTGTGTGTATTGTCTCTGTGCGCCACTAGAGAAAAACAGACCCCCCCCCCCTCTGGTGGCTAAATGGTTTCTTCCCGAAGGCCAAAAATAAAAAAAATAAAAACTATCAAACACCCAGTTGTAAACATTAACTGTATTACTCAGGTGTGTTTTGTTTAATTTTTTGGTGAATATAATGTTTCTTGTAACTATTATACATAAATAGTAGAGAAAGGAGGAGTGAAAGTGATGAGAATGTAGGCAATATTGATTTGGAAACAACTTCATTGAATCTGGAATGCGTCTCCTTTGTTTTTGGTGTTTGTACGATGTTTCTAGAAAGAAAATGGGAACACAAAAAACTATTTTAATGCCATTCATTTGTTTATTTTGTAACCTTTATGCGACGTTTTCTGAAACAGTGACATTTTAATTTAAAGCAGATGTACATACATAATGCCACATTTGGCCTGAATCGGCCAGTTCAAATTACGCAAGAAAAATAATCGAGTTGCGTCTGTTGGAAGTTTGCTGGTTCATATGTGTACAATTCTGATGCCCGATTTCACCAATAGATGTTAAGACAACACTGGTTTAACAATAAAAATTGAATTTCATCAAAAAGTGTTAGCTTAGCACTCGTGTTAAATCTCTTGTTAAACTAACAAGCCAAATTTCTGATGTTAAGTCCTTAATAATTGTAAATAGTCAAGGTGGCGAGCATGAACGCAGCTTTTGATGTCGATTTGCTACATTTAGGCTGTCTGTATAAATGGCATAAGTAATAGAGTACGGTCTATGAGGAGAAATTATTTTGAGGAGCTATCAGAAGAGAATTTTCTACCGAGGTATAGACTGTCGAAACAAGTTGCTATGAAGGTTACTGTGGCAGTACAAGAGAAGTTAAAACATGCATCGAAAGGAATATGCCGATCTCGCCTTTACTTCAAGTATTAATAACTTTGCGATTTTATAATTCACTGAATTATGTGGATAATACACTACCACCTCCCGTCTTGAAACGTTCGTCACTTGTCCTTCTTCGCTCCTCGTTTTAAATTTACGTAATACTGAGTTAGAACATGCATCGAAAGGAATATGCCGATCTTGCCTTTGCTTCAAGTATTAATAACTTTGCTATTTCATAATTCACTAAATTATGTGGGTAATACACTGTCCACCTAACGTCTTGAAACGTTCACATGTACTTCTTGCACCTCGTTTTAAATTTACATACTAAAGAAGATATTTCATGTTTCTAGTAATGACACATACATTTGAATTAAATTCGTTTCCAATTTTTTTTTTCCACGTGACTTCTTTCTCTTTTACATTCACCGCATCCGTCCTCCTATTTTCCACGATATCCTTATACTTCGTGACCAATTCAATTAACAATTCTTTCTTTATTGATGGGAAATTTGTTTCACGGCTTTTGTTTACGATTTTTTTTATCCGCAATTTTTGTTGTGTGCAGTCGAAAATGAAAACAAAAGCGCGTCGCAGTACGTTCAGAAAATAATACGATTCATCCATAGCCTTCTATAGCTGTAATATTTACGAGTTTCTTGGCGTTAACACGTGTTTGTTAACATTTTGAGAAAACAGGTTGGTGAAATGCAAGAAATTTAACAGCGTAGTTTAGCGCTGTTACAATTGGTACGTTACGTTTGTTAATGTCGATTTTAACATCTGTTGGTGAAATCGGACATGTGAGGTTTCAATTTTCCTGGTTGAGTACAGGTTCCGCTGCGGCATATAACGGTTGAGATGCGAACTAGGAACCACCGGCTCCGGTAGCTCACTACTTTCTTTGTATTGGCGTAACGCAGCCTTCATCATTCGTAATTATAATTGTATTTATTTCATACTTTGGAACATAATATATCAGCTTAATGAATTTATCGCTTTCAAGTATAATTAAAGCTGCAATGTCATAATTCATTTAAGTTATATAAACATGTATTTATGAGGAAAGCCTTTAACTTCCATTTAAACTGCTGTTTTGAGATGCTAGTTATTGATTTAATATTTCTTCGTCTACTTCATGATAAACGTTATTAAATGCTATCTTATTGCTGATTTTGTTGAAGGTACATTACTTATCGCTGTAAAGCGTCCGTTATATACATTTCGCCACAACGTGACTAATTTCAAAGGGAATCGCTCTCCTGTAACTATTATGCCCGATTTCACCAACAGATGTTAAAATCAACGTTAACAAATGTAACGTAACAATTGTAACAGCGCTAACAAAGCTCTTAAATTTCTTGCATTTCACCAACCTGTTTTCTGAAAATGTTAACAAACGTGTTAACGTCAAGGAACTTGTAAATATTACAGTTATAGAAGGGTATGGACGAGTGGTATTATTTTCTGAACGTACTGCGATGCGCTTTTGTTTTCATTTTCGTCTGCACACAGCTGAAAAAATGGCGGGTGAACAAAATCGTAAACAAAAGCCGTGAAACAAGTTTCTCATCGATGGAGAAGGAATTGTTAATTGAATTGGTGACGAAGTATAAGGATATTGTGGAAAATAAAAGGACGGATGCGGTGAATGTAAAAGAGAAAGATGTCGCGGGGAAAATATTGGAAACGGATTTAATTCAGATGTATGGGTCATTACTAGAAACACGAAACATCTTCTTCAGTATTACGTAAATTTAAAACGAGGAGCGAAGAAGGACATGTGACGAGTGACTTCAACGTTTCAAGACGGAAGGTGGACAGTGTATTATCCACATAATTCAGTGAATTATAAAATCGCAAAATTATTAATACTTGAAGCAAAGTCGAGATCGGCATATTCCTTTCGATGCATGTTCTAATTCACTATTACGTAAATTTAAAACGAAGAGCGAAGGACAATGACGAGTGACTTGAACGTTTCAAGACGGGAGGTAGACAGTGAATTTATCCACATAATTCAGTGAATTATAAAATCGCAAAGTTATTAATACTTGAAGCAAAGGCGAGATCGACATATTCCTTTCGATGCATGTTCTAACTTCTCTTGTACTTCCGCAGTAACCTTCATAGCAACTTGTTTCGACAGTCTATACCTCTGTAGAAACTTTTCTTCTGATAGCTCCTCAAAATAATTTCTCCTCATAGGCCGTACTCTATTACGAATGCCATTTAGACGGTCTTAAATATAGCAAATAGACATCAACAGCTGAGTTCATGCTCGCCATCTGGACTATTTACAATTGTTAAGGACATAACATCATAAATTTGATTTGTTAGTTTAACTAGAGATTTAACGCGAGTGTTAAGCTAACACTTGTTGGTGAAATACTATTTTTGTTATAACAATTGTTAAACCCGTGTTAAATCTTAACATCTGTTGGTGGAATCGGGCATTAGCCAACAAAATGCGATCCTCTTAAACAGGGTGAGAGGCAATGGAGCCATTCTTCAGCTTCCTTTATGTCCTGTAGATCATACGCAAGATGGGGGCAGAGGTGTAATGTTTTTGAAAAAAGAAACTATACATAACCGGATTGAATATCGTTTTCTCGGAATAAAGTAGAACGTTACAGGAAGGTGACTACGCACATTAGGTCATCTGTCTGGACACATTGAATTTTGAGTGAAAGGTAGCTAAAGCTATCCCAGCGCGCCACCTTTAGAGCAGGTGGAAAAGAAAGGTAGGTTTCCTTAGAGGTAGTGCGCATGACGCGTCTTTGAAGTACATACAAATAGGAATTGCGTCATGTAAGCGTGCGTGACGTCGTACCACTTGAGCGCTTACGTAATTTAGAACACCTGATCCAATTGCAGAAGAATCATATTACAGTCCACCACGTTGTCTTGTCTACGTCAGGCATTACCTGTGATAGGAAACGGTTAAATATGGGATCTGTGAGCTTCCTGATCTGATTTGAATTTGTTCAGATTTTATAAATATATTAAAGCCCGGTTGCATAAAAATCGCTAACTGCAGTTCATTTATAATCGAAGATCAAAATTGACCTAAGTTTACGAAACCGCGTGGGTTGTAAAATGCTGATGTTAGATCAGATGAATGCCGTTTAGTACTGATCCGAGATTACAAAAACAAATGCGGCAACATCGCTAAACATGTTGCAACTTTCGTGTTGTATCGAAAGGAATCGAGAATTATCGGAATTACTCGACTCTGCTTAATTCAAGTGCAGAGTGTAGTCAATCTAGACATAAAAAAAAACTAAATAAATCTTTCGCTTTATGGTTATTTGTCCTAGAAATGATGTTATTTTAAATAAACAGTATAAGAATTTACTCCATATTGAAACAGTATCTCCATTATATGCCCAACGTACATATTTTTCATTTTCGTCTGTTTACAATACTGTGAGCTGGAAAATATAAACAAAAAATGGAAGATAACTGAAGTTTTAAGTTACAAATTATTATATTTGTATATAAAAATGGAAGTTCAAGCAAAAGGGAAGATGCGTTCTACTAACTTTAAATCTCGCATAACCTTTCTTATTTCATCCTTTTCCATAGGCATCCTGATGAAATGAGGTGTTAGAGCTGCAATCTCCCTTGTAACTTTGTGTATTGTTCCAAACGCAGTCCCTTTATTTATATTAAATACATCCCCAATCACCATTTGGAAGATTTCAATTGCATAGAACCGTAATGTGAGCAGGATCATAAATATTGGATTAAGTGCGTATTTCCTCAGGGTTTGTGTTCTTAACTGTGCATGTAGTCTATGCTCCAGTTCTTTGATTACATGCTTTGATAGTCGAAATTTAATTTTGAATTTTCTGTCATTTAGTTCTGAGATGTGATTTCCTATATATTGGAAAACACGAGGAGACCTTTCAAATTGAAAATTCTAAACATCAGAGATATGAGAGTAATCTGAATTCTGAAAATAATACAGATGTATAGGTTATGAAAACAAACAATGCATCTTTAACATACATTTGTGAAATAAAGAGGCCAATTATTTATACAAGTAACCACAAAAAATGTTTTATTTACTATTTATTTAAAACTGCACTACTTATTTCTTCTCAGGAATTCTTGTGTAAATTCTGCAGTTCTGCTGATCTAAGTTCATTCAAGTTAACTGGAGAAAATTCACCAGTTAAGTTTGATCTTAGATGAAGAGGCTATGAACTTATATCAAGGTTTATACAAGCTGTAACAGTACTTTTGGGTTATGTTTGAAGTATGAAAAGTTTGTAAATTTATAAAAAATGATTATGTAAATATATTTAATAATTTAAATATGTAAAAATGTGTGTAATTGTGTGCTTGTCCGAAGTAATAATAGTATGACGTAATATGACGTAATGTTGTGACGTGGTATCAAATCGGCCAATCACAAAATTAAGATAGGAGTAACGATAGTTACGAAAAAATCAATAATCGTGGTATAGAGAGATTTTTGTTGCAATGGTGGAGTGTGATGAATTGTGGTGCAAGATCAAGAACATTTAAGTAATAGTTTGAGTCTGTTTGAATATAACAAAGTAAGAATTTATCGATATGTTGGAAGTGACTGGGAAAGGAAGTTCAAGTAAAATGTAATCTAGATAATACAATTAAATAGTTACAGAATTTGACTTCTCCGAAACTTTATTCCGAAACAACAGATGTCTCATGACTCTTAGTTAACCAAGTACAATCATCAAGAAACAAATCAAAGTACAACGAATTTGTTACTTCTGGCTTCTCGACGTGGATTTTCGAAAAGTCAACGTGCATCCCATCTCAAATATAAAAATCCCGCACCAAATTGCGCCCGAATGTGTGGCTGATTAAGATGGAGAGAAATTAACGACGAATAGTCCCAAATTCCTGTCCCAAACCAAAATTCTAACTTCAGCTTGACTGAAGATCAGTTTCGTATGCTTGAACTTAGATTATCTTCTATGCAACTGGGCCTCAGTATATTTTCTACAAGTTCATATATATTATGGAGAGTTCTAGATACTTAGAAAATGCCCTCGGTACTGTTTGGATACTTCGGTGTTTCTGCAATTTTTATTTTATTTTATTTTATTTTAAAATCACAGAATATTATTGCAGGAAGTAGAACATTGCAAAGCCCGAGAAATTGCCAGGAATGTGGTACCTGCACTGTGCACTGCATTACTGATAAACAAATACAAAATTTCCAAAACTATAAACAAAATTAGCCACCAAGTGTATTCCACTTAAAACAGTTTTCTCTGAAAGACCATTTAGCACAGCAGGACTCATATGTGACAGAAAAAGAAATAGACTTGTCCCGGAAAGGGGGAAACTACTAGTATTTTTGAACAAAAACTTATAAAAGTGGACTGTTTTGTTTTTTATATGTCTAATGTAGAGCTTAAAAATAAGAACACTGATAAATACGTAAAACATGAAGCTATTAACAGTGAAGCAAACAAATATATACAAATATAACAATTTGTAACTTAAAACTTCACTTATCTTATAAGAAATGATAATTCGTATAAATTGTCCGGGATCGCGATTTCATGTAAAACTTTCACACATCGTCAGCCGGAAACAACAAAGCTGTCGTCGTCGCTACGAAGGCTAGATGTTAATATGTTCTTGTTAGTACTACCAAAATCTGAAAATAAAAAAAATCTAAAAAGAGAATCGACTGCCGGTATTTCAAAATTCATTACGCGATATTTGTTTTTTAAAATAAGTAAATTTTCCCAAACCATTAAATCCTTCGGACCATTTAATTGTTTTAATAATTTAACTTCTGGATTTATTTCATGGTTAAATGACCAAAAATGATCTGCTACGGCCGATTTATCAGTTTGTTTATACTTAATGTTACAAAAATGTTCTTTCGTTCTGGTTTCTAAATTACGTTTCGTCTTTCCGATATAAACTTTTTCACAATGGAAACAATTTAATTGATAAATACCAGATTTTTATTATTAGGAATTTTATATACTTTAGAGAAATGCATCAAAGTTATACCAAAAATATTTTTGAAAATGTTTATTAACCCAAGGACGGTAAGTAAATATTTTAAAATTGTAATCGTATTTTATTTTTTAAGGCTAGAAATATCATTAACCTTTTTTATATTTAAATTGTCCAGTTTTTTAAAACCATTAATTAAAGCAGTATTAATGTTTATATTCTTTATTAAATTCATCTTTATTCAGGGATATATATGTAAAACTATTGGAAACTGCACTGGTGTTTTTAAATTTTGTCTCGTTCAAGAGGTCCCGAGCTCGAATTTCGGTCAGGGTGAGTTACCTGGGTAAGGTTTTTTCCGGGGGTTTCCCTTATCCTTCAAGATGTCGGGTAACTAAGCTCCATGGACCCTGGACTCATTTGAGCATCATTTCACCCAATTCATTTACCGTCCGATATGACATGACTTATAACTAAAAAGGTATCGAATATCGAAGGTTTTTTTTTTAATTTATTTAATTTACGTCTCCAACGTTGACATATCGGACGATGAATGTACTTGGTGAAATGATTGCCATATAGCTTCGTTACCTGTCATTCATCTATAAGGATAAGGGAATACCCTGGAATAAACTTATCCTGGTAGCTCACCCTGACCAAGATTCGAGCTCGCGACCTCTTGAACGTGAGGCAGACACGCTACTACCGAGTCGGACATCGAGTATCGAAATGTCGGTATCGAGGATCGAGGAAAGTTGTATCGACCTATCCCTAAGGGGTGTGTGGGTGCGCGCGCGCGCGTGCGTGCGTGCGTGCGTGTCATTTATCAAAGAGAAGCAAGCTGAGGCTTGAACATGTTCAAGAAACTTAATAAACTGGTAGAAAGTTGAAAGATAGTGGAGAGGGAGGTATTATGGAATAATCGGGAAATATGGAATACGGACATCGGCTCAGCTGCTGCTATCATGTGGGAAGTGCCATGAAGTAGTCAGACTCCCATGATGCACTGCAGTGAGTGTTGACAGTTTGTTGTCATTTCACTCGCTACAGAATAGTGTTATATATATATATATATATATATAGACAAATTTTCAAGCATTTTAACCCGATAGTACGCTTGTGACTTGAACATTGATGTTAAGTTTAAAGTACACTAAAAGACTATATTGTGGTCGTTTTTATCTGGCAGTGTTTTGTCCATTACTTTGTCCAAGATATCGTGTCGGGTTCTATGGAATACCAGGTGTTTCTTAATCCCCGACGTAAAAATATAATGTTCTATATAACCAACCATACAGAATATATTGAATAGAAATAGTTAAAAATGGGTTTTGGCTAAATAATTAATAGCTAAACAATAATATTACTTCTATAAATAGAAATACAGCGACATTTGTATGCAAAGTATAAAATTCATTCAAATGAAACAAAACCTTGACTTGATGTGTGGTCTATATATGTTTTCTCTATTTTAAACCATTCATGTTTCATATTTTATGAGTTCAGATTAAGTTTTCGATGTTTCAAACCACCTATTCCATAATACCCGACTATTTCATATTAACCTCCATTTGTAACATTTGTCTAAAGTACATTGTTTTATAACAAAATGAATAACAGGTCGTTTCACAAGTGAAAGTTCATTACAGTTATATGTACTCATGATCTAACGATTTTTATATAAAAACTAGTTATTTTTAGAAATGTAAATGACATTCTATAGTGCGATCCATATAAAGTTCTACGGAGAGTATCCTTGCCAATGTTACTTATTTTGGTTCGAATGGATTCCTTGAGGACATCAATTGTCCGTGACCTATATTTGTACACTCTATTTTTTAGGTACCCCCACAAGAAAACATATGCTAAGGTTAGATCAGGAGATCTGGGGGACCACAGACGTTTTGAGATTATTCGATTATCAAAGAAACTGGTTACAAGTTCCATGGTGTCATTAGATGTGGACACGTGGCTCCATCTTGCTGGAAATAACCTCTCAATTTGATATCATCTCCGTGAAACTTCAGAGAATATGGTGAGACGAGTGCAAACATGTATAGATGCTGGTGGAGGACACTTCCAATATTTTCTCTGAGATGTAAATAGTGTACGTAATCTCCGAATTGTGTATTATATTCTCCTAAAGCAGCACGTGTGTCCTATTGGTTCAAAGGTTATGGCCTATTGAAATGGTTCAGCTTTATATGAATCGCACTGTACAATCGTAAGGTAATGCATTTACTATATTGCCAGTTGTTTCCTAAAAGTGGCGTGATTTTGATATTTCTAATAAAAATGGTTTTTCTCAAAATTTAGATTAACGGTAATTTGATTACGTCAACAAGAAAATGCTGGCTAAATTATTATTCATCCTAGCAGCATTGTAGCATTGAAGTATTTAAAAGTAATATATAAATGTTTTGGTAAATGTCCTTTCAAGACTATATATCTACTATAAAATAGTAGATACTATATAGAGCTAAATAGAATTAAGCCACGTTCATTGCCTTTCTATCTGTATTAGATTTTTTTTCTGTCGACATTTATATGTATTCATTTATGTGACTAACCTCATACATATAGCCGTTGTTTTAAAAGTCATGCCTTAATAATACAAGCCTTGTGGTTTGTTTTTCATAAATAAACAGGTTTGTGACACCCAAATTCCCAAGCATGAGCAAGTCAAATGACTTAAGCCTCTTTTCCAATTAAATTCTGTTTGCATCTGGTAATACGTCTATCAGAGACAAACAAATAACTTGATAATTGATTTTCTACTGTTTTCGTCTTTTATTCCTATAGTATCTGCTTCGGTTCGACTAGTAATCTAAGAAGCCTATTCTGCATTTTATAATACAGTAAAACCTACCAAAACGGACCTGTTATATGCTGGAAACCCGTAACAACGGAAAATAAATTAGGCCGACAGAAGTATTCGAATAATATAACATGTAACATTGCAAGTACTATAAATAATGTAATATTTATTTGGCAGCGTGAATTGTTAAACATGTAAACATTAACCTTTTGTGTCTCGGAAACAATATTTAAAACATCACTTTGCATGTATTTATTACACAATCTGTACTGCTTTTATTCTATTGTTGCTCTTATTGGAGGACATAAGTATTCGAACGTACCCAATCGAACAGAGAAAGGTGGTTGGACGTACCCTACACGCCTCTACCACATAGCAGTTGTGTTTATGCTATGCCTCCAGACAGTGTGCTGAAAGTTATTCAGCCGCTTGTGAACTGACAGGTAATATGGGACGTAAAGGTAAGGAGACAGCGGTGGCAGAGAGGAATATTGTGATAAATATGTACAAACAAAACAAATCTCTATCTGAAATTGCCAAAACCATCAACAGAAGCAAAACTGCAGTGTTCTGCATAATTCAACACGTCAAACAGACAAATACTGTTGTAAATAAACCTAGAACTAGTGCTCCTTCTAAACTCGCCACCAGAAGCAGGAGGCAAATAATAAAAATGGTGAAGCAGAATGCGGGAGTCACTGCATCTGAGATCAGAGGATGCCTTGAGCAATATTCTGGCACTGTGGTTCACACCAGGACAGTTGAACGGGATTTAAATAGTACTGGTAGGAACAAACCATATGTTAAGGTGAATAAGAAAAAGCGTATAGAATTTGCTAAACAGTGTGTGGTGAAATCAACAGAATTTAGGGATAAGGTTCTCTGGTCGAACGAGAGCAAGTTCTGCTTTTACAGGAGTGATGGACGTCTTAATTTGTGGAGACTGCCAAATACAGAATAGGAACCTAAGAACATGGTTGCTACAGTGAAACATGGTGGCAGTTGTGTGATGGTATGGGGCTGTATAGCTTCATCTGGCTTTGGGGAACTGGTGTTCAAAGATGAAATCATGGACAAATTTGAATACAAGAGGATTCTTGAAAACAATCTTAAAAAGAGTGCAGAGAAGCTGGGATTACGGCATGATTGTTACTTCCAGCAGGACAACGATCCGAAGCATACTGCTGAAATTGTAAGGCTTTGGATCGTGTACAACACTCCTCACACTTTGAACACACCACCCCAATCTCCAGATTTAAATCCTATAGAGAACATCTGGAAGGAACTCGAGGAGCGTGTGAGGAAGCATCACATCAGAAGCAGGGACCATCTGAAAGAACTTCTTCAAACAGAGTGGAGAAATATGGTTTCTGCAGTCACTAAACAGTACATACAGAGAATGCCCAAACGTTTAACAGTAATTCAAAGAAAGGGGATGATAACTAAATACTAGCTGTTCTCTGTTCGAATACTTATGTCCAGATGTGAAGTAACTGTTTTATTTCTCCTTGTAGTGCAAATTAGTTTCAGTTGCTATTTATGAGTTTATATGTTTAACGGAAGACTCAAGTTTATTTTGTACCAGTTGTATTTACGTATGCTTACTCTGTGTAGCTTTAAAATAAGTAATAAATATGTATACGTTGGAATACTTATGTCGACCTCTGTATATACATAACCTGATTAAAACTGATTACTTTATGTGTATTAAAACGTACGTATTTTTTTTAAAGAGCAATAATTTTTAGGGTAACTGCTGTTGAATCGAAGTCCCATGAGTCATAAAGTGTAATCCTTCTACGAAAAGGGAAAACAAAGCATTAGCTCTCTCAACTCTCTTCCAAAAGCACAGGGTAAGGGTACAACTGTTTTGTAGTGTGTTCATTCTGTTTCATTGTTACAAGTGATCAGGCACGAGTGAAAGAAGTGTGATAAAAAAAAATGTGTGCGCACAGAAATTTTGTGAAATGAGTTCTAGACCTAACACATTATCGTTAAAGGGGAAAAAATGTCATTGATGAACACGAAAAAAAAGTAAGGAAAGAATTAACTGTTGTTTAAAGTGGGAAAAACTCAGACTTATGGGATTGGGAATAAATAAAAATAAGATGAGTGGCTAAAGGGAACAGCAGGGCATATGAACCGCATGACAAAATCTACTGTGACTTTGTGGAATTAAAAGTCCGAGTTGCCGATATTCCAAATGTTCTTTATTTCCGTCGAAATACACTTCAATTCTCACGTAACAACATTACATCACATATACACACAATCTACCAAGGTCGATGACAATAGCAAACAGCGTTCTGGTTACAACACTCTACAGCTGTTTACTGATTACGACTCTCGCGACTGACTCTTGGCGAGTGGTCGCCTTCTTAAATACGTCATTGATAAATTCTAGATATTTCCGGGACAATAAAGAAACCGAAAAATCTTTTAATCAAGATGTCATCAGAAATTTCCATTTATCTCTGTTTCGGCAGACCTTTATCTCGCGCTATCATTAACTGCTTATGCAAGCTCTTTATTACCGTGAAACACTATCCGTCTGTTATCTATTTGCACCGAAACTTTTATGCCCGTTGCCGTGACACTACAGAGTACGGCGAGCTAAATCGTGCTGTGTTGGAGTGGTTTGTTAGTGCGCGTGCACTAAAGGAATTCCCATTTCTAGACCATTGCTTCAGACTCATGCAAGAAAATTAGACAAAGAAAATTTCACAGCTTCCAATGGATGCCTTGAGAGTTTCAAACATTGTTTTGAATGCTGTGTGTGGTGAAGCAAATCAGCAAATGATATAATGCAGACAGTCGCATATCGGAAAAGGAAAATAGAAAATAGACCGAGAAACTAGACGGTAAAGTACAATTATTTTAAGTTGAAAATATACTGCGTAATACATATCAGCCTGTTATTTTAACACTTCATATTATTCCTTTATTGCAAACCTGTGCGACTGTTTCATAATTCCTTTGTATCCAAACACAACCCCTCTGTAAGACGGAACCTGTATAAACGGAAAATAAATGCAGGAACGATCGCATTTTGTTTTAGAGAGATTCTACCGTACTTAAAAACAAATGAAAATGTGAGGTTATAACATCTAAAAGCGAATGTATTTATCAATCAAGTCTTCGCGGATGTAAATTCATGAATGTCGAGCTTTCGGCATATCCCGAAGAAGGCCATGGAGTATATAATGGTCGAAAGCTCGACATTCATAAACGTGACACGACTTGAGCAATGATTAAAAACGCTTTCCGTGAAGGCTTCAAGTCTTACAGTGAATTTGTTTGTTTTAGAATGGGTTCTGTATGGAATAGGAGCTAATAAAGTTTAGTGTATGTTTTCAGAAAGCTGAAACGGTTAGTATTTCACTATCCTAAAAATATGGATATAAAAAAGAAAGAAAATAAGGCATCATATGTGCTTTTTATATTTTTTAGCCAATTTAACTGAACTTTTAGTTGCCATTATTTTCTAGACCTCTGGTTAATCTGAACTAAGCGGATGCTACTTGCATAAACTGGAATTTTTATATTCCATGACACGCCTTTTAAGAAAAAAAAAATTGGGCAGCTTGTAGTTTAAATACGTATTTTGACATTCAACTTGTATTTTGGTATACAAAATATATTAAAATCTGTTTTTAAAATTGTTTTTCAATTTATAATTTGAGGTTTTCGGAATTTTTTTTCATTTATTCACTTTTTCGAAATTTTCTAATAGTGTAGTTTTTATCCAGTTAATCTGATAATCGTTAATATAGTTTTCCAAAACACAAGTAATTAAAATTGTGGAAATTAATTGTTCTTTCACACTTTCCGTGTGTAGGCTAAATTGTGGAAACGTAGAGTCAGACTGAAAAATTCAATGCCATAGCCAGGATTTGAACCACGGATCTTCTGGTCTCCGTCCAGCCGCTCTAACCATTGAGCTACTCTGGCCAACGTGCCGATATGACATTAAATTCTCCAACTGACTCGTATTTTCCCCTGTAAACCACTTAGGAATTCTGATAAACACATGAGACAACTAACTACCTTAATGACGACCTACAGCATGTAAGTACTTTAAGGCCCGGGCTTTATAGTTAACCACTATTAGATCAATTAATGGAAATGAATTGTTCTTTCACACTGGCCGTGTGTAGGCTAAATTGTGGAAGCGTAGAGTCAGACTGAAAAATTCGAGTCAGTTGGAGAACTTAATGTCATCGGCACGTTGGCCATAGTAGCTCAATGGTTAGAGTGGCTGGACGGAGACCAGAAGATCCGTGGTTCAAATCCCGGCTATGGCATTGAATTTTTCAGTCTGACTCTACGTTTCGACAATTAAAACTGTGTTATAAAAACCCTGGTTTGCGAATGCTTTTTATGTTATTCCATATTGAAGAGATATAAATAAAACATTTAAACAATTTATAAACAAAAACTAGAAATTTAGTGTTTGAAAAGGTTCTTCTAAAGCAAATCTGGTATGAAATATGTATTCTTGGTCTTACGAAATAAATGCGGCAAGTGTTTTTAAAAATTCGTCATGTGGAGCATCTAGCACAGAATAGTAAAACCAAGCTTTTAAATCCATAGAGTATTTACATAAGGCGGCATTAAAACAAATTATCAGCAGACTTGACTGAATACTTTTAAGAAGCAGTTTCATATGGCATATGCCCCACCCTCCCCCGCAATTGTCGGTTAAGACAAGAGTGAATCACGAAGATATAAACATAGCAAAAGCGCTGTAAGCGCACGCGCATATTTTGGGACAGGATGATTACGTCTGATGTATTTCCTTGCTTGCACGGCTACCCTATGTCCTTGCAAATAGCTTGCCATTGTAAGAGTTCTGCACCGCGTGTAACCGGGCCATGGTCACGCCTTCCACGTGGCGCGGCGGTGCAAAACTTTCACTCGACGGGCCCAATTGCGGCGGATTCACGCGACCCATCGTTGTAGGAACACGGAACATATAAATAGCAAAGGTGAATCTGAGTGTGGCGGTCTGGCAACGCAGCGGACCCGGTGCCCGGTGGGCGGAGCTTGGCGTTGCACGACGGCGGTGCGGGTCGTCTGCTTGTTAGTTCGACCTCGTCGGTCGGTCGCTCGTGACGTGGTGTTAGCATGTCCCGATGCAGTTGAGATCGCCAGCTACCGTAGCGAGCATGGGCGTTCTAGTCGTGGACCAGGAATCGGAAAAGTCTTGCTGGATGCCACCGCCGCCCAAGAAGAAATGGATACGTCATTACCTGCTAGGTAAGGGAACAATGGCTATTTGGGGCAGAGAAACATACAGTAACAAATCTGGCGTGGGGAAAAATGACTAAAATTGTACTCGACGCAGCATGTACTAAAGTAGTAGAAAGGTGTAAAAATGCTGACGTCATAGATTTGTAATATGAAGGTGGGGGCGCTATTTTTGGGTCAGGGCTTTCCGCATATGAGGTGACATGAGTAACGCGCAGGTCCGTACCCGCCCACGGCGTGACCTGGGCATCACGTGGCCAGTGGCGGCGACCCACATTGAATGTCAGGGCCGTCTGTTACCAAGGAGTAGGGCCGTTATCGATCTACGTGCTCCAAATGGGTCGTAGCTTAGCAATAGGACTGTTGACGTTGGCATGTTTGTTGCACTCCCCTCCGTGCATGACAAAGTCGTAGAAACTGTCTGCGTAATATATCATTAAGCATCTCACTGAAATTCTACTGTTTTTGCCGTTAAATCTTAAGTCATAGGGATTACGGTATGGACTAAAAGAACCTCAATAGATTCAAGGTTATGTACGTCTATTTAAAACGGAATTTTATGGCGATATTTGTCCCAAAAAACGAAACTTTGGACAACCACCTTTTAAAATTACTGAAACCACCTGCAGCACAAACTCATATAACACTGATGATAAAAATAAAAATTCTCTCAATCTGATATTTCTTCACTTTTTTTTTTTTCACAGTCTATACAACTGCGTGCTCTGTAATATGATATTCCGCCGTCATAGATGAGGCATCCATGTTCAGCTCCTTTTATTACAACGAATAATGCGCACATCGTCTGACAAAACAGCATTTCTACGTTAGCTATCACCCTCTCGTGGAAGTGACAGCAAGCTGGTAACAGGTGACTGTTCTGTTCGTAATGGGAGAGTGGGGGGAGTTAGCTAGCGAAGGAACAGGAAACAACGAAAAGCCTTCCAGTATTTAAACACGATAAACATTCAATTAGTTTACTTACATTGCCAAAGTAGGAAACATAAGAGCATGAATCTTGAATCTGGTATATATTGCGTCTTTATAATTATACAATGACATGGAGTGAATATGGAAATTAAACAATTTGCGACACTTTAAATTAGCAATAGCCATCCTGAGTAGATTTTTCATTATTCCACTGTTTTGGCCACGCTCATGAATCAGTACAAGCTTCTAACATAAAAACGAATCGCAATTTGAATTCGCGTGCTTCGACGTAACAAATGAATGCGAAAAGTTTCCGTAGTAAATATGAACGAGATTCACCTAAGATTGCAAGAAAAGTGTGCGGGATTTTAAGAAACAGAACATTCCCTCTGTGAGTACTACAAGAAAATAGATACCGTATGGCAAATGTACCTTGTTTTTACTGTTCAGTATTTTGTAACATGCCAGTTTTCCTTGGAGGTGAAGCCCGACTGGGCGACCGTCAATTGTCTTGTTAACGAAAACGCAGTTGCCAATATTGCATGTTTTAAATGCAAATATGGGCGATTCTTTGTTTATCGTGATCATCTAAAAAGTGAATTGACACAAATTTTGCAGTGCATTGGTTTGATTTGTTAGAATTTAAGAGTTGATAAAAGAAGGTATAATGCATTGACATGTTTAAATTTTAATAATCATTTTGTTGCAGTAAATAAGTTTGGTGTTCTGTGGCGGTAGTTCGCTGCATTTTTTAAAAATGTAACTACCAGTAATAGCTTCAGTTCGTGCGTGCAAATGCCTACTTAATTGTCAAATAATATATTTGTTAGAAATTTTGCTATAGGGACAAGTTTCCCAAACGTGTTAATAATTTGAGTTAAAAACATAATCACACTTAGAACTCTGTCTGTAAACAGGCAGTCAAAGTGTGATATTTCTTCCTCATGTAGGACTTAACTTTTCTTTTTCTTCTAAAATAATTTGCATTAGTAATGGGCCGGACATTTCAGAGGCCCTGTACAGGCAAGTTTACTTTGAGAAACGTTTAGAAAATTCAAGCCACTCTTTCCAGGAAACGCGTGAAAAAATCGAAACCACCCTTTCCAACAACGTTTGAGAAAATAGCATTTCATGTATGTGACGTCACATGCCGAATTATACGCTATCCATTAAATTTTTGTTTGTGTGAAAATGTTGCTTATTATCAAGCAAAAAAAAAAAAAAAAAATCTACCACAATGTTTTAACGATATAAAATCTATGTAATTTGATGTATTTTATTTGATACTTTGTTATTGAATACGAATAAAAATTTAGATTTACTTGTAAGACATTTTGGTTTAAAATATATGTATTTCATAATAATTTGGGGTATTTCCCTCTTCATATTTTGCAATTTGAGAATCTGGCAACGCAGTCTTACTGAATGCATTTCGTTCGTTTACGAAATGGAATGCAAGCGTGAGCGCATAACCTAATTTGAAACAATTATGGCATAGGAAAGAGTGTCAAATGCCATCATGCCTCTCTTTAAGGGCCAAATCGTGAAAAACAACTCCGTGTCTTGAAGGATAATCTCTTTTACCGGATATTTGTGATAGTACGAACAACACTTCGGCCCTGAATTCAAGTTTTCTTTTTCAGCAAATGTAAAACTGATATGCAAAAAAAGTACATATGAACAATATAAATGTTACGCACTCATAATTTGCTCTATCCATTTGAACCAACTATTCTTAAAAACTCAGATTCTACCATCTAGGTACTTCATGTAGAAATGGTAGTTGCAATGGTGATAGAAATACAGTAAACTTAAGCGATTATTAAATTTTAAAAGAGCTGGTGGTGTATGTGAAGGCTTGAAATTCATTCTCTTTGCCTGTCCAGAACGTAAAAAAAAATCCATTTCATACAAGTATAAATATTGTAAAATAAATTTAAAAAAATCTATGGAAGTTATTTTATTTATTTAAATTTTCGTCTTCCAGCGTTAAATCATATTGGGCGGTGAATGAATGATGCTCATGAGTCCAGGATACACGGAGCTTGGAGTTGACATATCTTTCAGGATAAGGGAAAACTTCCGTCGTTATATCGGACGATGAATGAAATGATGTTCAAATGAGTACAGGGTTCATAGAGCTTAGAGTTGCCAGACATTCATCAATCAGGATAAGGGAGAACCTCCAATGTTAAGTTATCGGGCGATGAATGAAATTGTGTTCAAATGAGTCCAGGATCCATAGAGATTAGTTACCAGGCATTCATATTTCAGAATAAGGGAAAACCTCTGTTAAATCATATCGGACGATGAATGAAATTATGTTCAAATGAGTACAGGGTACATAGTTACTTGACTTGCAGATTTATTTGACATTCATCTTTGAGGATAAGGGAAAACTTCCAACAATAAGTCATATCGGACGATGAAGGAAATGATGTTCAAATGAGTACAGGGTACATAGAGCTTAGTTACCAGACATTCTTCTTTCAGGATAAGAGAAAACCTCCAATGTTAGGTCATATCAAACGATGAATGAAATGATGTTCAAATGAGTACAGGGTACATAGAGCTTAGTTACCAGACATTCATCTTTCAGGATAAGAGAAAATCTCCAACGTTAAGTCATTTTGGATGATGGATGAAATGATGTTCAAATGAGTACAGGGTACATAGAGCTTAGTTACCGGGCATTCATCTTTAAGGATAAGGGAAAACCTCCAACGTTATGTCCTATCGGACGATGAAGGAAATGGTGTTCAAATGAGCCCAGGTTACATAGAGCTTAGTTACCAGACATTCTTCTTTCAGGATAAGAGAAAACCTCCAATGTTAGGTCATATCAAACGATGAATGAAATGATGTTCAAATGAGTACAGGGTACATAGAGCTTAGTTACCAGACATTCATCTTTCAGGATAAGAGAAAATCTCCAACGTTAAGTCATTTTGGATGATGGATGAAATGATGTTCAAATGAGTACAGAGTACATAGAGCTTAGTTACCGGGCATTCATCTTTAAGGATAAGGGAAAACCTCCAACGTTAAGTCCTATCGGACGATGAAGGAAATGATGTTCAAATGAGTACAGGGTACATAGAGCTTAGTTACCGGACATTCATGTTTAAGGATAAGGGAAAACCTCCAACGCTAAGTCCTATCGGACGATGAAGGAAATGATGTTCAAATGAGTACAGGGTACATAGAGCTTAGTTACCGGACATTCATCTTTCAGGATAAGGGAAAACCTCCAACGTTGTCATATCGGACGATGAAGGAAATGATGTTCAAATGAGTACAGGGTCTATAGAGCTTGGTTACCTGACATTCGTCTTTAAGGATGAAGTAAAACGTAGAAAAAAAGCCATACCAACCTGACCGAGATTAGAATTCAAGGCTTGAACTTGAGTCAGACACGCACACCATAGAGGGGGGACGTAAAAATGTGAATAGAGGTAAAATGTGGATGTCGATTTTTTTAGTAATACAGTTCTTTGCCCTGCGCCGTGGCGTAGTGGGTTATTTAGCGTTGTACTTTGGTTCCCTCCCACGCAGTGCATCCGGGATCGATCTCACCCTGGGTGGGGGTGCGTATTTTAAGTCCCGGGTATAGGACCGGTGCCCACTCAGCATCGTGAGGAAATTGAGGAAGCGAATCCTGGTCTAGAAAGCCATCTTTCCAGTTTGGAGTGGTGTGATGCTGACCATATATATATATATATATATATATATATATATATATATATATATATATATCTTTGGCAATTTACGTCCCCCAACGTTAAGTCATATCGGACGATGAATGAAATGGGTGAAATGATGCTCAAATGAGTCCGGGGTCCATGGGGCGTACAGTTACCCGACATTCGTCCATCAGGATAAGGGAAAACCCCGGAAAAACCTTATCCAGGTAACTCGCCTTGATGATCACCCCCGTCCAAAATTGAAGAAGCGTAAGTCATGTTTTTCATTGTTTAATATAATGCGATCCATATAAACCTGAACCATTTCAATAAGCCATAACGTTTGAACCAATAATAGGACACACGTGCAACTTTGGGAGAATATAATACACAATTGAGAGAGTACATTACACTGGAAATAAGCATTTCTTCCACACTAGCCGCGTGTAGGCCAAGGTTTGAATGAATAGAGCCAGACTGAAAAATTCAGTGCCATAGCCGGGATTTGAACCACGGATCTCCCGCTCTCCGTACGGTTGCTCTAGCCATCTGTTGGCCATAGTAGCTCAGATGGTTAGAGCAACCGCACGGAGAGCGGGAGATCCGTGGTTCAAATCCCGGTTATGGCATTGATTTTTTTTTTCAGTCTTGCATTACACTATTTACATCTCATAGAAAATGTTGGAAGTGTCCTCCACCAGCCTCTTATTCCATGTCCAGACATTCTCTCCATAACGTGGTTTACAGAGGAGGCTTGGTTTCATCTGTCAGGTTACATAAACACACAAAACACCAGATATTGGGCTGCTGTAAACCCCCAAGTGATCATGATGAAAAGGTTGGAGTATGGTGCGCGGTGTCAGCTTCCAGGATCGTTGGTCCCATTTTCTTTGATACTACTGTAGACACTGAAGTTTACATGGGTATCTTCAAGACATCTGTGGAGCAGCTGGATGATATCGAATTGAGAGAAGGTTGGATCATCGTGCCATACATCTAATGACACCATGGAACTTGTAACCAGTTTCTTTGATAATCGAATAATCTTAAACGGCCTGTGGCCTCCCAGATCCCCTGACCTAGCCTCACCGGAATTTTTCTTGTGGGGGTATCTAACAAATAGAGTACAGGAATAGGCCACGGACAATTGATGTTCTAAAGGAATCCATTCGAACCGAAATAAGTAACATTGGCGAGGATACCCTCCGTAAAACTTCAGAGAAAATGGTGAGACGAGTGCAAACATGTATAGATGCTGGTGGAGGACACTTCCAACATTTTCTCTGAGATGTAAATAGTGTAATGTAATCTCCCAATTGTGTATTATGTTTGGCCAAAGTTGCACGTGTGTCCTGTTATTGGTTCAGAAGTTATGACCTATTGAAATGGTTCAGTTTTATATGGATCGCACTGTTGTACGTAATTAAGTTTTTAGCCAGGAATATTTTGAAAGAGTTCCAAATTAGAAACTAGAAGTCAAGCAATTAAATGTGTTGGTGTGTTACCTTTGAGGCTCCTAATTTGGTTGTTTATTTATAAAGCATATCCAAATTATTACGTAAAATTCAAAGTTGATAGATGATGCGTTTGACCTTTTCGCTGCTCTAACCTGAAGGTGTGATGTCAATTCACGATGTGTGGACGATCTGCTCAGGGTTTGCGTGGGTGTGTTTTATTCAATGAAAGTATGACACTGGTTCTGACTCCCAAACTTTTAATGAACCGCCTACGCTGTAGAGAATGAGTTTCCGAACAATAGAACGTACTGTATGAATATCCGGTGTTCAAGTATTTGATTCCTCTACCAGGCGAAAACACGCGGTTCTGCCATTGAGGCAAGAATGACGCCTACTCCTTGTCCCACCAGCGATCAGAGCAGAAGTGTCTTAAATTATAACCAAGATGTGGTATTAAACTTAATTCTCCTAATAACCTCCCCTTTGGTAATTTAAGAACTCCACATCTAGCTACTAATCCAATGTTGCCACCTCATTCCTACTTTCCTTATATTTAGAGTCCCGTCTATAAATCTTTAATAAATCGTACCTCACATTCCAAGACTCCCAAGCTAGCCTGCCATACCTAATCTGACAACCTTGGATACTTTCACTCGCGTAACCGTGCCAACTATACTCTATCTCAGGTTAGTTTAATCCTGCTATAAACAAGGCGGAGCTGAATCAACTCGCCACGTTTTAGACGCTACATGCACGTTCAGATGTATTTTTTTATCTTGAAAAGTGCAGAGCGATGCGCAGTGATACCTGGACGAGTCCACTTCAGAACGGTTACAACTGGAGGGGAGGGCAGGTCAGTTGCGTACCAGTTGCGAGCAACTAAACACGTGCAGAGCTACTCGGTAACACTACAGCTTGTTTCAAAATGTGCTTGTCTCCTGGTTCCAAGAGAGCATTTATAAATAACGCCTCCTAGCTGCACATTAGGAAATAAAGTGCTACATTTAAAAACACTAGAAGTAATAACCAGTATCCATAGATTTATAAAAACGGAACAATGGTCTGGGTCAGCTATGAAAATCTGGGGAATGGTATCTGATGCAACAGTTGTGTCTGAAAGCAGTTTAGGAGAGTTATTAAGGAAAGAAAAGCGATTGGTGCTAGTGCAACAACGTCCTTCTCTATGCCCAGTAAACAAAGATTAAGAACATGCACAAAATCTAATTTGGATGTTTTAATTCAGAAGTAGTTAGGCGAACTATGAATAACTTTTAAAGCACATAAAAACAAAGACCAACTTTGAAGAAAGTGCTTATGAAGCTTAAAAATTCTACTGCCTTCCAAGGCAGTGTCTAAACATTAAGAAGATTCTTTTGAAGCTTGGATTATTTGGAAAAAGAAGAAGACCACACACACATACATACATACATACACACACACACACACACACACACACACACACACACACACACACACACACACACACACACACACACACACACACACACACACACACACTAAGCGTGACAGACAAATTTTAATCGAACATCGCACCATACGTGCAAAAAGGCTTAAGTATTTACGAAATATTCGGAGATATCGAAGTGAAGTTTATATAGTTTATATGGATGAAACTTATATAAATACAGCACATACTGGACCATATGCCTGGAGTGAAATACGTTACAGGGACTCTGCAGCGATATTGAAAGGTCGACAGTTGTTTATCATGCCTGCTGGAGGAGAACAGGGTTTTGTTCCAAATGTCTATGTATATTTAAGATCCAACAAAAGCATGGAGATTACTGCCATAGTAAGAATTACAACTTAGTTTATAAAAGCTGCATAACTGGCTTCGAGAATGAAATTTGTTTTTAGACACCTTATGCACCGCCTTCCCCTCTCGTAATCTTAACGTTGTGACGCATTGTGGGGATAGGTGCACTATCCCCAACACAGTTGCTACTCATCCCTACCGCGCAGGATTCCTGTCAAGATAAAATAATACATCTGTACATACGTTTTCTAACACTAGCAGTATATATGGCAGCGCTAACTTATAGCCAATAAATAAATATAGTTGAGTTACACATAACTTATTAAATCTATGAGTTGGTTCACTTCTGAAAGTAATAATCAGGAACTTTATTGCGTATAGTACCTTTAGTAAAGTCGTCGTATTTCTCCACGAGCTGTTTGCATTTACTCGATTTTCCCGGTGTTCTTAGAGTTCCGGATGCCTTTTTTTGTGTAATTTACGTCCTCCAACGTTAAGTCATATAGGGCGATGAATGGAACGGGTGAAGTGATGCTCAGATGAGCCCTGGGTCCATAGAGCCTGGATGCTTGCTGTTCCATTCTAACACTATGTACACTACTTGCGTAAACACCAAGGAAGTCAGCAGTTTCTTTCTCAATGTCTTTTATAGACGATTCCGGATTTTTTTAAGCACCACAAAACAAAGCGCGATCATTCGCCCCTCGCCACTTTCACTGGGAAAAAAAAAAAAAAAAAAAAAAAAAAAAAAAAAAAAAGATTATAGACCCGAAACAAAATAGGCAAATTCTTATGTAAACTGATCTGCTGATTCCAAAAATGCCCCTCAAAATACTGTATCACGTAACGTTTTTTTTAGGTATTCATAATTTTTTATGAAAACTTACAGAAATGTGATGTGATAACTCATATTTGATTAATTGAAAATAATAGGTATTTTATTGCCAAATAACATTGATAATAATAATAATAATAATAATAATAATATTATTATTATTATTATTATTATTATTATTATTATTATTATTATTATTAATTTATATTCATCGTCGTATTAGTTGATCTCGTAAGTAAAATCAGTTTTTTTATTTTTTGTTTTGCGAAATTTATTGGGTTTCTTTGATTTGGTAAAGCTATTTACAGGATGTCATTGCTACATTGCAAGCATGTATCAGTATTCAATTGTTAATAAACAATCACAAACTGGAGATAACACTGTTTGAAGAGTCCTTGTAAAGGACTGCTGCAAACAAGATTATAAAGCCACAGCTCGAAGAATATGTGAAGTGGAAGGAGAAGGTGCCGTTATTGAGCGTTTGTCTCAACGGTCGTTTCAACAATGAAGACGAAAACACTAAAGGTTTACCACGTTCTGGAAGACCTATAGTATGGAATATTGAGGATACACGTCAAGTGTATCGTTTTTTGCATGGTTAAAACGAACTTAGATAAATTTCAAAAAAAGCAATGATATTCATGACCATAACACGAGAAATAGTTCAAACTTACATGTCTCCTATCATAAAAAGAAAATGTATGAGCACAGTTTTAAATTCAACGGAATTCATATCTACAATAAACTGCCAACTGAAATAAAAAGCATTGAGTCCTTCACAAAGTTTAAAAACACATCAAAGAAGTATTTGTTACAAAAGTGTTACTACTCAGTAGAAGAGTATTTAAATGACAAAGGGTAGGAATAAAAGGAATGTAAATTTTAATTATTAATTTGGTTATTATGCTTAATAACTTATTGTAATTCTTGTTTTTGTTACTATTTTTTGTGTAGTTAGTAATTTGACAATTCCACATCATGAGTTGTATGATTTACGGATGCAATAAATGAATATGAATAAGTTTTGCAAGAAAATCCACAAAAAGTACTCGTAGGCTTTCATAAGAACTTGGTGCATCAAAAGACACCATATATCGTCACATTAAGACACTTGGAAAATCATACAGAAGCTGTAGATCTGTAGGGGAGAGTGCTGTACCGGACATTGCAAAAATCTATTACAATTTCCAGTAGAATTTACTAAATTTAATTTAGGATACTGAAATATTGTTGGCAATTCATGGATGCACGTGTTTTACTTTTCTATAAGTAAAGTAATCAGATGTTGCCAGTTTATCTTATTTAGAGAATGCTGTGTCTCTTGGTACAGCATGAGTATGTACCCAGGAACAGCTTGCAGAATATTACAAATGTTTTTAACACTCAGGCCCGATTTCACCAACAGAGGTTAAAATCGACGTTAACAAATGTAACGTAACAATTGTAATAGCGTTAAAAATTTCTTGCATTTCACCAACCTGTTTTCTGAAAATGTTAACAAACACGTGCTAACGCCAAGAAACTTGTAAATATTACAGTTATAGAAGGCTGTGGATGAGTCGTACTATTTTCTGAACGTACTATGATGCGCTTTTGTTTTTTCGTCTGCACCGCAGTCTGTACACAGCTAAACAAATGGTGGATAAACAAAATCATAAACAAAAGACATGAAACAAATTTCTCATAAATGGAGAAAGGATTGTTAATTGAATTGGTGACGAAGTATAACGATATCGTGGAAAATAGGAGGACGGATGCAGTGAATGTAAAAGAGAAAGATGTCACACGGGGAAAGATTGGAAACAAACTTAATTCAAATGCATGTGTCATTACTACAAACGAAACGTACTACGTAAATTTAAGACGAGGTGCGAAGAAGTACAAGTGACTAGTGATCTGTACGTTTCAAGACGGAAGGTGGACAGTGTGTTATCCACAGTGAATTATAAAATCGCAAAGTTATTCATACTTGATGCAAAGGCGAGATCGGCATATTCCTTTCGATGCATGTTCTAACTCAGTATTACGTAAATTTAAAACGAGGAGCGAAGGACAAGTGACTTGAACGTTTCAAGACGGCAGGTGGACAATGTATTATCCACATAATTCAGTGAATTATAACATCGCAAAGTTACTAATACTTGAAGCAAAGGCGAGATCGGCATATTCCTTTCGATGCATGTTCTAACCTCTCTTGTACTTCCGCAGTAACCTTTATAGCAACATGTTTTGACAGTCTATACCACCGTTAAAAATTTTCTTCGTATAGTTCCTCAAAAGCATTTCTCCTCATAGGTCGTACTCTATTACGAATGCCATTTAGACGGTCTTAAATATAGCAAATCGACATCAACAGCTGAGTTCATGCTCGCCATCTTGACTATTTACAATTGTTAAGGACTTAACTTCAGAAATTGGGCGTGTTAGTTTAACAAGAGATTTAACAGGAGTGTTACGCTAACACTTGTTGGTGAAATGCATTTTTTGTTTTAACTATTGCTAAACTCGTGTTAAGTCTTAACATCTGTTGGTGAAATCGGGCATCAATGTACAACAAAAAGTATGCAAATAATATTGTACCTTTTAGCTAATAGTTGAAGGTTAATAAAGTGACAGTCATTATTGCTGTACATTTAGATTTTAAAAAGTGAAAAAGTTATTTTAAAAAATTGTCCCTAGGTACAGCACTCTCCCCTACCTAATGAACTGACACCTCAACAGGCTGAACTAAGGCGTCAGCTTAACTGTAATCCCATGGATGATAGATTCGTCAGGAGAATTTTCACTTGTGATGAAATGTGGGTATAATACCGATACCCTGATGCCTCGAAACAGTGGCTTGATCCCCGCCAACCTGCCAAAGTCATCGCTAAGAAAATCAGTTTGGCCCCAAAGTAATGTTGTGTGTCTGGTGGAATTTTGAAGGTGTTTTTCACTGGGAGTTTGTTCCAAACGTCCGGGCTATTGATGCCGATCAAGTCTGTTTAGTTAACGCATGTGCAGTTCGGAGTCAAAGGAACCTGAGCCTCCCGCCCACTAATGACCGTCATAAATTTATCTCCACACTTCAGAAATGGAACACTGTCGTTGAGGACCAATAGCAACATGACAGTCGCATGTGTACTCCACGTGGAGTCTCAGTTGCCAAAGTTCCAACTTCCAGTTGATCTGTTTCATTACGTGCAGAAATTCGTTGTGTGTCACGATGTGAAGACCGTGGGAAGGAAATGCAGTGGTAAATGCAAATGGAATAGTAGATAACTTTCAGTCACGTGAAAATAATCAGTGATGACAATAGTGTGAATAACTGGGCCGAGTTATATTACTGGAAAAGCCTCAAAAAACAAAGTTATAACGGGAACTGTTTCTAAGCAAATTCAAGCGCTTGTTTTGAACACACATACATATTTGCTGAAAAATAATCTTGGTAAAGGGTCGTGCAATGAACCTGATGATAAATTCTGGGTATTCACAGAAACACAGTAAGAAATATTGTGACGAAAGGAATACCAAAGACGCCGATCAAGTGTGAAAACAAAAGGAAACGTTTCTCTAAAGTAGATAAGTTCACGTGCGATTTAATTCGTCGAGAAATTTATAGATTCTATGCAAAAGGGAGAGCGCCCACCTTAGACGAATTGGTTGCACATTTGCAAGAAATTTGTGATTTTCCCTATGGGCGCTGTACTTTGCGCGGCCTCCTAAAGGAGCTGGGTTTCAAATACCGCACTTTGAATAAGATAAGGGTTATTATGGAATCAAGCAGAATTGTAGCTTGGCGATATATATAATCAAAACTAAGGAAGCTTCGCAGTAATGGACATAAGATAATTTATTTAGACGAAACCTCGTACGATACCCATGACGTATCGAGAAAGGTGGCAACCTTGCAGAAATATCTGGGAGAAGAAGGGTCGGGGGTTGTAAAACGATTATAAGGGTTCGTCAAAGGCAGAGGCCGACGTGCACACGCGTTAACTAAACAGACTTTTAACAACTGGACCGAGTTCATGAAACTTTGGGGCGAAGATACCCAGCATTTGTTAGTTCTATTGCAACAGGGCAGTACAATACTCCATACTGCAGGAACAACCATAGAAAAAATTCATAAATTGGGAGGAATTGAACTGCTACCACACCCAGCATACAGTCCTGAACTAGCCCTATCAAAATATCATCGTTTTCGATCCATGAGCAATTTTCTACGTGGACGAAATTTTAACATTGATGCAGTGCAAGTGGGTGTCGCCGAATTCTTCGTATCAAAAACCAGAGTACACCTCTCTGAACGATGATTCAATACCATAGAATCTAATTGTCTATACTTTGAAAATTAGTTAATTGCGTGTCATAACAATTGAAAAACGACATTGCTTACTAAACAGTATCTATATTTAATTTTATTATAGGTTATAATTTAATTCACCCATAGTTTCTGTATCATAGGTCAAAAACTGGTGCTTTTTATTAAAATGTTTTGTCTTATATTTCTCTAGATTACACTTAAAAGTTAAAAAAAAAAAAAAAAAAACTTGCACAAATTCAAAGGGGATTTCTCCTTTGCATAATTCGAGGATATCGTACAATCTCCACTGATGCAGCTCAGATTATAGCTAACATCGAACCTTTGGCTCTCACTGGTTTATCAACAGCAACTATTATGAATTTAAGACATAAACGTGAATGTGCGTCTTATCTGTCTCACTTAAAACTACAAATCCCGGAGCATCCTACCACAGCAGGACACCCATCAAGTTTTGTAACCTGTGTAAAGGAAATATGTAATTTTCATGATTATTACATATATACAGACGGTTCGCGTTTCGAATTTGAAGATAATATATCTGCAGTAGGATGTGCTTTTGTTGTTTATGAAAACCAAACGGAACTAACTCACTCCATGTTTAAATTGTCACCTGAATGTTCTGTATTCCAGTCGGAGCTCTTAGCAATTAAAGAAACTATAAAATGGTGTACTGTTAATGGGAACAGTGCGCGTATTCTTAGTGATTCACAATCAGCTCTACTCGCTATTAATGATAAATACAATTTAAATTCATTAGCACATGAAATCAGAACCTTGCTTCAAAACCATCCAGGACATATTTGCATGGGATGGGTTAAAGGACACGGTGGAATTTTAGGTAACGAGAGAGCTGATTGCTTGGCTAAGAAGGCTGCAGAATCCAATCTTCCTGTGACATACTCTTTATGTCCTACTTCTAATGTAAGGAGAATAATACATCAACATATTCTTGAAGAATGGAGCCAACAATGGCTAACAACTCCAAATGGAAGTTTAACAAAAACATTATTTTTCCCTAGTGTATATGACAGAGGAAAATGTGAAACTCTTGTACCAAATTTTGTTTTGACACAGTTTTTAAGTGGACATGGCAAATTTGGTGAATACTTATCACGCTTTCACTTAACACCCAACCCCGAGTGCATGTGTGGAGAAGAATTTCAAACTGTGGTTCCTCTCCTATTCTGTTGTCCCATTTTTGGAGAGGAAGACAAGAATAATATTCAAGCTAGACTCTCTAGGAACTGAATTTTCTGCTCCGCTCACATCTTTGCTAATGAAGCCACAACAGTATAAGTACTTCATGTTTATAAACTCAGTGTTTCAACGTCTGGAACAGTTTAAATTAAAATGCATTGGATTAAAGCATCATTTCTTCCTTCTAGTATTTAAAATATTTTTGTTAAAATTGCATATGTTTATTTGTCAACTCTAACTCTAATATACCAATGTGTAAAATAGGGTTCAATAAATCTGGATTAAAAAAGATTACACTTAAACATACAAATGAAATAAATTAGATTCACCTAGGTGATGACGTACTTAAAGTGCATGTTGAAGTCGATCGACGTAACTGAGCAGGTGTTTTGTTTTTTGTTACAGAGGAAGAACCTGCTGCGTTCCTGTCCACGTCGGTAACCGCACCCTCCAGCCCGCCCCGCCCACCCGCCGTGCACCATCACCCTCCACCCCCACCTCCGCCGCCACCTCCCTCCTCAAGACCCGCCCATCACCACCCGCATCATCACCACCATCATCATCAACAACACGTCTCAAATGGCGGGAATACGTCCCCCGCGGTTACCACAACGGCTTCCCTCGTCGTGGACGACTCGAAGGACTTTCAGAAGCGGGCGTAAGTATTGCTGTGCACGTGCAAGTCTTAAGTAGGCAGTAATTTGCACCTAAGGGGTAGTGTGTGGTAGTTTTGATTTGACCAAGCAGTATACTTTTAGGGTTCTAATAATTTCGAGTACTAAATGATTCAAAATAAGGAAGTTGTAAAGTAATATATGCTTTTTTGCCAATTTTTATTGTATAATTGTGTAATATTTTGGCCAAATGGTTTAAACAGTGTAGATTTGCACATAGAATTTTGGAAATATGATAGGGGACACTAATGATTACGTAGAAAATGAAGCTAGCTGCAGTGAAGCAATGAATATAACACAAATGTAACTATTTTTAACAAAAACTTCACTTATGTTAAAAAATGACGTTAATTTTTCTTTTTAATTGAGATCGATTTCACAAAGTGATTACATCGTCAGTCCATCAACACACTTCGACGTCAAGGATTCCGGTTGCTATGTTATGTTTTTTCAGTATTACCAAAATCTAAAAACGAAACAAACCTAAAAATAGGATCGACTGCTGGTATTTCAAAATTCATTACGCGATGTTTATTTTTTTAACTAAATATTTTTTCCCAAATCATTAAATCTATCAGATCATTTCATTGTTTTAATAATTTAACTTCAGGATTTATTTCATGGTTAAATAACCAAAATGATCTGCTACGTCCGATTTATCAGTTTGTTTATACTTAATGTTACGAAAATGTTCTTTCTTTCTGGTTTCTAAATTACGTTTCGTCTTTCCAATATAAACTTTATCACAATCTAAACAATTAAATTGATAAATACCAGATTTTTTATTATCAGGAATTTTATTTTTTTTTTAAAAAAAAAGAGAAATGTAAATTTTTAATACTATATTTTGAGGAACTAGGTTATTCCAACTTTTTTTTCTTTCAAATTACGTCTTTTAACTGGTTTGGTCATATCGGACGATGAATGAAATGTTTAAATGAGTCCAGGGTACATAGAGCTTATAGTTACCAGACATCTTTCAGGATAGGGGAAAACCTCCAACGTTAAGTCATATCGGACGATGAATGAAATGTTTAAATGAGTCCAGGGTACATAGAGCTTATAGTTACCAGACATCTTTCAGGATAGGGGAAAACCTCCAACGTTAAGTCATATCGGACGATGAATGAAATGTTTAAATGAGTCCAGGGTACATAGAGCTTATAGTTACCAGACATCTTTCAGGATAGGGGAAAACCTCCAACGTTAAGTCATATCGGACGATGAATGAAATGTTTAAATGAGTCCAGGGTACATAGAGCTTATAGTTACCTGACATTCATTTTTCAGGATAAGGGAAAACCTCCAACGTTAAGTCATATCGGACAATCAATGAAATGTTTAAATGAGTCCAGGGTACATAGAGCTTATAGTTACCAGACATTCATCTTTCAGGATAAGGGAAAACCTCCAATGTTGTCATCGGACGATGAGTGAAATGATGTTCATATGAGTGCAGGGTACATAGAGCTTAGTTACCTGACATTCATCTTTCAGGATAAGGGAAAATCTCCAACGTTAAGTCATATCGGACGATGAATGAAATGTTTAAATGAGTCCAGGGTACATAGAGCTTAGTTGCCTGACATTCATCTTTCAGGATAAGGGAAAATCTCCAACGTTTAGTCATATCGGACGATGAATGAAATGTTTAAATGAGTTCAGGGTACATAGAGCCTATAGTTACCTGACATTCATCTTTCAGGATAAGGGAAAACCTCCAACGTTAAGTAATATCGGACAATGAATGAAATGTTTAAATGAGTCCAGGGTACATAGAGCTTATAGTTACCTGACATTCATCTTTCAGGATAAGGGAAAACCTCCAACGTTAAGTCATATCGGGCAATGAATGAAATGTTTAAGTGAGTCCAGGGTACATAGAGCTTATAGTTACCTGACATTCATGTTTCAGGATAAGGGAAAACCTCCAACGTAATGTCATATCGGATGATGAATGAAATGTTTAAATGAGTCCGGGGTACATAGAGCTTATAGTTACCTGGCATTCATCTTTCAGTAAAAGGGAAAGCCTCGAATGTTAGGTTATATCGGACGATGAGTGAAGTTATGTTCAAGTGAGTCCAAGGTCCATAGAGCTTAGGGTTAACAGACATCCATCTTTCAAGGTAAGGGAAAACCTTGTCACCCTGACTGAGATTGGAACTCGGGACCTCTTGAACACGAGGCAGACGCGCTACCATCTAAAGCGCGGTTGCCATGTTTCTTTGGCGTCAGAAAGCAGGGACATTGCGTTAATGGTGTAACCCATTGCACACGTTTGCATTAAATACAGTTCATACTGTGAGCATGAATCATTTTACGTTTGTTGACCTAAAAACAACTTGTTATAAGTACAGGGGGAAAGAGAAATTAAGTGATTTATGAACATATTAACCAGATTTCAGCCTGATTTGGAGAGTCCGGTTAGTTTAATAATACAGTTAGTACACAAACGGATCATTAGCTCATTCCTTTTCAGTTTGAATGGTTTGTATTCTCATATTCTACTGTTTAATTTTGAAGTAAGTGTCGTGAGAAAGAGATGATTGTTTTCAAGTTTTTCAATGTTAGTAATGGAAGAGCTATGTAGTCACATCTTAAACACTTGGTTTTATTATTATTATTATTATTATTATTATTATTATTATTATTATTATTATTATTATTATTATTATTATTATTATTATTATTATTATTATTATTATTATTATTATTATTATTATTATTATTATTATTATTATTATTATTATTATTTCTCCAAATCTTTAGAAGCAGTTTTAAGGAAATAATATTTTTCGGAAAACATTCAAATAAAGATTAGCTTGATGTAGGATATTTTCTTGAAAATCTTTGTTTCACATCCTTGGACCTCAAAACGCGTATGTTTATTTTCCAACACTTGCCTCGGTATATCCGAGTTCGCTGCAAATGTAGGGGTTCTGGCTTGGTGTAACTGCGAAGGCTTGGAGTCGAGAACAAAGCAAAGTTGACGTAATCTGAAACAAGCGAGGTTTGATTACAATTCATGAGCTCCAGGTGTCTCTGCGATCGAGTTACTAAAACGGCGTCGTTAGCACGTTTTCAAGATATGGAAACAGTTTGCAAGATAAAACGGGGCAGAACACTGAACGTGGAACAACACCCTATTCACCCCGCCTTTGTTTTCTTGTTCAAGAGGTCCCGAGTTCTAATCTCGTTCAGGGTAATGATAAAACCTTATCACCCTGAAATATGCAATGTCTGGTAACTTTACAGACCCTAGGCTCATTTGAACATTATTTCGTTTATTGTTCTATATAACCTAACCGGTTAAAACGACGTTAATTAAGGAAAGCATCTCCTATTCGATACCACCCCCCTGGTTTTCTATTCTTTTACTATAATTGGGAGTGAGTCGCGGTAGGTGAAAGATACAGAGGTAGTACAGCATCTTTTTCTGTCATTCCCACTCGCTCTGTGCTCCTAGGTCACCTGTTTATGATTCTCCTGCAGTACATAACGGCAGATCTAACCAAATGACACACATGCATTATGCAGGCATGGATTATGTATTTAGTGAGAGTTATTCTTTCATTTTGACCGAGCAGTGTTAATAAATGCTAAACAAAGGAAGTCGATCGTAAACAACTTCAAGGGCAAACAAGGTAGAAACGCTGGAACGTCCGTCGAAAATGTGAATAGAAGTATAGGGGGAAAAAACTGGTATGACTCGAGTTGAAACACTAGCGCTGTATTGCAGCTTTGCTTTTGTCTTCCGTGTCTAATGCGTTC
This sequence comes from Mantis religiosa, assembly GCA_030765055.1. NCBI lineage: Eukaryota > Metazoa > Arthropoda > Insecta > Mantodea > Mantidae > Mantis > Mantis religiosa. Next base: position 43,494,274 of record CM060960.1, read on the forward strand.
GCTCTCTGCCTCGAGTGGCATTTGTTTTTTTGTTTTGTTTTATGTCCGTTGCATTTCGTGATTCAGCGAATGGAGGCATTTCCACCACACCACGATTTTAGTGTTGCCAGAAACGGCATCAAAGGCCTTTAGCGAAATTGTCAAATTGCAATCTGTGATGTCTCTAGGACCTTGTTGATTTTCAGAAACTAATCACGGGAAAAGTAAATCAATGCCATTAGAGCATCTTTGGTTGCTGTCATTGAGGAACGACTGCACATGGATCCATTCAAGAACGGAAGTATAATCTCGTAATGCATGCAAAGTTCCATATACTTGGCTTTTAAGCTGGTTTATTCTTCATGGCTTTTGATTTACGAGGAAGGCAATGAACGATGTCATGATTTCATGAATCTCTGGCTGCTCTAGAGTAATAAAATTAAAGAATAAAACCAAACAGTAGATATAGAGTATCATAAAATTATAAATTAAATTAAGGAATTTACATTCAACTTCGTGCAAGTTTCAGAAAAACTACAAACGATATACCGCTACAAACACATGCAGCCTTCAACCAGTCACGTGTCGTCATTGGACGTGCTTTAGTTACAAGGGATGGGATCTGGGTCAAAATAACCCTCATAAATCACATAGTCAAGGAATTAATGGCAGTTTTTATCACTTCTTTCAAGCGGCAAATTATTTGGACCTTTTCTAAACGTTGCAGTAACAATGCCAGAAGTGCTGTAAATTGTCAATAATGCAATAAACTGATTCAGTAACAAATTCCTAAGGGTAAAATTAAACGCGTGCACTTGTCTTCGACACAAAGGAGGACATTTTCCAAATTGTCCATGTGATTTTCTTTTCTCTTTTTACAGCGTACGCCAGATTAATTTTCAACTGGATCAGAAGTGCATGAAGTGACCAAATCCCACATCTCGTTGTTTCCGCCAAGATGGCATTGTATAATTGCTGTCCTCAATATGAATACCCGCGTTACTTGAAGTTTTAAATAGGAATTCTCATTTCCATCCATAGTCATTTATTAAAAACGGCTATAGTTAAAATAACTGACGCTTTGCACTTACAGGACTTCCGCTACAAACCATTCTTACAAATACTTATTCTCCTATCGATGTAATTAATCGAACTCAAACTTCCTAAAGGCTAAACATGAATAGCTGACCTGGGGTAGTCTCTCTAATTTGTCGGTCCAACCTGCCGTTCTCTACTCTTGTACAAACTATTCTTACAAACACGTATTCCTCTATGTAATTAATTGAACTGAATAACTTCCTAAAGGCTAGATATGAATAGTTGGCCTTGGCTAGCCTCTCTAATTTGCCGGTTCAACCTGCCGTTCTTAGAAACTTAATCTTAAACTTAAATAATTTTTTGATTATGTTTATGTTATTTATTTACTTTACGTAAGTACTTTACACATACAGCTACACAAAACATTTTCGAAATTTTTTTCCAAATACGGGATAGTTTGGGATTGAAGTATTTTCTTTAAAATGTTTGTGTCCCATCCTTCAAAAATGCCGAAATTAAATATTAGGCTTGGTATTTGATCAATATTTTTATTTTTCAGTTGTATTTTTCCCACATACGTAAAGAACGCAGAAAATAAGTGATTTTTCACTTTAGAAGAATGTGTTTGCAAATTCAAACTTATAACAAGGAATATTTAAGAAATAGTTAATTCTGTAAAAGTTTTTCATACGAATTGTGTGGTTAAATTAATTTTTTTTTTTTTTGACTAGCAAGACTATCTCGTATTGGATTACATAAGTCATTGAGAGCGAAGGCCACTTTGCAGGATATAATTAGAGAATTCAAGATGTACGTTTTATCTTGCAAGCATATAAACATGCTATATTTTAATTAAAGTTAAGAAATATATTATGTAGATTAAATACATAAATATTGTATTTGTTAACGACAGCTTACTGACACAGGGATGTAGCTTTTAAACGTATTTAAAACACACTTATCTCTACTAGGTTTGATCAAAAAGCAGTAAGGATTCCACGTATATGAGCGCTTAGCGTAATTTTCACTTTAAGCACCTGAGTTATCTTTCCTTCTATTACAGTGTGATAATATATGTTTTGTTTAGATATTTGATTGGTTGTGTTTCAAACTTAAGTGTATTGCGACCCCTGTTTTACCTTGTATAAAAGAGATAGAAAGATAGTGATCGAATATGTGATTTCGCGACAAAAGCTATTGCTGCCCGGGAAGGCACCGATTGTCAGGTTTTATCTCGAATGCAATATTCAGTAATCGTCTCGACTTTGGTCGATAGGAGCAGTATCGAGCGCAACCAGGAGAAAGTAACATAACCTTGGTATCGCAGCTGAAATCCAGTCAAGGAGCTTGTACTTCTGTCAAGGAAGTGAATAGCTTGAAGGTCGCGCATGCAGTTTCTCCTCAGCGAGTTGCAGGCTTGGAATTTGATCAGGCACAAATTGATACACGCGTGTTGTGGTTAAAAATAACAAGGGTGACTAACATGTGGATGTTTGTTGCTTAATTATACTGATGCTAAAACAGTTTCTAGCTCTCTTTCTCTCGCTATTCTTAAAATAATCTGTTAAGTGCACTCAAACGACTTTCTCTATTCTACTGTCCGCCCAACACAAGAAGGCAATTCAGAAGAATGTGTAACGTGTTTATGCTCGCCATCCAGATATAATAAGGACGCTAGGTTAATCTAAACTACATATTGTTGTCACCCATGGATAAAACGTATCACTGCAGTTACTGAAACGAGCATTAGATCTGGCAGCATGTGTGACTCACATGCACTCATACACTCATTCCATAATAGATCCCCTACTAGAGCAGATAAACAGTTCAAGCCCCTCTACCTCTTCAGGTCCCGCTTGTCTTTTAGTGGTGGGTAGACTGATTGAGGCAGTTTATGACTATTATTTTAGCACTGACCTTGATTTTCAGTTCCTCAAAAACTATTTAACGTAATGAAATAAACTTTGACTCTGAATACAGCAATCTTTTCTGAACGTAATCCATTAAAATGACATTTGAAGGCCAAAAGGCAATGCCACAAACTTTTTATAAAATTAAAAATGTCAAAATTGGCAATGTTATGGGGTATTCAGGTAGATTTTTCTTTAAAACTGTCAGTTATTGTTACTGAATTTTGTATATGCTTTAATATTTGCATTGCTTGACCATTTCCACTAAATTTGCTTCCCACATTTGAAAATTTCTGCCCACCCCAAAATGTTTACATTATGAACACAATCCATGCCAAATTTTATAAGCATATAAATTATGATTAGAAATTTGAGGGATAGTTTTAGGTGGAGTCAGTAGTTCTTTTGACTGTAACATCCAAATGGTCGGCTGATAAGTGCCGCGCCTCAAAATACAAGGGGCGTCCAGAAAGTGAGTTCTGTTTCAAATTATCCGCTGCAGCTCTGCGATCGCAGTTGCGCACATGCGCGGTAGACGCTCCGTATCAAGGGGAAGAAATGTGCACCAATGTGAGATCGCTGTCAGCCACGTACGCTTTGTTGTGCTTGTTTACAATGTTGGTGTTGATTGAAAATCCCGCCACTTGTGAAATCAGATCTGTGATTCGTTTTCTGAATGCTAGTAAAGTGAAAGCAATTGTAATTTATCGGCAAATTTGCGATGTCAAAAGGTGTTGCGTTTCTTCACGACAACGCACGACCACACACTGCAAATGCGACGAAAAACATCCTACAGGGATTTGGCTGGAACGTGTTTGACCACCCCCCGTATAGCCCTGACCTCGCTCCTAGTGACTTTCATCTGGTTTTGCATCTCAAATCTCTCCTTGGCAGTCAACACTTCAACAATGATGAAGAGCTGAAAGAAAATGTTTCCAACTGGTTGAAGACACAGACTGCAAACTTCTATGAAGAAGGTATACAAAAACTTGTGCCTCGCTATGACAAATGCCTGCAAAATTTCGGCAGTTATGTGGAAAAGTAGTTTAAGAGTTGTACAATTTTGTGCAGTAAATAATTTTTCTGTATCTGTACACTATTTAATTTTATTACCAAACAGAACTTACTTTCTGGACGTACCACGTAATAATAATAATAATAATAATAATAATAATAATAATAATAATAATAATAATAATAATAATAATAATAATAATAATAATATGATTTATTTTTTTATTTCTCTACATAATGTCCAAAAAGGCTAATTCCTATGTCATTGATATTCCAATTTAATTGAACCATCTTTGTAGTGCGATTTATCATGTTCCTCAAAACAGCTGTTTACCGTATCAATGACCTCATTGTTGCTGTGAAATCTTTGTCCTTCAAGAAATATTTTGAGGTTCGAGAACACGTGATAGTCACTGGGTGCTAGATCTGTCGAATAGGGTGGATGTTCAAGCAATTTGAACTTAATTCGCACATTTTTTCATTGCAGTGACTGAACAATGGACCGGGGCATTGTCGTGAAGAAACAATATTTTTTTTCTTTGCCAAATCAGGTCTTTTTGTTTTCACATCGTCACTCAAAAGTTGCAGTAAGCTTGCGTATTAGTCACCAGTGATACTTTTACCCCTTTCCAAGTAAACAATAAAAATAATTTCCTGAAAACACTGGCCATAACCTTGTTAGCTGACAAAATAGACTTTGCGTTTTTTGGAGTTGGTTCACTTGGGGCAATCCACTGTTTTAACTGTGATTTACTTTCTGAAGTGTAGTAATGTACCCAAGTTTCATCCATGGTAATAAGCTGTCCCAAAAATTCAATGGGATTTTTACGGTAGAGCTTCAAATTTTTAACAAACAGTTTTTCGTTGCTAGTTTTGATCAGGTGTCAACAAACGTGGCACAGACCTCGTGAAAGCCCAAAACATTACTTAAAATGTTACCTGCACATTCTTTTGATATGTTTACAGCCTCTGCTGTCTCAAACAACTTAAATCTGTGGTCTTCCAGTACTAAACGATGTGATCTCTGGAGCTGTGACTTCCACAGGACGTCCAGAGCGAGGCTCATCACTAGTGCTCGTACGTCCCATTTTAAACTCTACAACCCACCTTTTAATCATTGTATATGAAGGGGCAGAGTCTTTCAATGTACTGTCCATTTCCTTCTTGATTTCTTTAGCCTTTCAAATGGAAGTATTTAATCATTGCTTGTTTTTTTCCAAATCCATTTTCGTGAAACCTCTACATTTGTCTTGTTTAAAATGCTGGAATTCAAAAACTAAACAAGCTATTGACCTGTAACTATGGATACAAGCTAGTCTAAACTATGGGGGCTGTTCAATAAATAATGATCACTTTTTTTTTTTTTCTGACAGCGCACCTTTACTCATCCTCATAATTTTGATAGTCCTTCTCAAAATAGTCTCCCCTGAATGCGATGCACTTGTTCCAGCATTTCTGCCAGTCTTCAAAGACATGCTGGAAACCATTTTGAGAGATCCTTCAAAATTGCCTCCGCAGCCTTCACCACTGCTTCTGATGATGGATAATGCCTCCCACGAAGGCGTTTCTTCAAGTTAGGGAATAGAAAGAAGTCACATGGGGCTAAATCCGGACTATAGGGAGGGTGAGGGATGCACTTCACGTTGATTTCTGCAAGATATTCAGCAACAACATTGGCAACATGACGCCGCGCATTATCGTGTTGCAGCATCCAGCCTGGTTCATGGAAATGTGGTCTTTTGCGCCTGATATGGACTTGCAATGTTTTCAGGACATCGCTGTAGTATTGCCCAGTTACTGATGTGTGTGCAGGTACAACATACTGATAAAGCATTCCATGAATATCAAAGAATGAGATGACCCTAACTTTCCCAGCAGAAGCAACCACTTTTGCTTTTTTGGGTGGGAGAGGGTTGGTGATGGAGATTTCCACACTGAGCTTTGCTGTTTGCTCTCTGGATCAAAATGATGTAGCCAAGTTTCATCAGCAGTGATTACGTTTGAAAGAAACTCCGGATCTTCCTCTAACATCAACTTTAACTGCATGTTTCCTCCATTGCAGCGTTAGGCGATACTGAACATGTCTGAACTTGCCTGGTTCTCACAGGCGGGAACCAGGAGTACGAACAATGAAACTACTACGGTTTATTTGTTTCACATTAAACTAACAGAATATAAGATTGAATTTTAGTATTATGACCGTAAACAAATTATGATCATTCTTTATTGAACAGCCCTCATGACCCTCGTAAATTTATATTGAAAGCTCATAGTTCGTAGTGTTTTTAAGCATGGAAACCAAAAATTGATTTTTTTGTACCCAAACTACGCAGTGTTTTTCAAGTAATTGTAACAGTAGTTTAGGGAAGAATGTCTAGAAAAAGTAATGTTAAACATATTTTTAAATCCTTCTCTGAGAGTGATGTATCGTAAGGAACTGAGACGAGCTCACCAAAAAGGATCGACGGCTGTGTAGGTGTGCATTGAGAACCACAAGACACCGTCCTCCGTTCAACACAAATGGTTAACTGTAAATTTCCCGTTCTTCCTGTTTGCACGTTGCTACGGCTTCATCACCTGTTGTGTGTCACTGCCTAAGCATGTTACAAAAATTTGCTTTCTTGTTTCTAGCTCGCAACATTGTCGACACAAATGTCATCGTGCCATGCTACTACCTTAAAATATGATTTTAAACTATATGCATACGGTCGTGCTTACTATTGTTTAAAACACAGAGAAATGTCTTGCTTATGAATACGAAACCACATAAGTAGAAGGAATCCAGCTTATCACTTCTCGATGTGAACATGATTATGTTACTATTCTATGGATGTGTCATTCGGAATTTGGCATGAAATTGGGAGTGGTGCAGCGAAGGGATAGCAGAAAACCGTGCTGGCACGCCTATCGTTGGCAGCACATGCCAATTAGTAATACCAATTGTACTGGGATAATCACTGATATACTATATTGAGAAAGACAGATAAACTATTTAAAATAAGACCTGAAGTTTTCCTGGCGACGAATATGCTCGGGAAGCTAGCCAGGTGAAAAGATGATTAGAAATCGACGTTTCGGGAGTGTGCATCTCTCCCATCATCAGGATAAACACAGACAAAACACTATCAAAATTCGCATTACTGAACAAAAGACTGTTTTCAGTAAATGAAATGCCAGATCAGGAGATGGGGTGAGTATAGAAAATTAATTGGGTCAAAGAAACGTAACTACTTAACTTGATTATCAAGCTGTATTGATCTGTGCTTCTTAAGTCGACGGATTTACATTTGTAAGGCCGGTTTCCAAGAGAAGCTGTACTGAAATCCAGCATCATGATAAAACGTGCTCCTTCCGGAGGAAGTGGCCAAAGCCTCCTTAACTCTCTGCTCCCAGTAACTTGTATATTGCCAAGATGGTCGTCTCCCAAAAGTTGACTCTATGGTCGTTATCAAAACAATGCTATGCCAGCCCGGACTTCTCAAGTTGCATTAACGAATGCTCCGTTCAGCTCCTCTTGGAAACCGGCCTTAAAATGGAAATCCGTCGACTTAAGCACAGATCAATACAGCTTGTTAATAAAGTTAAGTAGTTACGTTTCTTTGACCCAGTTGCTCGCCTCGGAAGCGTAGTTAGTAGCATGTCTGCATCAAGTTCAAGAGGTCCCGAGTTCGAATCTCGGTCAGGGTGAGTTAAAGTCTGTTTAGTTAACGCGCGTGCACGTCGGCCTCTGCCTTTGACGAACCCTTATAATCGTTTTACAACCCCTGACCCTTCTCCCAGATCTTTCTGTAAGGTTGCCACCTTTCCCGATACGTCATGGGTGTCGTACGAGGTTTCGTCTAAATAAATTATCTGATGTCCATTACCGCGAAACTTCCTTAGTTTTGACATTATATATATATCGCTAAGCTACAATTCTACTGGATTCCATAATAACCCTTATCTTATTCAAAGTGCGGTATTTGAAACCCAGCTGCTTTAGGAGACCGCGCAAAGTGAAGCGCCCATAAGGAAAATCACAAATTTCTTGCAAATGTGCAACCAATTCGTCTAAGGTGGGCGCCCTCCCTTTTGTATAGAATCTATAAATTTCTCGACGAATTAAATCGCATGTGAAATTACTTTAGAGAAACGTTTCCTTTTGTTTTCACACTTGATCGGCGTCTTTGGTATTCCTTTTGTCACAATATATCTTACTGTATTTCTGTGAATACCCAGAATTCATCGTCAGGTTCGTTGTACGACCCCTTACCAAGATTATTTTTCAGCAAATATTTATATGTGTTCAAAACAAGCGCTTGAATTTACTTAGAAAGAGCCCCCCCCCCCCCCCCCGTTAAAACTTTGTTTTAAGGCTTTTCCAGTAATATAACTCGGCCCAGTTATTCACACTATTGTCATCACTTTGATTATTTTCACGTGACTGAAAGTTATCTACTACTTCATTTACATTTACCACTGCATTTCTCTCCCACGGTCTCCACATCGTGACACACAACGAATATCTGCACGTAATGAAACAGATCAACTGGAAGTTGGAACTTTGCCAACTGAGACTCCACGTGGAGTAGACATGCGTCTGTCACTTCGAGAAAATCAGGGTTGCTATTGGTCCTCAACTACAGTGTTCCATTTCTGAAGTGTGGAGATAGATTTATGACGGTCATTAGTGGGCGGGAGGCTTAGGTTCCTTTGACTCCGAACTGCACATGCGTTATCTAAACAGACTTTACCTGGATAAGGTTTTTTCCGGTGTTTTCCCTTATCCTGAAAGACGAATGCCGGGTAACTCTAAGCTCCGTGGACCCCGGACGCATTGAGGATCATTTCACCCATTTCATTCACCGTCCGATATGGCTAACTGTTGGAGGACATATATTACAATAAAACAAAAAGACACAATTTATTTTCTTTACTCACGCCATCTGTTGACCTGGCGTTTAATTTACTGAGAAGTCTTTAGTTCAGTAATGTGAATTTTGATAGTGTTTTGTCTTTGTTTATATTTGTTATATCCAGTGTTTCATTTGTGGTTATAACATTTAATAAATATCCTGATGATGGGAGAGATGCACACTCCCGAAACGTCGATTTCTAATCGTCTTTTCACCTGGCTTGCTTCCCGAGAAGAAATTGAGATTAACTACTTAACAGTAAATGTTAGCGAAAGAATGTGTTTTTATAGTCATTTGTCATTCCCCCTTGTTCAATACTTAATATTAAACGAATATTTGTTATATGTTACCTCCATTGTGCAGCATGCACTTAAAAGAAAGGTTTTCTTCTGACGGGGTTACTCTTGAGTGTATGGGTGCTAGAATGTAATTTCTGTAACAGGAAATTAGCCCATTTTATAATTGCTAGTAAAATATCAGGAAAAAACCTAACTGCAGATAAATATGTCATAAAAAAGCTGGCGTTAACCGGGTATGAAAATGTAGGTTTACTCGAAAAATAAATGATTCTGTGGTTATGAAGTCAATTCTCTATTCTATTTTTCGTGCATTTTGTTTAGTGCCGATAACTACTAGTTAGGTCCTGCGCCGTGGCGTAGAGGACCAGAGCGTTGTGCTTTGGTTACCCGCTACGTAATGTCCCCAGGTTATCACCCCTGATGTATGCGAATTTTAAATCCCGGGTATAGGACAGACCGGTCCACTCAATGTCGTGAAGAAATAGAGGAGCTACGCTAGGTGGCGAACCCTGGTCTATTAGGCCAACTTTCTGGCTGGGAGTGCCGTGATGCTGACCACATCTCCTTCCAGTATAGGTTGGATGACTGCCCACCTCTGCCAGGGCAGGATCTGAACCGCTAGCAAGCGGTTACGCCATGGGCTATGGTTTTTTAATTACTAGTTATAAAAAGTGTGGGAGATTTAGTTCACGTGTGTGGAAACATAAAACTACTTACGAGAGTACGTCGAATTGATACGTTCGGTAATTGCCGATTGACGGACTATCACTCTAAAAAGCAAATTAGGAGAAATTTGAACCTATGTTTTCTATATTAATGTAGAATGGATAATTTTTTTGATTATATGCAGACAATTAAGGATATATGCTGTGCAATCGACTAAGTGTCTGACAGAACTATTTATTTTTGAAGTACACAGGACTGGAAGCAAAGCGGATCGTCAATACTGACAGGCGTTGTTCTTTTTACGGCAGTTACGACCGCGCAGAAAACATCGGGTAACAAAATTTTGTGACGTTTGTGATAAAACTGAAACCGATATTGAAGTGTATGCATCTCGTATTAAGGTATCCATTGCATTGATACCCTTGTGCACCTAATGTGGTAGCGTGTCTGTCTCACGTTCAACAGGTCCCGAGTTCTAATCTGGGTCAGGGTGAGTTATCTAGATGAGGTCTTTTCCTTTATCATGAATGAATGTCTAGTAACTCTAAATTCTATGGACCATGGACACACATGAGTATCATTTCATTTATCGTCCGATATGATAACGTTGGAGGACGTTAATTTAAAAAAAAATGTGTGTAAGGTGTGACGGTTCTTTCGTAAAACATTATCTGTAAAATATTTCATAAATTACACTGGGCAACAACAAAATAATTTTTGAATGTTTTGAGCACTTCATGAGGCAATTCCTACTAATTTTGGGTTGAGAAAAACAAATATGACAATGAATTTTTTTTGTCTCTAGTTTTTATGATATACACAAGGTGAGAGTATTATATATTAACGGATTGAGAGAAAAGGATACATTTTAATTACATACATGCTAACAACAATGAAAGTGCATTTAATTTTTTTAACTGGTAATTACATGCTAAGAGTTCTAAATTGCTGGAAAAATACATAGTCGTTTCTGAAGAGTATTATGTGGTGGCCTATTGACTTCGTCGTCTTTTATCTTGCCTCTTGTGATGGAGTTCCGCAGAATCCCTATACAAAGACCAACAGTAATCCGCAAGCATTACTTCATTCCGACGGCCCTGATATCTTTGCTCCATAACAGAAATGTCCTGATGGAATCTCTCCCCATGTTCATCACTAACAGCTCCACAACTAGAAGGGGAAAAGTCTAGGTGGGAGTGAAGAAAATGGATCTTAAGGGACATGTTGCATCCAAGATTACGGTATTTTTGGTGGAGTACTGTCACCAAATGCTTGTAGTCATCTACGGTATTTTGACAGGTGTGCCAACTCCCCCCCCAAAAAATTCCCCCAAATTTAAAATCTCTCTAAAAAAATGAAATGTCACTTTATCTTCAAAACAAGAGCAAATCTATCATTTTTATGGTGATTTTTGAATTCAGCAGATGGAAATACATGTAATTTCACTATTTTTAAGCCCGAAACATTTTCATTGTTGCCCAGCGTTATTAAACAATTTGCAAAGCTCTTGTACTTGAATACGAAACATGAGAATATGCTTGCCAAGAGGAGTTGAGAATGATAGAAGCAGTAGCAAGTACTGTTCGTTCACTGTCGTTGTTTGGGGTACACAGCATGTTGAATCCGTGCCGCGTTGCAAGACCAGTCGGAGTCCAGTGATAATCCTAAAACTGTCGAATAATATTACCGCCACTCTGTGGCGCGGCTTTACCCCTCACTTGTTTCAGACTAGGTAAACGCTCCCTCCCACCACTAGCTAAAACGTCAGTGAACGAAAATTAGTCGCATACTCCAAGGAATATGCAAGTAAAACTACGGATATTTCACTCCATGCTGTACACATATATGTAGATGGTCATGAGTTAGAAAGCCAACATCTTTCAAGGTCCCAAGTTCAATTCCTGGATGGAAGATAAGAATTTTTACTGTATTAGGATCGTTCCCCATTCTGCTTAGTCTGGACGTATGGGGGAAGGAGTAAATATGTGTGTATGTAGGAAATGAATGGAAATATGACACCCAGGTGTGTAAATGGCCCCTGTCGAAAGAAAAGGAGGGGGGAGGAGTCAATTTATTTTAATAGCTCGGATTGTTTTAGTCTTTTGTTTATTTTTTCTAAAGTGATCTACATATTCACCAGCTTCACCTTTATTTAATAATATGTTTCTGTGTTATGTAGCTGTTACATAGTTATTAATTTTATAGTAGCAATTTTAAAGATTTTTTTTAAACTTGTAATTAGTATCTCCATAACTGTTAACAAGTTTTTATTACTTTTGTAACCATTATGCTAACAAATGGTTGCTGAACATCAGTTTTTTCACTAGTCAACCTTGCCAAGCAAGATAAGAATGGCCATTACATAGCCAAAACAGTTGGCGATCGTAATTTATGAAGGTTATAGGCAGTGGCATTTGGTAATTTAATTAAAACTAACAAACAAGTGGCTAATAACGGCGCAGGCGGTGAAGGTCATCGGTTCGATTCTTGTAGCTGACCTACGTCGTCGTCCGAATCGGAGGTCTCGGAGTTCCGGGCCACAGAGGGCAGCCGGTTATACCGGGGAAGGTGTGACCACCCTTAGTATTCTCTCACCTCATTCCTCCCTCGCGGACTGAGCGGGTTGGCTCAGGCGGTTTCGTCTCTATTCCGCATTTCGGCAACCCGGGTTCGATTAACTATCGGCCTACCTGATCCATTGGTTTTTTAGGGGGTTTTCCTGGGTCGCCAGTCGAATGCTTATCCCTCCATTTCGTCTCCATTATCATTTCACATCACTTATCTGGTGGTCTCTTTCAGGGTTGAAGTGAAAGCGGGAGTATCGGCGCTGCATGACATGATGATATGATCCTACCTCCTCCTTTGGTAGAACGGTATCGGTCTACGGGCCGACCTGGTGGGGCGTTTTGAGGATCAGAGTGGGTGGGATACCTGCTGTACTAGCATGCCGGGAAGATTCCAACAGGTCAATTGTAGGGACCCTGGGCTCTGCACTGTCGTTGCTCCTTGGTATAGCCCCCGCTGTCTCATCCATCCCGGAGGTGGCCAACTTGCATAGCTAAAATTGGCCAAGTTTGAACCTCCGTGCCGGATCTCTCCGTGGCGTAGCGTAGTTCAGTCCTTCCTCGCGGGGACACCCCTTCGGGGCATGGGCACAAGATTTAAGTTGCGCACTAGTGCCCCCCTCCCCCTGAGGCCTATCATAGTCATCAAATGGCAACACAATTTTGGGGACTGCTAATTTATATAGGAAGGGACAAAGGAAATTTGTAGTGTTTAACGCCCGCTTTTACTACATACGGCAACGCAGGCGATGACACTGATGACACATGAACTGAAGATGGAGCACCGGTGGAATGAGTTGGCGGGGGAAACCGGAGATCTCGGAGAAAACCCGCCCCAGCGCAGTGTTGTCCAACACAAATCTCATTTTGCGGTCGCCTGGGATCAAACCCGGGCCGCCTTGGTGAGAGCCAAGCTTTTTAACCACTGAGCACGGTGCGGCCAGGAAGGGACAAGAATATCTTACTGCACAAAACTCTTAATTTATGTTAAAATCATTTTTTGTGCAGCAAAATGTTTCCAAAATATTCCTTGTTATTAATTTGCAGTTTCAAATACACTCTTCTCAATTAGGAGGGGTTTACTCGTCTTTTCCTCTTGGTCTTGTAAAGATAATTACCTTTAAAGTCATTACACAGTGAATATACATTAAGGTGTTATTGAACTACAACCAGACCGCGAACAAAATGCAGTTGGAGGCGTGGCTTACCAACAATGGAGCTCTCTAGCTTTCTTCCTCTACCGTCATTTTAGCTTGCCTCTCCTCCATCGCGCGGGCGTATGGGGGAAGGAGTAAATATGTGTGTATGTAGGAAATGAATGGAAATATGACACCCAGGTGTGCATGCGCACACCGACTGCATTTTGTTTGCGGTCTACCTGTACACCGAAATATTTTCATAGTAAGTGGAGATACCTAAAACAATCAATTTGAGATAGAATTACGGCCTGTTGGTTCAAATCTGGCTATGAGTTTCTAAAGTGCCAGTACGCCACTGCTAATGATACCACTTGAGTGCACTACACGAAAATGAAGAGACGTGTCGTAGTACACTCCCTCTGGTGCAATGGTTATGACATTAGCTTTCCAGTGAAAGGTAAATGAGTTAGTCTCCTGCACTTTTTTATTTTTGTTTTGTTTGTCTGTTTTTTAATATTTGGAACAAGGTTTTTACGAAGTAATTTCACCTTTTCAGTTCAATTATTTACAACTCTTTCTAAACAATGTTGAATTATGCCTAATACTTGCACATACTGTACGTGTAAATGGGAGGTCGTTTAAAGGTTAAACGAAATTGCTTAAAATAATAATAAAAAAACAGTTCAGTTCTTTATGTCAGGTTTATAACTGCTGGAAATGGCGACTACTATCTCAGAATATATTTATTAGGAAAAAAAACTTATCTACATGTTAGTGACGTTTACTGTCGTTGAAATTATGACGACTGTTCAATAAAGAATGATCATAATGTTTTACGGCCATAATTTTTCGCACGAAAATTCAATCTTACATTCTGTTAGGTTAATGTGAAACAAACACACCGTAGTAGTTTCATTGTTGGTACTCTGGTTCCCGCCTGTGAGAACCAGGCAAGTTCTGACATTCAGTATCGTCTATTGCTGCAATGTAGGTAACATGCAGTTAAAAGTTGATGCTGGAGGAAGATCCAGAGTTTCTTTCAAACGTAATCACTGCTGATGAAACTTGGCTACATCATTTTGATCCTGAGAGCAAACAGCAAAGCTCAGTGTGGAAATCCCCTTCATCATCAACCCCCCAAAAAGAAAAAGTGGTTGCTTCTGATGGGAAAGTTATGGTCATCTTATTCTTTGATATTCATGGAATGGTTTATCAGCATGTTGTACCTGCACACACATCAGTAACTGGACAATACTACAGGGATGTCATGTCCATATCAGGCGCAAAAGACCAAATTTCCATGAAGCAGGCTGGATGCTGCACCACGATAATGCGCGGCCGCATACTGCCAATGTTGTTGCTGAATATCTTGCGAAAATCAACGTGAAGTGCATCCCTCACCCTCCCTATAGTCCGGATTTAGCCCTATGTGACTTTTTTCTATTCCCTAACTTGAAGAAACGCCTTCGTGGGAGGCATTATCCATCATCAGAAGTAGTGGTGAAGGCTGCGGAGGCGATTTTGAAGGATCTCTCAAAAAATCGTTTCCAGAATGTCTCTGAAGACTGGCAGAAACGCTGGGACAAGTGCATTGCATTCAGGGGAGACCATTTTGAGAAGGACCTCAAAATTATGAGGATGAGTAAAGGTATGTTGTAAAAAAAAATTGTGATCATTCTTTATTGAACAGCCCGCGTATTTATGTGTAGTTCGTGAGCACCCTGTATAGGGAAATGTGTAATAAAATCATTTCATGACATGAAGTAGGCAAGCTTTCGTAAGAGCAGTTTGTGGTAAAGTGTAATGTGAGTTCAGCACAGATAGCCCGCCTCGGTAGCGTAGATGGTAGCGTGTCTGCCTCACGTTCAAGAGGTCCCGAGTTCGAATCTCGGTCAGGTCGAGTTACCTGGATAAGGTCTTTCCTGGGGTTTCCCTTATCCTTAAAGACGAATGTTAGGTAGCTCTAAGCTCCAAGGACCCTGGACTCATTTGAGCATCATTTCACCAATTTAATTAATTTACCGATATAACAACGTTGGAGGACGTGAATTAAAAAACAAAAAAGCACAGAGTATTTCCATAGTAACTACCTTTTGAAATATTGCTGTAGTGCTAACTTGCTTAAATTGTTTAATAATTGAAGTGGGGAAATAGTATATTACCCAAATCTCCGATCATAATCAAAGAAAACTTTCCATCTGCAACCAGGAATCCAAACTGGGACCTATAGTAACACGGTATACTGAAAACCCCTTGGTAGCAGATGTAAAGGACAAATCTCTTGCATTTGAAGCCAGTTGTCTAAGTAATGATTTAGATTTACGTCTAAACTAGAACATGGTTTAGAAATCGTTCAGTTTTAATTGTCCCCTTTTTTAGGGTGATTAAAAAAGCTATGGTTTAATACCCTGGACAACTATTAGAATACAGATCACATGCTGAATTGCCATGAAGGACTGCTAGTGAAGTAGGTCATGGCGAACCCTTGACGTGCCTCTTCCTGCTTGAACACTTCTCTCAAGAAAAGCAACGTGTTGGATTCTCACTAATGTATACTTAAAATAAGTTTTGGGCAGATAATTTGTGAAGAGCGGGAATTTTTAAATGTTCTATGGATACAAAACTCCTATGCTTTTAGTAGATTTGCTAAAATAACTCAATAAAAACGGAGAAATTGGTTACAAAAGTATGTATTCACTAGCATTAACAAAAGAAAAACCTCGAACAATAGAAGATTAAAAACAAGGATACCAGACTGGTGTATTTATCCGCGAGACCACGTAATACTTGCCTCATCCACGATGGGATTGTCAGTTTAATACCTCATTCACATAGAAACATTAATACGAGGATTTCAAGATGTGACACGAATATGAAATTTGCTTTGACATTTGCAATTATGATATGTCAGCATCAAAATAAAACAACTTACCCTATGAATATTATTAGACATTTTTAAAATACTCTAATGGAATAGTTTTGAACTAAATTTCTACTGCACTTTTAAATTTCATGAAATTGCTCTTTTTCGAAACCTCAGATTTATTTAGAAAATACGAGGGCTGTTCAATAAAGAATGATCACAATTTTTTTGACAACGTACCTTTACTCATCCTCATAATTTTGATGGCCCTTCTCAAAATAGTCTCCCCTGAATGCGATGCACTTGTCCCAGCGTTTATGCCAGTCTTCAAAGACATGCTGGAAACCATTTCTTGAGAGATCCTTCAAAATTGCCTCCGCAGCCTTCATTACTACTTCTGATGACGGATAATGCCTCCCACGAAGGTGTTTCTTCAAGTTAGGGAATAGAAAAATGTCACATGGGGCTAAATCCGGACTATAGGGAGGGTGAGGGATGCACTTCACGTTGATTTTTGCAAGATATTCAGCAACAACATTGGCAGTATGCGGCCGCGCATTATCGTGGTGCAGCATCCAGCCTGTTTCATGGAAATGTGGACTTTTGCGCCTGATATGGACTTGCAATGTTTTCAGGACATCCCTGTAATATTGTCAGTTACTGATGTGTGTGCAGGTACAACATGCTGATAAACCATTTCATGAATATCAAAGAATGAGCTGACCGTAACTTTCCAAGAAGAAGCAGCCACGTTTGCTTTTTGGGGGTTGGTGATGAAGGAGATTTCCACACTGAGCTTTGCTGTTTACTCTCAGGATCAAAATGATGGAGACAAGTTTCATCAGCAGTGATTACGTTTGAAATAAACTGCGGATCTTCCTCTAACATCAACTTTAACTGCATGCAGACGTGCATGCGAATGTCCTTTTGTTTAGGAATCGACAGTTCTGGGACCCATCGCGCACAAACACGTCTCCTGTGTAATATTTCTGTCACCAACGTGTGGTTGGCACCCAATGAAATGTTCAGTATTTCAGAAAGTGATCTTAAGGTAATTCGTCGATCCTCTCTCGCAATGGCAGCAGCAGTGTTGATGTTTTCTTCCGTAAGAGCAGTAACTGGAGCACCGGGTCCCCCCTCCTTTGAAATTGATTGTCTACCCTCTTTAAACATTTTAAACCACCTTCGAGCTGTGCTGTAGGGAAGAACAGACCCTCCATAGGCCTCCTGTAACATAAAATAAGACTCAACTGAAGATGTGTTGAGACGAAAGCAGAATTTCAAAGCCGCATATTGTTCCTCGCGTGTTACCTTCATTGCAGAGGTAGGGGATACTGAACATGTTTGAACTTCCCTGGTTCTCTCAGTTGGGAACCAGGAGTACCAACATTGAAACTACTACGACGTGTTTGTTTCACATTAAGCTAACAGAATAAAATAAGACTGAATTTATGTGCGAAAAATTATGACCATAAAAAAATATTTAACAGCCCTCGAAATTAATGCACTGACAAGATGAAATTACTTCGTAAAATGCATACATTTATACAAGAATTAAAAGCTTAGACAAAAAATGAAAAAAAAAAAAAAAAAAAATTAAGGAGGTTTGAACTGTTTTCTTTTCATTTGATAGCTAATGTCATAATGATTGCGCTAGAGGGAGTATTCCGAAATATCTCTTCATTTTCGTGTGTTGTGCACTCAGTTGGTGACATTTAGCAGTGACGTACTGACTGTTTAGAAACTTATAGCCGTAACTCCCACATTTGAACCAATTATCTCAGATTATTTGTTTATCTCCACTTGCTCTGGAAATATTTCTCTCGTATAGTCTGTTAACACCCTGTATAAAGAAAGCAAAATATTTTATAGCCTATCTAACCTAAACTTTCCCACAAAGTCGACAGATACCATGGTAAATAATATAAACAACTCACGCTTACCTTCACATTTTAGTTCATTCGCCATTTGCTTCCAAAATGTTGCTTCAGTAAATTATCTTTGTAGAATGTATGTATTTTGTCATAAAGACAGCGATGATTGTGTTTCTCTCTGTCTCTCCCTCACTCTCTCTCCCTACCTCTCTCTCTCTCGTGAAAGCCTGGAGTTTAGAAGGTTTGGCGTTTGTGTCTTGCGATAATGTTCCTGTTTAATCGAAATAATTGTGAATGACTTTATTAACATGGCAACAAGCTTTTGTTTTCACGTTGCGTTTTCGATAACTCTTCTGTGTGAATGGGGCATTAAGATAACAGCATCGTCACTGTAAAATATTGTGATATCACTCCACTGATCGTAGTAACGTTGGTTTAGACACAGATAACAATATTGTTACGATAGCAATACAGGGTGTGTCTATATTGGTGTTAAATTGTTCGACATCAAAACAGTAAACAAAAAAAGATCTGAAAATCGTGCATTGTTGAGTTAAAAGACAAAATGAAACATTACTTGGATACATATCTAAAGTCCGCGTTCCCTGCTGGGTTATAAATTCCTGCATACTTCATTTGGTCACATCTAATGTGGATACCTAATTACAGAGTGTCAAAATTTGGTATAAGAGTCGTATAAAGCAGGGCATTTAAACGTCTCCAGACGAAATATATTCGATTCAGATCAAGAAATATAGCAGGACATGCAATGAAACCTCCTCGACCAATCCATGTGAAAATTTATCATTAAAGAAATTATTGTTTTGAAGTGTAAAGCTGTCCTCGAAATATTTGACACCGTTAAGGGATGTATGACTGAAATTTCATGAAAATCGTGAAAATAACGATTTTTTTATTTTAATTCTATAAAATAATTTAGACATTCCCGAATGTGAAAAATGCATAATTTGCCTCCGGACGCCATTTTAAAATGCTTATTTAAATGTCGGTGGCCTTTAAACTCTGTCAGAGTCACGCCCTCTTTTGCCTACATCCACATTCTTTGTATGTTTTCCGTTCTTAAATTTTCAATTCAAGAAAAGAAAAATAAGGCTTTCAGACAAAATGGTTCCTAAAATGTTGCCAATATATCAGAGGTTGGCTTCTACAACATTACTAGAGAGGTGCAAAACAGGAAAAACACAGAATGCCAATGAATCTTTGCATCATGTCATATGGAATAAGTGCCCAAAGGAAGTTTTCATATCAAAACAAAAATTGGATCTTGCTGTTATTAAAAGCATCAGTGAGTTTAACATGGGTAGTCTTAAGTCATTGGAGCTGCAGCAAAATATCAGAGGTGAAAGTGTAGTAGACTCAGCAAGAAAAACTTCAGTGCAGCGAGATCAGACTCGTATCCTGCAAAGCAAGAAGCGAAGTTGTGCAGAAGAAAAGCAACATCTAAAGAAGAAAAAGGTGGAAAAAGCAGCAACAGAGGAGAGGAAAAAGAAATCTGAGGGTCCAACCTATCAGCCTGATGGATTTTAATGTGAGTTATGCAATCAAATCTTTAATCGCTGTTTTCTCAATGTTCATATTTTCAGCATTTTTCTTCCTGTAAAATGCTCCTTGCGATGCAGTTTTTGTACTACATTCCTGAAATTTCGTACACAGGTCCAGAATATCATGAGGAATGGAAATTGCCCTAGGTTTTATTGTGAAATGTATATAAGCATATATTTTTAATTTTCAAACACAAAACTTACAGTTTTTTAGACAAAAAAGAATATATGTAAATTAAAAAATTTTTGTGACCTAAACTAAACGAGACACAGAAAAACCCAGAGCAATTTCAAAAAGTGTGTGTATTATCAACA
The DNA here is from genome assembly GCA_030765055.1 of Mantis religiosa. Taxonomy (NCBI): domain Eukaryota; kingdom Metazoa; phylum Arthropoda; class Insecta; order Mantodea; family Mantidae; genus Mantis; species Mantis religiosa. The sequence continues at coordinate 43,514,392 of CM060960.1, forward strand.
TAGGGTTAAAATATTAGACCAAAATTCAAAATATTTTGTCGCAAGGGACTTTTTTAGTGACGTAACAAAAAACATACAAAATTTACCATAATTTCTAAACTGCTGGAGAAAAATGGTTTAAATTTAGGTTGTTACATGCTTACATTATACTACACCTATGGTGTAAATTTGAAAAAGCTAGCATTATTAGTTCAGAATTTGAAAATTTCAGTCATACATACCCTTAAGGTACATCCTCTAGAATAACGTAATGTGGTACTAGTGTCTAGGCCAATAATGAGTGATTTTGAACAGTGTATTTGTTCAGAAATAGAAGTAGCATCTAGATATCGCTTTTATCAGATAAATTGAGCATACATCATGGAAAGCTTTGCTTGCATACTTGAGCTTTTATCACGTTTCGTCTGTGAATGCATTTTTTCTATGCATGCATGCAAGTAAATTATTTATTATAGTGATAATAAATAACCGTTATTATGGGGAGATGTAGGTCCGTGTGAAAGCAATATTAAATGAACCATAAATCACAGAGTCGTTCCTTAAATTTCCAAAATGTTTTAGGTTGGATTGGAACAATTGCGAGCAAGTTCACTATATTTTGTAGAAGTTTTGCTTTGTATGGTGATGAGTTATACAAGCGTATCTGTTATTGTTGAAAATAAGGAAAGTTTAGTCAAAACTGGTATTTTGCACACAGTTTGTCTATGTCTTGTAGATAACATTACTACAGACAGTTTTGAAATATTTTTTGAGAAAATAATAAAAAATTGGCATCTGTCTACAGTGCGATCCATATGAACCTGAACCATTTCAATACGCCATAATTTTTTAACCAATAATAGGACACACGTGCAACGTTGGGAGAATATAATACACAATTGGGAGATATCATTACACTATTTACATCTCAGAGAAAATGTTGGAAGTGTCCTCCACCAACATCTATACGTTTGCACTAGTCTCAACATATTCTCTGAAGTTTTACGGAGAGTATCCTCGCCAATGTTACTTACTTCGGTTCGAATGGACTCCTTGAGAACATTAATTGTCCGTGGCCTATTCTTGTACACTCTACTTTTTAGATACCGCCCACAAGAAAGAATTTGATGAGGTTAGGTCAGGGGATCTGGGAGGCCACATACCTTTTGAGATTATTCGATTATCAAAGAAATTGGTTACAAGTTCCACGGTGTCATTAGGTGTATGGCACGTTGCTCCATCTTGCTGGAAATAACCTTCTCTCAATTCGATATCATCCAGCTGCTCCACAAATGTATTGAAGATACCCATATAAACTTCAGTGTCTACAGTCGTATCATGGAGGACACTTCTAACATTTTCTCTGAGATGTAAATAGTATAATGTAATCTCCCAATTGTGTATTATACTCTCCCAAAGTAGCACGTGTGTCCTATTATTGGTTAAAAAAAATTATGGCGTGTTGGAATGGTTCACGTTAATATGGATCGCACTAAATTTACATTCAATTTTCATTATTAAATGGAAATGTGTGGCAGGTAGCATTATTTTAAATAATTGAGTGAAATGAAGTTTCAGAAAACGTGTCAAAGGTTTGCAGATACATGCCACATCCCTAAATGCATTTAAGTCGTTAATTTTTCCTAAAACAGCCAAAGAAATCGTGCTTGTTGCTTGAAACATTACCCTGCGCATAGCCTTCTATAGGACAAACCATTTATACAATTTAAGTCGAAAGGGAGCATGATGTTGCAGCTCTTTAAACCCATGTATTCTAATCTGACCATATTTTAAGTATATTTTCAAAACTCTGCTTCACTTTGGATCCTTTGAGGCGGAGTTGGGAATTTTGGTTCATTTTCGACCTACATCTCCCCTTAAATGTTAGTGGATAAATATGAACATTTCGTTGATGGAGAATATGGTGAAGGTTGGCTTCAGAAATGTCTAAGAATGCATGTAGACTTTATTTCTGGCTGATAGTCCCTTTAGGTGAATTGTTAGTATTGTTCGCAGGGCTGGCACCAGGGAAGTACACAACAAACTGGAGAAGAATAGGAGAGCGCATCTCAAGGAATGTTTTGAGCTGTTGAAGAAACAGCTTCCAGCCTCGCAGGACGAGAAAAAGTCTTCCAACCTGAGTATTCTTCACAGCGCCTTGCGATATATACAGGTATTGTTTTTCGTACAGTAGCCAATCGTAGGAAAATTGTTCTCTCTTTTTATTGAGCTCGCCGTAATTCTATGAATAAGTTAAGTGTTAGGGTAGAAAGGCAAGTAAGGCTCCATTCACAATGAAAAGTAAGTCCTGAGGCAGCATAAGCTTTGATTGCGTGCATGGAGGAAGAATTCTGCGTTTCTTTCTCCATGCATTGCCAACTCTCGAACAACACACGATCACGATGCCACGTTTCACGCCATCTGCTGTATAGTCGTGTACCACGCTATTTTAACTATTGACGTGTTTGCTTGTTGCTGCAGCACAGAGTAGGAATTTTTATATTGATTATGTAATTCAATTTGAATCTTACTGTACTCCCGGAAGATTTCCTGTACAATTTACCAACACCAACTCCAATACTCAGACCATAATACGAGAATCGATTGCAGTAAAAATGGCGGCGCTCGTGGCCCAGCCTCTTATGTTGTGGTTATATCTACAGAGTAAAGTGTGTGTTTGTTTACTTTGATTGTGTGTTTGAAGAATTAATGTAATTCATATTACAGTGGCAATTAGTGACTAACGAGTTAGTTTATAGTTGAGTATTTAACATAAGGTGATAACGTTTACCTAAATATATACTGTGAAGTATTGTCGAAATGCATCGTTGCTGTGTTCGCAGCTGCAATCTAACACGACATCTAACACGTATTCTAACAATCTAACACGTACCTCACACGACATTTAAATTTCCGAAGGAAAAATCGTAATGGGATAAGTGGACCAGGAACATACATCGTAAAGATTTTAAAGTAAATGACAAAACTGTAGTTTGTATTCCTCATTTTGAACAGTGCTTTGAGGTTAAGGAAGACATCTTTCCAGTAAATGATGGTGAACCAACTCGTGCCCTTCGAAAAGTACCAAAATTAATAGATGATGCCTACCCCACGATTTTTAAGAATCAGCCATCCTATCACACATTAAAGCTCAACCAGAAAACACGAAATCCTGAAGAATGCATCCAAGACATCTTACAGAGAGTGAAGATTATTTTAATATTTGGTCTGCACAAGATGTTATTGAACCGAAGTGGTGAGGAGATTTTAACCCATTGATAGTCATTATTAAAGACGATTAGTTACGTTCTTTTCAATAACATTCAAGATCCCAGCTTCACTGATGTTCCTTCACTTAATAAGTTTCAAAGTATTTCATAAGCTAGAAGCAATATTATGAGCCTTTCAGTGGAAAATTTTAAATGGATCTTGCAGTGTGAGGAAACTGACACCTTCAAACGTGACAATTGGAGTAAACTGGACAATCTGGTGAGTTCTCTTAAATATTATAGTATAAGCAGTATGTCCTTTCCAGAAAAGGTTACTATGTAAATAATATAAAAGAAACTTTAGTACTTGCTACAGACGATAGGATTATTGAGTCCAATAAGATAAAGTTTGCTGTGTTTAATGCTTATGAGTTGTCATGCCTTATAAGTTAAATTTTGATTGGAAGTATAAGGTGGAAAATGCATAGTACTGGTCGTGCTACTATATAATGTGATAAGCTCTTAGGATTTGCCATGATGTTCTTTATTTATGTTAATACACGTTTTAGTTGAAAGTATAAAGTGATAAATGCTTAGGAGTTACCTCGTTGCTCCGTAATATGGATTATATTATGTCCATTGTGTATAGTTTCCTATTCTGCTTAACCAGAGTCACTGGGCTTCAACGGGCGCCATCTTGGAATCTGTATTATGGTCTGAGTATTGGAGTTTGTGTTGAATTTACCCATCGTTACCTGTGCAGCTGAGCTGTGAACGCTGTTACGTCACATTTGTCCTTATGCTGCATTTGTTAACATTACATCTTCATTCTGAATGGGTCCAAATGCCTGAAATGAAAAATGATTGAAGGGGTTTGAAGAGGATGTATGAGGTGTGGCAATATTGGAACCGGATACGTTTTTCACTCTTTATTTGGGGTGGGGGATCATCCAATGGCAATGTTAACTCCGAACTTCCCTGTCGGAAGTACTGCAGCTGTTGCTCTAAAGTTGTTTTTGTTTTGCTTTAGCTTTGACTTAATCCACCGACTTGAATTTGGTTCCTTTGAGCGGGGATTTGATTTTCGGACAGAGAGGAAAAAAATTCAGCAAATACGGTGCATGTTCCTTCATTGGGACGAGGTTTCGCCACATAATTCTTCACAGATAGAACATTATGGACCGAGATTGCCCTGCTGAAAGATTCATTAGACATTCTTAAACAGTTTTATAATAAACCTGAGATTGGCAGTTGACCATCCATCCATCCAATGTGGATAGGCTCTGGATATTGTGAGGGAGAGGCCAACAATCCCCATTGCTCTGAATTTTAATAATGGTCATGTACACTTCTCTCTTCCTGGAGGATTGGAGCCTTTTCTGCATTGCATTGGAGAATCAGTTGTTTATTTGAAACGTGTTCAAGAATGTCAACGCAGAAGCTCACTCGAAGTTCCTTTTGCACGTACGTGAAGATTATTGGCACCAGTTTAACACACGCATTGTTTATTCCCAGCTCGTCGTACAAAAACCGTCTTGAACTTTCCTTGTTTTGATTGATAACTTAGCAACTGCCTCAATGCTCATTTGGATGACTTCACGATTTAATGCACATTATCTTCGGGTTTTATTGCAGAAGAACGCCTCGATTTTGGATTTATCTGATATGTTCCCTTCTTTACGTTTCTTAAAACACTCGAAAAGTTGCTTACAAAATAACTGTCCTTGCTATAAACTTTTATGGCAAAATTTTCAAGTTCCATGGACGATTTGATATTACCAATTTGGAGCCCAGACGTGATCCACTTCTAACAAATAGTCAAGGCTAACCGATGCGCCTGGGCGAAACTTCGTATATAGCATACACAGCTTCCCCCTGAATGAGTAATTAAGTATAGATTGCCCAGGACAAGAAGGCAAGCTAGAGGAATGTGTTACGTGATCACTATTGCTGTCTCCTCGTGGTGTATGCTCGCCTTCCGAGTATGACAAAGATGGAAGGTTCGTTTAAAATACACGCAGATAAACAGTTAAAGCTCCTCTGCCCTTCATACCCCTCTAGCCTTCTTGTCGTGGGCATACAGTATACAGTAGTCCGGTTTCTTTATTGCCACATCTCTTAATGTATTTAAAAAAAAAGGTCAGGCTGAAACAGGAATATTTTGCAAAGCCATAGTAATTTTTTTCGTACTGTTCCTGTAACACGATGAGTCGCTTCTGTGATACTTCTCTGTCCTTGACATTCAATCCAACCTCCTCAATTCCTTCTTTGCTTCTATATATCTCGATGTTATCTACCTCTTGCATTTTGTTCCTTCCACCGTTTAGCTACACGCCATTTTTGAACATGTATTTTCTTATCCAATCCTGAATACAATATACACCGATCAACATGCACAGGAATTTCTAAGCACTAAAGCCAGGAACGAACGCCATAAAGTTGACTCACTGGGCTATAAACAAGGACATCAGGTGTAACAAACCACGCCCCATCCAGTTTTTACCTGCCTGTTGCTAATCCTAGGCCTCTCTTCTTTACAGTGTAGTGGTTTGAGGCCAGTTGCTTAAGAATTCCTATGCCTGACGATCAGTTTCCGTATTCTTTGTTCAGCCGCCATACACACACCTTATTGTTTTATGTTATATATTTTAAATGCGTAAAGTATTTAATAATGTTTAAACTATAACAGTAAACCATTATGTTACATCTATTTTAGACAAATAAGTGTGTTTTGGCTGATATAATTTGACCATTTCTAGTATTGTGTATCTGTATGAGAGAGATAAATAAAATATGTTGTATTTTGACCTTTTAATTGTTGGCACTGTACGTAAAATAATGATGTAATTTCAAGGCTAGAGTGTGAAGCACGCTCCCTTCGTCCTTGAAACATGTACAAAGGGGGCGTTTCTGCCGAAAATAAGTGTCGTTGACATATAGCTTGGCTGACAAGAGGGATGAGCTTCTATTTTTGTAATGAAAGTGCATAGATAACAAATATACTCGTATCTCTGTTTTCTGCCACATGGGAAAAATTATGAGGTTAAAACCGGGGACGGGGGTGCGGGCAATGCAACTTAAAACTAAGATTGCGTGTAGCGAAGAGAAAATTGGTCGCTAAACGCTTTTTTCCGCCCTAATGATAGGTGTCTTCAAGGAAAATTGCAGAGTTAAAAATTACATATTTTTATGTCTCTTAATTGGTATTTAAATTCTTTTGTTTCTTCTCAAACTTAAGCCAATAGGACAATTTTTGTTTTCAGTCTACGTTCACTTCCCAAAAAAGTGTGATAATGGCCGCTTACTATAGAGTATTCATTTTCAACGGTCCACTCAAGGTGAGTGACTGAGGAGTGTGGAATGGACATCCCAGCCTCAGATAGGGAAACTAGCAAAATAGTTTCAAATAACCTTGCCCCCTCCACGTACCATTACGATCAGGATTGGGATTCGGTACGTAGGCCAGCCACCATGCTGGGCCCAGTGTGCCTATGCCCCCAAGTGCAGCACGACCGGGAGGAAGGATGAGGTGAGAGGAGACAGGGCGACCTACCCGAGGAGTCATGACAGTGCGGAGGGCAGGGTCCCTACAGTTCACTTATACTCTGTTTCATATAACCTTGCCCCGCTGACATGTATCACTCCGCATCCAACTACCTTCCCCTCGTCCTAATTGGCTAATGCTTTCGCGCCATAGGCGGTGCCTTTTCGTCACATTTAAACCTGTAGTAAACGTCATAATAATTGCCGGGAAGATAAATAAAATCATACAAATAAGGATATGAAGGCATGCAAAAATACAAGTTTATAATGAAATGAGCAAGTTGGAACTTAATGACGGAGCAATGTAACTGAAACAAGTTTATAATGAAAGGTCTTCGGCCTTTTCCACTGGGATTTTTTAAACCAGCACACATACCTTTCAAAAATGCCTGTCTTTCAGTCTTAAAAGTCGTGTCATGCCATACCTTACTTTTCGTGTGTTCTTCATTCTCCCAAGTCTGGTCAAGGTAGTATATTTTGCTACTTGTATCTCGGTACAGTCTGACTGTCCTTAAATAACATCTTCGCCACTGTTTTTAGCACATTTTTCTTGCCTCTTTCTTCATTCACAAACCCCAGCTGTATAAGCAATCTGCTGAAATTTGGTGAATCTGCATTCTCATTTACAGCAGATGAAATGTTATTTATGTTAGGGAGTTCGTTTCTAAAGAAAAAACTATACACATGATGACGCACAGCACTTTTCACGTATTTTCTCCGAGCACGCACTTTTGTTTATTCCTGCTTTTGCCTGGAGTGGTAAGTTTTCCTGTTTTCTCAATTTCACATCGCGATGTTCCTATGGATCTAACACTCACACCTGCAACTTCAGAGCACAGCTGTTCGACTTCTCTCACTGACAAAGACGGATTCTTCTCAATGAGTGCATTAAACACATGCACCGCAATTCTTTTTTCGCCTTTTTGTAAGGATTTGCCCTTGCGATGCTTCAGCGAAAAACTGGCGGTAGACTCTGCCATTATTCATAGAAGTACACGCGCAATAAACGATCAATAAAATAATTTAGCTTTCGCACTAGGCACAACAACCTTCGAATGCCGATATATGACTAATCCAGTTCAAAACAAGGTCAGTGATAAAAGTCATATAAACAAATATGTCATCACTACCGCTGAAGCACGTGCTATCGTGTCATGTACTTGAGAGCAAAGGAATCTCCTCTTTACTTCGTCTAAGATTTAACATGCATTTCAGATAAATCAACTGTGTTGCGTAATATATTTAATTAAAACAGTTACGAAAATATAAATTTGACAATTCTCTTCCAACATATAGTTATATACAAATATATCACCATGTTAAATAACGAACTAATTTTTACCGCACGACAGTCTTTACCACAACAGCAGCCAATGAGAGGTGATTAGGTCACGTGAGCAGTAAGAGATACTGGGCAAGCTTACGTGAAACAAGGATTAGAGACTTCCTCCCGACAGGCCAGGACAGAGGACACGCTCCCCTACTGCGGGATGGCAACGAGCTCAGCAGCCGAGCCCCAAAGGTGCCGAAATGGTCCCAGCAGAGGCGCGGAGACCGGCAACCGACCTACCAGAGGAGGAAGTAGTTTACAGTCTGATTTTTAAAAGAAGATACGTGAAGGTCATCTGTTTCTCCACGTGAGGTTCCGCAATGTTGCCCAACAGCAGACAGGAAGTAATTTAGATATCCCCTTTCTTTATCCTCTCAACACTTGAAACATAAACAAAGGTTGGAGCTATCTGAGTAAAGTCTGCTTAGTTAACGCATGTACAGTTTGCCTCGCAAAGGAACCTGAGCCTCCCGCTCACTAATGACCGTCATAAATCTATCTCCACACTTCAGAAATGGAACACTGTCGTTGAGGACCAATAGCAACCCTGATTTTCTCGAAGTGACAGTCGCATGTCTACTCCACTTGGAGTCTCAGTTGCCAACGTTCCAACTTCCAGTTGATCTGTTTCATTACGTGCAGAAATTCGTTGTGTGTCACGATGTGGAGACCGTGGGAGGGAAATGCAGTGGTAAATGCAAATGATGTAGTAGATAACTTTCAGTCAAGTGAAAATAATCAAAGTGAAGACAATAGTGTGAATAACTGGGCCGAGTTATATTACTGGAAAAGCCTCAAAAAACAAATTTATAACGGGAACTGTTTCTAAGCAAATTCAAGCGCTTGTTTTGAACACATATAAATATTTGCTGAAAAATAATCTTGGTAAGGGGTCGTGCAATGAATCTGATGATAAATTCTGGGTATTCACAGAAATACAGTAAGAAATATTGTGACGAAAGGAATACCAAAGACGCCGATTAAGTGTGAAAACAAAAGGAAACATTTCTCTAACTTGCGATTTAATTCGTCGAGAAATTTATAGATTCTATGCAAAAGGGAGAGCGCCCACCTTAGACGAATTGGTTGCACATTTGCAAGAAATTTGTGATTTTCCTTATGGGCGCTTCACTTTGCGCGGTCTCCTAAAGGAGCTGGGTTTCAAATACTGCACATTGAATAATTTAAGAGTTATTATGGAATCCAGTAGAATTGTAGCTTGGCGATGTATATATTCGTCAAAGCTAAGGAAGCTTTGCAGTAATGGACATAAGATAATTTATTTGGACGAAACCTCGTACGATACCCATGATGTATCGAGAAAGGTGGCAACCTTGCAGAAAGGTCTGCGAGGAGGAGGGTCGGGGGTTGTAAAACGATTATAAGGGTTCGTCAAAGGCAGCGGCCGACTGCACATGAGTTAACTAAACAGACTGATTCATCAGTGTAACCAATCTGGCAACCTTTGTTTACGTTACCATAGCAACGACCTTCCCCTCTTACCCTTCGCATCCCTTGCTTGATGACCTTCACGTATCTTTTAAACATCAGACTGTACCACAGTACATCATCCCACCTGCACCGCCGCCGAGACACCTGCCGACACTTCTACCCTGAAAGAGACCATCAGATGAGAGATGATGCGAAATGTTAATGGAGATGAAATGAAGGGACAAGAAATTTGGGGATGTTCCACGTACCATTGCCTTCCCCTTTCCACCAATTGGTCGTATAAATCTGCAGTAAACATAATAATTGCCAGAAAAATAGCTAAAATCATGCAAATAAAGATGTAAAGGCATGCAAAAATACAAGTTTGTAATGAAACAACTCTCATGTTGAATGATAATGTATGACAAATCCAGCCCAAAGCAAGGTCAGCGATAAAACTATGTCACAACTACGGATAAACTCACGTGCTATCGTTAATCAGAGAGGCAGGTTTGAAGCAAGGGAACCTCATCTTTATTTAAGAATTAACATGCATTTCAGATAAATTAACTCTGCTACGTAATGCATTTAATAGATACGGTTATGAAAATATAAATTTGACAATTCTCTTCGAATATATATAGTGTATAGTGGCATGTTAAATAAAGAAAGCATTTTTACCACAACAGCCAATGAGAGGTGATTAGTTCACGTGAGAGATACGTGGCAAGCTTATTAAACAAGAATTAATTCTTTTTTCCTTTGTGTTTGGTGTCGTATGCGGAAAACAAATGACGATCCCAGACTAACAGTTAGGGAGGTGGTTAAAAGATGGGATTGGCAGGCATGATTGCTTCAGTATGTCGTTTGGTTGCGTCTTGCATGATAGAGTGGATTATTCGATAAAATCACATCTTTGCAAGCTTATTGCAAGATAACCATCATGATTGGTCGATATCCAAGGCATTGCTCGCCATCAAACACGCGGCGTAGAAATGCAATAGTGTGGTTATAATTTCTTAGCGATGTACTCTATTAATTCTGGTGATGTTTTCTTGATGTGCAAGGAAACTTCGCGTGTCTCTTGCGAAAATGATGACCTCTTAACCTCTTGAAGCAATCCGTGACACATAATGATGCTGTTAGCGGGAGGGTAATGTTTTCTGCACGCTGTTGCGAAATCGTCCAGATTAGAGAGATAACCTTTCATCGTCCTAGTCATGTGGTTTTGTTGTGGTATACCGATTTATCGACAGCAATAAAATACACACAAAAAACTTTTTTCTGCGTGAACTATTTAACCCGCCTAGGGCCCACGTGTGTCGTCCTGTACGGGTAGCATTCTGCATCGCAATGCTGTGGGCTCAAACTTATGATGGCAATTAATTTTTTTGGGTGTAAAAATACTTAGTATGACTTTCCTTCGCAGGTGAAGTAAAGCCGGTGGTACCCTTGTAGTTTTAAAGCACGTAAAAAGAACTCAAGCCTGCTAGAGACATCACGTACAGTAATAAAATGCAAAAGTTACCAGTGTTTTGTAAATAGCATCACCGATATTTCAGTAAATTATCCACAATTTCTGTGAATTTGAACCTTAAAATTACAGAGCTTGCTTACACCAGATGAAATAAGATCAAATAACCCTTCAGGAGCTACTAGAAATATTGATAAAATCCCTTTTTATCCTTACTGCGTGTTTAAACACAGTTTTAAAAATGAAATTCTCATTGAGTTTTCAGCCAAGAGTAAACATGCGATATTGGCCCCCGATATACTGATTTTCTAATATGTATATATATATATATATATATATATATATATATATATATATATATATATAAGAAAGGACGTATAAAATAAATGTACATGAGAGTATGAGCTTTACACATATTGCGATACAGCTATGTGCCGAACTGCCAATTGGCCGGCTATAGAAGAGATAAGTAACGCTCGCATCCAGGAAGTTTATCGGCTCCCCGCCTCTCGAACATTCTAGAACTCTGGAAACTTTCATCTGCTATCTATCATACATGCTGGCAATAGAACCAGTGCTGTCCTACGATTAAGCTAGTGAGCTGCTACGGGAAGAGGTCAGAGAAGTTCTGTGTTCGACTCCCATAGAATGAAGCTGTGCGCCTATTTCATTACGTCGAAAATAAAAAATGAAGTAATGGTGAAAGCTGAACTAGATAACATTGGTGTAGTGACCCAGGACAAACAGTATTACGCAAAACATCAAAGGTTAAAATTGTGTAAATTATACTCTTTGTAGCAGAATGTACCGTTTGCCCACCACAAGAATGCAAGGCAGAGGAACGTGTAACGCAATCACTTTTGCTATGTTTATGCTGTCCTTCCGGATATGATGAGGATGCTAGGGTCATGTAAAATACAGCGTTGTCACTTAACTCACCCATGCATAATACTTACACTGCAGTTCCTGAAACAAGAATTAGATCTGGCAACATGGGTGACTCATATGCACTCTCATATTACTCGACAGAGCGTTGAGGCGTATTGACCTTCAGGTGACCAGCGCTGCCATCGTTCCTTATCAGGTCTTATCTGGTCGATTAGAAGAGTGAAATATTAGTAAGTTGACGTACAGTAAGTTACGAAACACAAATAGAGCGATTGGAAGTTGCGTGTGTCTACATATTTTCTCGCGCCTGCCGATGTATGACACATCGCTGTCCGGAAGACATGATTATATCTGAACAGAGTATGCATACACTGGACTCGCCGTGTATGTGCGATAAGCTGAGGTAAAGTCTGTTTAGTTAACGCATGTGCAGTTCGGAGTCAAAGGAACCTGAGCCTCCCGCCCACTAATGACCGTCATAAATCTATCTCCACACTTCAGAAATGGAACACTGTTGTTGAGGACCAATAGCAACCCTGATTTTCTCGAAGTGACAGTCGCATGTCTACTCCACGTGGAGTCTCAGTTGCCAAAGTTCCCAACTTCCAGTTGATCTGTTTCATTACGTGCAGAAATTCGTCGTGTATCACGATGTGGAGACCGTGGGAGGGAAAGGCAGTGGTAAATGCAAATGAAGTAGTAGATTTTTTCAGTCACGTGAAAATAATCAAAGTGAAGACAGTGTGAATAACTGGGACGAGTTATATTACTGGAAAAAAACCCAAAAAACAAAGTTATAACGGGAACTGTTTCTAAGCAAATTCAAGCGCTTGTTTTGGACACATATAAATATGTGCTGACAAATAATCTTGGTAAGGGGTCATGCAATGAACCTGATGATAAATTCTGGGTATTCACAGAAATACAGTAAGAAATACTGTGACGAAAGGAATACCAAAGACGCCGATCAAGTGTGAAAACAAAAGGAAACGTTTCTCTAAAGTAGATAATTTCACATGCGATTTAATTCGTCGAGAAATTTATAGATCCTATGCAAAAGGGAGAGCGCCCACCTTAGACGAATTGGTTACACATTTGGGAGAAATTTGTGATTTTCCTTATCGGCACTGCACTTTATGCGGTCTCCTAAAGGAGCTGGGTTTTAAATACCGCACTTTGAATAAGTTAAGGGTTATTATGGAATCCAGTAGAATTGTAGCTTGGAGATATATTTGTCAAAACTAAGGAAGTTTCGCAGTAATGGACATTAGATAATTTATTTAGACGAAACCTCGTACGATACCCATGACGTATCGAGAAAGGTGGCAACCTTGCATAAAGGTCTGGGGGAAGGAGGGTCAATGTTATAAAATGATTATAAGGGTTCGTCAGAGGCAGCGGCCGACGTGCACGTCAGTTAACTGAACAGACTTTAAACATCTCTGTGTTGCGATTTTTTTACGATACGCTTTCTAGCTTTGCCATGTAGTATACTCATTTCGTAGTAAAGAGATCCACGAACAGAGCAGATAAACAGTTCAAGCTCCTCTCCTCTTTATTCCCCGCTTGCCTTCTTGAGGTAGGTGGACTATACTGGTGTACACAGGCTGTAAAAATTAGACTTTGTTAACCCATGTTGTAAACAACAAAAAAGTAGAAAATGATAAATAAATAAAATGCAGAATAAAAATTAAAATATCCATACTTTTCTCCATGTTTAACACACTTGTTTAATCAAGGCCTTCTTCAGGATCAGATCCTGACTTGGATTTGAGTTTTACATACTTTTTCTTAATTCCTCGCGCCCATGTTCCCAATTTCGGATGTTTCTTAACTTCCTCAATGACGAACTCAGCCATCAAAACTGTCGAGCGTCTGCGTGGAAGTGTCTGGGAAACACGGTGAGTATTACACTGTTCTTACTTACAGTATCAGTCTAATTTTAAAATAAACTGTAACAATAGACAGCGAGTATCCGCTGTAACGATTCCGCACGCTGCTCCAAGAGCTCTCAGGGAACCCTTGGCTGCACTACTTCACACATTTCTGGGTCAGTGTCACCCGAGGGTCGCGGCGTGAAAGCTTGCTCGTGTGTATGTGCCTTAGACTTGTAGATACCGTGCATTATGTCGAACAGTTGAACTGAGGAACTCGAAGACACATTCCTATTTCAGCGGAAGAATTTAATGCAATAAAAGCTAGAGGTATATTTTTCGTTACTCTTGCACGTGCAGTGGAACCAAATAGGTATAGGTAGACATTTTTATGTACCTTGTATTCGAGGTTGAAAAGCCTATGAGAATATACAGACATGTGTATCGACTATAGTCCCTCCGGGCTTAAAGTGGGGACACACATACATTGCGGTTTGTATTACTCCGCCAGCAAAGACGTGTTCAGTTCTCTGCCTTCAGCTGTTTACGTCTGGCTCTTACCGCAACCGTCATATGTTTCACTCCAGCAGTGAAGGGTTAGAAAAGCATTGGCTCATATTTAATAAATAAACTAATTACAGAAACAGCTAAATAAAAGTTATGCAATATAATTTTGTAAGTAAAAACTTATTAAAGAAAGTACTTTATCTATAGTAGAAGGCTAGTTGTTTATAAAGAAACTATAAACTTAAAAGAAAATGGCAAACAAAATCATACATTTGCCCTCGTGTCTGCCTTACGTTCAAGTGGTCCAGCGTTGGAATCTCGTTCAGGGGGAGTTACCTGGAGAAGGTTTATTCCGGGGTTTTCCCTTATCCTGATAGACGAATGTCGGGTAACTATAAGCTCTATGGATCCTGGGCTCATTTGAGACCCATTTCATTCATCGTCCGATATGACTTGACGGAGGACGTAAATTAATATATATATATATATATATATATATATATATATATCTCCATTTACCCTAAAACACTAAAGGGTCTTTCCTTTTTTGTGTAGTTTACGTCCTCCAACGTTAAATCATATCGGACGATGAATGAAATGGGTGAAATGATGGTCAAATGAGTCCGGAGTCCCTGGAGCTTAGAGTTACCGACATTCGTCTGTCAGGATAAGGGAAAACCTTTTCCAGGTAAATCACCCTAACCGAGATTCGAACTCGGAACCTCTTGAACGTGAGGCAGGCACTACCATCTACGCTACCGAGACGGGCGCCTTTCAACTTTTTTTTTCAGTTCGTGTTTAATTTCGGTTCTCGCATATGAAACGGTGTTTACAATAAACCAGTTATAAAATTTGTACAATAAACCAGTTGCTTTAGACAATTCGGTTACGTCTTTCACAGCCAGGGTATCACCACGTTTCAGAGGTTTTCCACTCTTATATTTCTGTATATACTCGGAGGAACTGAGCACCTCGCCATACTAACTTAGCATGCAATTAGGACGAGTGGAAGAGCATCACTTCACTGCAGTAAACAACGCAATCGGGGAAGTGTTACTCTACAGAGCGTTGAGGCGTATCGACCTTCAGGTGACCAGCGCTGCCAGCATCTCTTATTTGGTCGATCACAGAAGTGAAATATTAATAAGTGGATGTACAGTAAGTTACGGAACACAAATAGAACGATTGGAAGCTGCGTGTGTCTATATGATGTTTTCTCGCGACTGCCGATGTATGACACGTTGTTGTCCAGAAGACATGATTATATCTGAACAGACCATACATACACTGGACTCGCCGTGTATGAGCGAGAAGCTGAGGTAAACATGTCTGTGCTGCGAATTTTTCCCGATACGCTTTCTCGCTTTGCCTTGTAGTTAGTACCTAGTACCACTTGACAATAAAGGAAGTAACATGTTTAAGCTCATGTTTAAATGTTTTGCTAGTTGAATTATGGTATTTATTCACTCCGTTCATTACTTGAATGTACCAAATAATATATGCAATGTAGTAACGACGTTTCCATTCGAGCTACACGTTTTCGCTCGCTCTAAACGTTGTGCTAAATGTTGACTTCCATTCACATTTTAAGGCCGAGAAAATTATACCAGGTGATTCGGCTTCCAAGAGACACGATGTGTCTGTATGAAGTACAGCAGTGAGTCACGTGTTGACTGAAACACTTGCACATCAAAGGATTACTCACCAAGGCTTATGCAATGCATGGAGCTAATCTGAAAGGATGCACAGTTTCAGTAATAGACAGCCATGTTAAATCTCAGAGAGCGTGTTAAATATTGTTAAAGATAGAGGGGAAAAATTAATCTTAAATCCATTCGAGGTATATACGAGTATACAGGATGTAATTGAAAAGTGTTCTGTCAGATGCAAATTTGCTATGAGGAACTATTTAAATAAGTTTAACTGAACGTGAATTATACTGTAGTTGCTTGTATCACAGGGAAGCAAACGGGGTATCTCTTTGTTACAGAGCATGTAAATTGATCCACAGAAGATACTTTCGTAAGTAAGAGCCCTAACAGATACCATTGTCGATATTTAGATTGTCGATATAGCCTCTTAGCAAGTCAGTTTACATATTCTGTGTATAGTATATGCAACGAGACTATAATGGTAGTAATTAAAATGCGAGTATTATTAACCGATCGAGCGAAGGGAGCGTTTGATCATCTCTGCCTGAGAGATATGTTACAATCGTTATTGCTTTGTCTTTGTCGTTATTCTTTTGTCTGAGACGTAGTACGCAGGCGCAGAAATATTGATTACTTCTCTATAAACAGCTGTTAACGTGTGACACACTTTAACCTAAAACCATTAAAACAAAACATTGGTAACATTAAAAAAAAAAAACTTACTTTTATCATGAGGTATTTAACATCAGGTGTAAATGTTTTGGCTTTTTTCCCTTCATATCCTTCTGATTTGCGTTTTAGTAAGCTGTTAAGTTTTAAGTATTTAGATTTGTCAATTTGGTGCCTAATGTTGTGTGTTGATTTCAAAATAGAATAGTGAGTCCACAAGATCGATGATTTCATATTTTGAGACACTTCTTCGAAGTACACAAGGAATATATTTTCTGAGAACGAATTTATGCCTTTTGATATTTTCCAATCCATGAATTGTGAGTAGAATTTCTCGTACATCTTTCTTGACTTTTGTTGCAGCAAGTTATTGGTAACATTGAGTGCTTTTGCCGTAATTTCTGGCACTGTTAGTAGTTGTCAGATATTTTGAATTTTTTCTAAACCGGTGCTAGTACCGTTGTCGATAGATACGAGATTAATCGATACTTGTGCTTTCCTAATGTTACGTAGTCACTTGTGATTGGTCGAACACCAATACTTTAAAAAGTACTGCTGCCAATCGTGCAAATACTACATTTTGGCATGGTCGGGGATAAAATAAATTAACGTGACGTGGCAGATGTTTCTAACCCATTTATTTTCAAAGATATTAATGAGGAATAGCACTTAGTGGAAGCAATTTTGTAATAGCAAACTACTTGTGAGAGAGGATGAGGGTAGTGTCTGAAATTTTAAATCGAGATGTACCTTATTTACCTATGTAAAGAAGAAAGGAAGCATCGAAAAGATTAGGTTAACTACAGGATTTGGAAACGAAAATCAAAACTTGTAGGCGACATTTTAATAAAACCATTTATGAGTAAAATGACTTAAGAAGTTGTAAAAACAGAGCCGAGTTATTTTGCTGACCATATCTACCCAATATAAGCTTTGGGATGTTAACGCACGTCACAGGCGGTGGGTTTACTGAAGTTGGAAAGGCTATAATGTAATCCCTGCTTTGGTTACGTGTACAGATAAGCGTAGGCTAGGACGAAATGCAGCACCAGGCAGTGTGTGTATGTGCGCCCAGAAGCGGATATATTTGTGTCTAGCGCAAACGCCTGCTTTTGTTTTTAGCTTGTCGTGAAGGTCGCCTTGCCTCACATACACTTAAACTTACACGTGTGTTTTAAGGTTGAATGAAGTGCAGTACACTGCAGGCCGTGTCTTGGACGTGGCAACGTCGCGGACCAAGCATGTGATGCCACGTGCCAAAGGAAGCACGTGGCGCTCAGGTGGCGCGGTGTTGCCGGTTATGGCGGCTGTCATTATTCGATGCGAAGTTCGGGGGGCGGGAGAAGCGAGTGGCTCTATATTGACCTCCAAAGAGAAGGTGCTTGAAGCACGAGCGGTGGGGGCAGCGAATGTTCCAGCGCAGCTGTGCGAAATCAGCCTAAGGACAAACCCACCATTCCTCGCGGTTCAATGGAACCTAAGCGTCTGCAGTTCGATACGATTCTGCGATTTGAACATACAAATAAAGAAATTGAGACAGACAAAACACGTAACTACAAAATATTATGAAATATACATTGAACACTTCCCTTAGTTACGAGAGCGACAGCAAAAATTGGCTTTTTTTTAAAAAACAAAAATATTATTTCAAAATACAGTAAAACCTCATTAGTCCGGAGCCCTATAAAATCGGATTTCGCTTAATCCGAACAAGTAGCTTTAAAAAAATTGAATCCCTAATCTAAATTACGAGGGTTGTTTGATAAGTGTGGTAAATTTCCATAAAGGGATGGAAAATTTTTGTTGCAACTTTGTGGGTGGTAAGCTTGATTATTCAAAATATTATATAGAAAACTTGAATATGCTACAATATACAGTTCATTGTTGACAGCCATCTGAGCTGGTCAATGTGGTAGCTGCTATTGAAAATGGGGGGAAAATGACTGTCGTGCTGTTATTAAACATTTTCATTTGAAGGGCACCGAAGATGAATCGTTCTCTGCCGCCCAATTGAGGTTACCCTTGAAAAAAATCCACGATCTGGTTATGCAAGATTGCCGAATCAAAATTTGTGAGATTGCTGAGGCTGTAGCCATCTCAACTGAGCGAGTACGCAATATCCTGCATAAATAATGAGCAATGAAAAAGTAGTGTGCAAGATGGGTGCCGCGATTACTCACAGTCGACCAAAAGCGCATCCGAAACAACACTTTACCGAGTGTTTGGCAATGTTTAATCGCAATCTGTAAGACTTTTTGCGCCGATTTGTGACCGCGGATGAAACTTGGATCCATCGTTACTCACCAGAGTCAAACCAGCAGTCAAAACAATGGACAAAGGCTGGTGAAAGTGCATCAAAGATGGTAAGGGCCATTTTGTCAGCTTTTAAGTTGATTGCCACTTATTTTTCTTGGGGGGGGGGGGGATTCTCAGGGACTGTTTGGAAAAAGGCAGAACTATAACTGGAGCCTATTGTGCTTCATTATTGGATCGTTCGCAACAGGAGTTGACTGAAAAGAAACGCAAAAGGTGCTCTTTCAGCAGGATAATGTACCATCGCACATATCAACAACCACAATGGCGAAAGTGCGTAACTTGGGCTTTGAATTGATTCCTCATCTACCTTATTCACCAGACTTGGCCCCAAGTGACTCCTTCCTGTTCCCAAACTTGAAAATTTGGCTTGGTGGTAAATTTCCATCAAATGAAGGAGTGATAGTCACTGTCAACGAATATTTTGCAGACCTGGACAGAACCTATTTTTCTGATGGGATGAAGAAGCTGGAACATCGTTGGACCAAGTGTACAGCCTTCAATGGAGACTATATCGTGAAATAAGATGATATTCACAAAATAATAAAAGTAAAATATTAATCACACAGAAAACGAAGCTAGTCACAGTGAAGCAACAAATATTACACAAATAAAAATATTTGTAAAAGAATCTCCACTTAAGAAGTTGATGTTAATACTTCTTTCTTCTTTATAAAATTGATTTCAAAAGCATATCACTTTGGAACAACGGAGTTTGGAATTAACTGATGCTGAAAGCGATATGCTTTTGAAATCAATTTTATAAAGAAGTATTAACATCAACTTCTTAAGTTAAGTGGAGATTCTTATACAAATATTTTTATTTGTGTAATAAAGAAAATTATTCTTGGTTTTTTACCAGAGTTATTAAACGACCCTCGTATAGTATACTATACTAAGAAAAACTTGAGAAAATTGTCCTTTTTAATTTTGCATAGACTGTACAATAGGAATTTTTTTGGAATACCAGGAATATATTAGTGCCCCCTCCCCGCAACTTTACTGTACCTGTGACAGGGCTTGCAAATTTTGTCAGAAGGGTTAGTTTAACATTTGTCTTTCTCATTCTCTAATGATTTTTGATTTTACAAGTGTACAGAACAGCATTTTGAGCTCTTCGTAGACTAATTCGTGGAAGAAACTTTTGTACAATGACAGTGTTGAATTAGTCACCAATGCAATTCAGTTTAATGACTCGCCAAACACTGGTTGGGAGTGACGAGAAAACTGTCACAGACGAGATCGAATACTGGCTCGAAGGAGATGTAGATGATCCAGGCTATCACATCATGGCTGACGAAGAAATTGTGGATAGTGTAAACAATGCAAGGGATACTAGTAGTGAATCTGAGGCTGAGGATGTGTACTTCGGAAAGTTGAAGGTGAAATTAAAGTGAGGTTAAACAGTGTCTGAATTGTGTAATAGACTTTGTCGAGAAAACTGACAATAAACATATTTCTGCATATTACCACCTTATTAGAAGCTTTCATGATCTCATTGTGATGTATCATGAGTCACAAAAGAATGCTGATAGTTTCTTTTAACTAAACAAATAAAGATTGTGTAATTAAAATCAGGTGGACCTGTTGTATCTTATGTTTTAATAAAATTATAGTTATTCACAATTTTTCTCTTGTGTTCATTTCATTTAATGGCGAACTTCTGATAATCCGGACAACATTAAGCCCCAATTAGTCTGGATTAACCAGGTTCAACTTTACTTTCCTTCTTTTTCTTCTTCATTTATAGATGCACTTGAAGGTTCAAACCATTTTCATTTAGCATCCGTTAACAGTAAATTTGTTTTAAATGAAAACCAGGTTTTCTTAAGTATCTTTTTATTTAGGATTTTTTATTATGTATTATATTTTCATTTTGCATTTTAAATATGTTGCATAATTTTTCTAAAAATTGGTTTAAGGTTGTAATTTATAATATTAGTAATTTTAGTAGGTCCTTGTAAGCCTTCTTTGTGTAATAATTGTAGTAGATTGTCATTTTCTTTTTTATTAATATTGTAATCAATTAACACATGCGCTATCTGTCCACAATTTTCGTCCCTCCATTATCATTTCCCACCATCTCTCTCATCTGGTGGTCTCTTTTAGAGTAGAAGTGTTGGCGGATGTCTCTGCTTTGCATGGCAGGATGATATGCTCTTGGTAAAACTTCATCCTCCGGTAGGACTGTCACTGGTCTCCAAACCCTGTTTGGTGGGGCACTTTCCAGACCACAATGGGTGGGATGCCTGTACTGGGCTACTGGGGAGTTTCCAAATGGTAAAGTATAGATACCCTGCCCTCTGCACTGTCATGGCTCCTTGGGACGTCTGCCCTTTGTCTCTTCTCACCTCATCCTTCTACCCAGGGGTGCCTCACTTAGGTGCATAGATACAATAGACCAAGTTTGGACCTTCTTGCCAAATCCCCTCCGTAGAGCAGTCCAGCCCACAATTACAGTGTGTATTTTTGTTTTTAATTTTGTACAGTAGTAAGGGAGTTAAGGCTGTTAGTAATCTAATCTTTAAAATGTTTTGGTGATATTTCCTAGTAAAAGATATTCTTTTAAACCATGGAACTGTATTCATTTCATTTATCCAAAGATCTTCAGGGTGTTCTCTTTTTCTTTAATTTGGCACACATATGTGAATATCCACCAATTTACCATTTCTTGCCTCTTTTGTCAAATACCCTTCAGTTTCCAATGATATTGCTGTGTCTCAGTTCCATATTAATATATTTAATTCTTCCGGATTAGTCATGTGCATTTTATTTTATTTCTATTTCTATTACTAAATTTTGTTTTATAGCTGGTTCCTTTTAATTTGTTCAAAACACTACAAATCTGAACATATAATACTTTTAATTTTATTATTTGAAGCAAAAGGTTAGAAACAGTGATGTATTTAACATTTGAAAGTAATGAATCGGTAATTCAAACACAAACCTCACTTAAATTATCCTTACTTGGACATGTTTCGGAGAATGGTTTGTCCACATCGTCAATCCGACTAGTTGGATCCGTGGTTTCCTGAAGTGAGCTGGTTGACTGTGGCGGTATCTGTTGTCTGTGAGTCGAACTCGATGTTTGGGAAAAGTTACTAATTATAAAAAACAAACAGTATACTTTAAATTTCGAATTGCCACCTGAAAATTCTCTTTGGAAGTTCATCTCACAGACAACAGATGCCGCCACAACCAGCTCACTTCAGGAAACCACGGATCCAACCAGTCGGATAACTGCTGACGATGGTGACAAACCATTCTCCGAAACATGTCCAAGTAAAGATAATTTAAGTGATGTTTGTGTTTGAATTACCAACACATTACTTTCAAATACTTTTTATTTTAGTTAATTGATGGAAAATAATAATTTTTTCACACTAGCCATATATAGGCTAAGGTTTTTGATAGTCTACATGAAAAAGTCAATGCCATGATGAAGCCTGGGACTCAGGTACTTACGATAGTAAGTCGCCACAAATGGTGTATCTCAAATATGAGAGCCCCTAGTGTTTTACCGGGGAAATATACGAGTCAGATGGAGAATTTAGTGTCAGGGCGGCATGTTGACCATGGTAGCTCAATGGGTTAGAGCGACTGGACAGAAACCATGAGATCCGTGGTTCAAATCCTGGCCATGGCATTGAATTTTTCATGTAGACTTTATCTATATAATACTTCTATTGATTTTGTTGTTCATAACATATAAGATAGCTGTTTGAATTTTGACATTAATACATTTTGCATTTGATGAAACCATTGACGCCACTTTTCCATTTTATATTTAACTTTTGGAACCAAAAAGAAATCCTAAGGTACTAGGTCTGTATGGTGCTGACATTTAGGGGAACCTCCATTCTTACAAATAGTTTTAACATCTGCATATAAAACAAGTTAA
This sequence comes from Mantis religiosa, assembly GCA_030765055.1. Classification (NCBI taxonomy): domain Eukaryota; kingdom Metazoa; phylum Arthropoda; class Insecta; order Mantodea; family Mantidae; genus Mantis; species Mantis religiosa. The sequence continues at coordinate 43,537,162 of CM060960.1, forward strand.
TATCTTGTTGTTACAAATGGGTTTTCAGTCTCTGCGCCGAAAGGAGCGAGAGTTTGAACATGAAATGGAACGATTGGCTCGGGAAAAGATAGCAGCGCAACAGAGACTGGCAGTGCTGAAAAAGGAGTTGTCTGCACAGTGGGACCATATAGACTTCAACACACTGCTTCCCGACAGTGCGCAGGTGTTGGATGACCCTCGGAACAGGGATCACATCTCACACACAACTTCTACAGCCACAGGTAACTGCTCAAATAAAGCTGAATATTTATAGTTAAGATGACAAATGTAGTTTATTTTTCTTTGACAATTTATCTTCTGGCGAAGTGCTTCAAAGTAATTTAAACTACCAATAGTGCAATACCATCAAATGCTAGGACATGGATAAGAAAAATGATTTTGAAAGTGCAATTTTTAAATAACTGTAAATGGAGATTTTGTTTGTTTATTATGTTTTTCTTTCCTTTCTTGTCAGTTTAGTATTGCTTGAGAGTTACATATAGGTTGTTTTATATAGAGGACACTCCATAACTCAGGTTACTAAAACAAAGATGGCTGGTTCTACATGCCTGGGCAATCAATGCTGTAACTTGATAAATAATCAAAGAATTTACCAGGCAACCTGCTAACAAAGATCTGATTATGTTGGAGTTGATCTGGATGGCTTGCTAAGTTGAGTGTTGGTCTACTGATTCAAATTTATAGATAAACCCCGAACAAACAGTAGTCAGTGTGCGCATGCGTGAGCACAGCATTCTTCCCTCGCTATCCAAGCATCATGTAACTCCCATCTCTCCCTTCCTACATCATGCTACAAAGCGCAAACCACATGAAACATGAAACAAATGTTTTTTAATGTTATTTTGGCCTCACAATTGATCAAGAAATAAATAGAATCATAGTTTCATTAAACCCTGAGGAACAAAGTAGTGATTCGGAAGAAAATGCAGAGTGGATCTAACAGCGAATGTGAAAGCGAGTGACACAGTTGACCAGTACAGCCTGCACGATGGAGGGGAAGCAACCTAAAATTATGGTAGAGGGGTTCAGTTTTGTAAAGTCATGCCTCCAACTGCATTTTGTTCGTGGTTTACTTATAGTCAGATTGATGGTTTTTAAGTCTGCTTAAAAGTGATAGACCCATGTAAAAGAGCTCCAGGGGACAAAATTCCAGCACACCAGCAGTGCAATTTCCTGGCAATTGACGGCATGATTGACAAACAAAATATTTATATTTCACTTTTCAGTCTTCTGCTAGTATTATGAGTCATATATAGAGGATGTTAGGAGAATGAGTGTGCAGATTTCACAAGCTGGGAGACACAAATATGACGAATAATAAAATCCTAAACCAATTTAATCTATCTTAAAAAATAAAGTAGATAATTGAACATTATTAAAAACATCATCTGCACAGTGTTGCAACATAGGAAGACTTCAAAAGGGAATGTTTTGGTTTTGGTTTATGGCCAGACATGCGTTCACACCTGCAAGGGGTGAAAGTCTAAACTACGCCAGCATTTGAAAGCCATTTCACCACATGCCTGTATGTTTATCAGCAACTTCTAGTAATAAGGGATGGAATGCTTTTGTTTCAAGTTACTTAGTCATATTTATGAGACCTAAATTAAAACGTATGTGAAAGCTATACATAAGTTGATTTCAAGGATAGCAAGTTCAACTATTAATTACGAAAATACCTCATTCAGGTGTAGCCTGTAAAATTAAATTAAGGCCACATTGATTGATATACAGGAAATGCACTAATAGTTGATAACTTTAACATCAATATGTCAATAGAGTCAACATGAAAAATGCAATGCCATGGCTGGGATTTGAACCACGGATCTCATGGTTTCTGTCCAGTCGCTCTTACCCTTTGAGTTACCTTGACCAACTTGCCGTCATGACATTAAATTCTCCATTTGACTGATATATTTCCCCAGTAAACTACTAGGGGCTCTCGTATCCGAGATACACTGTTTGTGGCGACTTGCTATTGTAAGTACTTGGTTCAAATCCTAACGATGGCATTGAATTTTTCATGTTGACTCTATCAAAAACCTTAGCCTATATACGGCTAGTGTGAAGAAATGATTAATTTCCATCAATTAACTACAATAATAAGAGCTAAATGATGAAGCCTGGGACTCAAGTACTTACAATAGTAAGTTGCCACAAACGGTATCTCGGATGCGAGAGCCCCTAGTGGTTTATTGGGAAAATGTGAGTCAAATGGAGAATTTAATGTCATGACGGCTAGTTGGCCATGGTAGCTCAAAGGGTAAGAGCGACTGGACGGAAACCAGGAGATCCGTGGTTCAAATCCTGGCCGTGGCATTGAATTTTTCATGTTGACTCTATCAAAAACGTTAGCCTATATACGGCTAGTGTGAAGAAATGATCAATTTCCATCAATTAACTAAAATCAATATGTCTATTTACTGTAGATGCTCAAAATGTGCACCATTAGGCAAATGCTGTTGAATTTGAAATTCTCATATTGGAAACATCAAAACATCTCAAGTTTTGCAGTTGGCTTTGCCATAAGCAACAAGCATACTCTTCTTCTTTAACTGCCCTCTTATATCATTATGTGCTGTCAGGGTATTCTTGTTCCTCTTAACCCTTGTGTGGGTTGAACGGAATCTGGATCAGTGAGAGAGAGAATCCAGGATGGGTGATCAGTCCAATATCTGGTAAGAGAGTAAGAGAAGTAGATCACAGAATGAGGGCGAGATGAAATGATATGAAAGATAATGAAGCAATTGGTGGAATGCTAGCGGGGAAAACTGGAGGACCAGGAGAAAGCCAAGCATCTATCCACTTGACCACGGCACAGCCTAAAAAGCATACTCTTGATTTGTAAAGACTGCCATAGCTTTGAATGCATTAGAGGCATCTGAACCATTGACAGAACCTGCTGTTGTGCCAAGTGTCACGGGAGGTAGGTTTGTTGTTTACATTCCTGATGTTCTATTCTAAACGCAAGCCAATGTTGCGAGTTTGCCAATTGTAAGGCCACAACTTCATTGCAGTAGACACACAGGAGTCTAGTCATTTCATACCATTTCATGGCTAAATGAATCATTTTAGCAACATGTGCTAAAGGATCAAATAACTTGCCTTTGTAGGTCTACCTCGTTATCCTAAATGCCAAAGTAAATTATTAAGGTTGATGAAATATTTGCAATAAAAGATTTGATCAATTTTATTTTTTATTTCTGCAACCATGCACTTTAGAGGAAAATGGTACAGGAGTGTATGTTTCAGCTTAACGTCAGGAAGTTGCCGTTGAAATCTGTGCACTCATACTCCTAACAACTTGTATAATTGCTCTGTAATATTCTGTTCTTCAGTGTAAGGATTTGCTCCTCACCTTCTTACTCCACCATAATCACTTTTTATTTATTTATTTATTTATTTACATCATGATCAATCTACAGATTGACTAATGAACTATAATCACTGATTACCTGATGCGACTTAAATTAACCACTGAATCTCGCTATAGACATATTACATACATAAAGAATTAGACGTTGCAAATTATGATACAGTAATGGCATAAAGAATATTTTAATATGATTTTGACATACTTACCCAAATCAAACATTAAATTTCTTGGTTTTGTTTCACATAGAGCATCTTCCTCCCAAGATTTCACACAAACAGATAACGTTTCATCAAAACTTAGAAAAGCAATTCAAATTTTTAGTTAATTGCAAAAGGGAGATTTAATCTAATTATAATTAAATATCCATATAATTGGCCTGATTAGAATAACTATTGCTGATCTAATATAAACAGTGATATATGAGGTTCATCCAGAAAGTAAGTTCTGTTTAGTAATAAAATTAAATTATGTACAGACACAGAAAAATTATGTGTTGCACAAAATTCTAAAACTCTTAAACTTTTTCACATAACTGCCGAAATTTTGCAGGCACAAATTTAGCGAGGCACAAGTTTTTGTATACCTTCTTCATAGAAGTTTGCTGCCTGTGTCTTCAAGTTGGAAACATTTTCTTTCAGCTCTTTGTCATTGCCAAGGAAAGATTTGAGATGCAAAAACAGATGAATGTCGTAGGAGCGAGGTCAGGGCTGTACGAGGGGTGGTCAAACACAACCCAGCCAAATCCCTGTAGGATGTTTTTTGTCGCATTTGCAGTGTGTGGTTGTGTGTTGTCGTGAAGAAACACAACACCTTTTGACAGCTGATAAATTTAAACTGGTTTCACTTTCCTAGCATTCAGAAAACGAATCACAGATCTGATTTCACAAACGGCAGGATTTTCAATCAACACCAATATTGTAAACAAGCACAACAAAGCGTACATGGCTGTCAGCGATCTCACAATGGCGCATGTTTCTTATCCTTGATACAGAGCGTCTACTGTGCATGTGCAGAACTGCGATCGCAGCGCTGCAGCGGAGATAAATTGAAACAGAACTTACTTTCTGGACGCCCCTTGTAATTAATATTGTAGTCGGTATGTCACTTGCTGACTGATGGTTGACATGTAAAGTTTCCACATTGAGTAATTTCCATACTATTCAGTAAAAATTACACATAAAGTATATGGTTTCCATTAGGACAAATATTTTTCTGGAATAGAGTAAGATGTTGAATGTTCCCGGATATGTCCAGAAGTATTTGTAATGTATAGCACTTGTCAGCATGATTAAATGTCCGATACTTAAAGAATGGTAGACTGACTGTAACAATATTGTCTTTTTAGCAGAACGAGAAGAGCCAATGAGTGATGGCGGAGAGGAACCTCTCACTAAATGTGGAGTGATATACAGTAGCTCATCCTCGCTATCTAGTGCTGCCACTGCATGTTCTCCTCCACAACTACCACCACCGCCACCTCCTCCACCTCCACCTCCTCCTCCAGCCCCTACAGAACTCCATGGTCATGGAGGAGAAGGTCCTAAGATTACAGTGACCACTTCGTCTTCGGCAGCAGCAACGTCAGCTTCTGCTCCAACGCCCACTGCCACACTAGCACAGCATCATGTTCAACTTCCTGTTTCAGCACATGTGAGTAGTTTAATGGACATAATTATGAATTTAATACTATTAATAATGGTAGCACTACAGTAGAGAATCGGTTATCCATAATAGTTGGGGGATAGGTAAAGTCAATGCCGCGGAGATTTGTGGCTGAAATCCTGGCTATGGCATTGAATTTTTCAATCTGACCCTACTTTCCACCCAACACGAGAAGGCAAGATAGAGAGATGTGTAACGTAGAGCAAAATTGAATCGAGAATATATTGACACATTGCTTCACTCACACTGTTTATTCACAGGACATGTTTCAAGAGCTCTTGCTCCTATCCTCAGCTGATACTCGACTAGTGCAAGTTGTAGTGGTTTCTTCTTTCTCCGTATTGTCAATAGATGGCGTGATGTACTTGTCAAAGATGTCCGGTGGTGGAGTTTCAAAATTCATGACTCTATGACGATTTTTGTTAATGAAGATTTTTTCCCATACGGAAAGGTCTATGGGGTGATTAACGTATTTTATTAGAGATGTTTCCAAATTGATGTCATGTCTAGTATTCAAAAAATGAAAAGCCACTGCTGATTTTTCTGTTTCACCATTTTTAATGTTTCTCATATGTTCTTTAGTTCTGATGTTAATATTTCTTTTTTTGCCCTAAAATTTATATAGGAAAAACAAAAAGAAATATTAACATCAGAACTAAAGAACATATGAGAAACATTAAAAATGGTGAAACAGAAAAATCAGCAGTGGCTTTTCATTTTTTGAATACTAGACATGACATCAATTTGGAAACATCTCTAATAAAATACGTTAATCACCCCATAGACCTTTCCGTATGGGAAAAAATCTTCATTAACAAAAATCGTCATAGAGTCATGAATTTTGAAACTCCACCACCGGACATCTTTGACAAGTACATCACGCCATCTATTGACAATACGGAGAAAGAAGAAACCACTACAAGTTGCACTAGTTCGAGTATCAGCTGAGGATAGGAGCAAGAGCTCTTGAAACATGTCCTGTGAATAAACAGTGTGAGTGAAGCAATGTGTCAATATATTCTCGATTCAATTTTTCTCTAGTTTGTGCTTCACTGTCCCTACGCTTCTTTCAAGTTTATACTTTGATGTGTAACGTAATCACTGTTGCTGTCTGCATGGTGTTCATGCTTGCCGTCTGGATATGATAAGGGTGCTAGGTCCAAGTAAACTAAACATGTCACATAATCACCCATGTATAATACCTGCCACTGCAGTTACTGAAATGAGCATTAGATCTGGCAGCATGGGTAACTCATATGCACTCTCATACTCATTTCATAGTAAATAGATTCACTGTCAGAGCAGATAAACAGTTTAAGCCCCTCTACCTCATCAGGCCCAGGACGCCTTGTAGTGGGTTGAAAGTACTGTCTGCTAATGATGGTACGAACACTGAGAAACCTGTCTCGGTCATCCACTGCATAGTTAAGCATAACATTACACCTCTAAACTTAAACAAAGATGGTGGTTTATTTTCTATAGTCACCATGACTTTGAAAACAAGAATTGTACTAAATCTTAAAACAAGAGTGATAGTGGTTTATTCCAGTAAAAGAAATGCAGATCATGAAGGTGTTCAGCACAGACAGAACTGAAGAAGGGTGCCATATCTACACAGATGGATCTAACTTGGACAACAACTCAGGAGCAGGAAATAAGTGTGCACTGTTCTCATTCTATCAACCAGCAGGATACCACACAACAAATTTTGATGCAGAAATAACGGCTATTCATATTTCACTCTAACACCTTCTATACAGAATAGATAAATTAAAAAATTGCTGTCATACTTTCTGATTCTAAAGCAGCATTATATGCAATAAGTTCATATAAAATGAGGTCAATCCAAATTAAAGAATGTCACAAAATGTTCCAACAACTTCAAAAACTACAGAAAACAATTATATTACAGTGGATACCTGCACATTGTGTAATTGCTGGAATGAATCAGCTGATTTTCTTGCCAAAAAAAGGTGCAAATTTAATTCAGAACAAAAGTAAAAACTTACCCTTTACATCCATAAAAATATGAATTAAAAACAAATATAAAAACAAACAAAATCAATCAATATCTAACAAAGCCAAAGATAAAAAATGGAACATTTTTATTAAAAATCCAGAAATTATTGCAGAAATCCCACGTAAAGCTGCAATAGCAAATTTTATATTACTTACGGAACATGATTATTTGGCCAAACACTTACACAGAATAGGGATGTATACAAGTCCAAATTGTCCACTGTGCAACAAAGAAGAGGAAATGACTGAAGAACATCTTTTAACCTGTGAAGTCCTACCTGCCAGACCCACTACACAGAAATATTGGAGAGCAAGAGAGCTAATGGCTTCATTGCCAAAGCCTAGCATTTGACAACAAAGAAGAGGAAAAGACTGAAGAACATCTTCTAACCTGTGAAGCACTACCTGCCAGACCCACTACACAGAAATATTGGAGAGCAAGAGAGCTAATGGCTTCATTGCCAAAGCCTAGCATTTGATAACAACAATACATAGACAGAACTGAAGTTTACGACATTCTAAGGAAGAAAACAGAAATTTGAAGCTGTGGGAAAATTGTGCTAATGGGAAAATAAAGTGAGAATTTGAGAAAATTGAAAAGCCGGACTTTAGTGAAATAGTGTGGGAGTGTTTTGTTAGTGTTAGGGAAAAAAATTGCCACATATTGGGGCCTGTGTTACAGGGATATGCTAAAACGGTACCTCAAAGACTGGGCAAGACTTAATTTAAAGCATCTAATGGATGGTTAGAGAGTTTCTGCAAAAGACATCAGATGTATTTTAACAAACTCTGTGGTAAATCAAATGACGTTAACATTGCAATCATCACTGATTGGATTGCTAAATTACTTTCAATAATCAAAGGATACAAACCTGAAAATATAGCAAGTGGCATTGAGATAGAATTATTCTTCTGTACATTACTGAACAAGTCGTTTTGTTAAAAAGGTGAGAAATTTTTGGAAGGAAAATTATCCAAGAAAAGATTGACTGCTTTCTTATGTGGTTTTATGTCAGGTGAAATAGATAAACGCCTTTGTTAACGGAAATCTGTCTTTAATGGACATTTTCAAGAGTCTCATTCTATTCCGCTGGAGACAGGTTTTACTGTATATAATATAATGACCGTATATAAAAGTCATAATGAAAGGAAATAAAGTAAAACTATTATTGGACTTTATGCAGTTGCAGGCTAAAAACCACTGTCATCCATTGCAGGCATTTGCAGACAGCGGACCATATTTACCTTCCCAGCAGTGACTCATGGCCACTGTTGTTTACCTTGTATTGATAATGATTTAATGTAGATAATTTGAAACCAACTCCATAAGAATTTGCATGCCTGCTTAGAATGAAGCAAGGGTCAGTTTGCCTTTGGTAAATGGATACAAAGTTCATGTCCAGTGAAATTTGGTTTAGATTAACGTGTTGCCGCCTACATCTTCAGCTTCTTGTCAGATGAGTCAAACTAATCTCCCAAACAATGATGGTTTAGTGAACTTCTGTGTTAGCTTTGTTTCTCTGCATAGTTCAGAATTTATAGTCTTGATTTTATACTTAATGGCCGTGCCATAAGATGCTTAACTCTCACCATTGCATCCCAGGTTTGATTCCAGGTGATCGCATGTGATATGATTTGTTCTACGTAATATATCAAAATTTGTATCAGCTGAAACTGCCAAGATAGTCTATTTCGCTTTCATTCAATTATTACATATGGCATAGAGCTGTGGGGATCAACATCTAAAAAAATCTTTACATTACAAAAAGGAGCTATCAGATACATAGCCAATCTGCCAATGTATAGTCCTTGTAAGGAAGCATTCAAAACTCCTTCAGTACTAACCCTTCCCAGTATCTTTATATTAAAATCCATATTGTATATACAAAATAGGTCTTTGCCTCAATATTCAGCTATTCATAACTGCAACACTAGAGGAAAACAAAACTTGATAACTCAATCACATAGATTAAAATTACATGAAAGAAATATTGATTATAATGGCAGTAAATTATTCAATAAATTACCAATAAATTTTAGAAATAATAACTCCATTACCTAAGTTTAAACATATATTAACTAATTTTCTTAAATCAAAAGCTTACTATGACGTGGAAGAATTTCTGAATGATAATGATATTGTAATTGACCTACAGTAATTTTTTATCTATGTATTTGTATTACAATCATCTTTATGTACTATTTTAGCACTTTAACTGTTATTACTTGTAATTGTGTTGATTGTCTTTATTTATTTTAAACTGGAATATGATCTTAAACAAGTTTTCAATTGTGTATACTGTTGTACTTGTTATAAAGAGCAATAAAGTCTCATTACTCATTACTCATGGACATGGCGCAGAGGTGGGTTTTCTCTGGGATCTTTGGTTTCCCCCACCAGTATTCCACCAATTGCTCTCTTACCATCTTTCCTTTCATTCATTTCACCCTCATTCTGTCACCTACTTCTATCATTCTCATACCAGGCATCGGGTTGATCACCCATCCTGCGTTCTCTATCTGATCCAGAGTTTCTATTCATCAACCTAATGCCTAAAGGTGTAAAGGATAGAGAAAGAGGAATCCCCTAATAGCACGATAGTGGCATATGACCCTATATGGTTTCCAGGATGGAAACCAGGAGATCTGTGGTTCAAATCCCGGCCATGGCATTGAATTTTTCAGTTTGACTCTATCCAAAACCTTAGTCTATTTACAGTTAGTGTGAAGGAATGATTAATTTCCTCAATTAACTTAAATAATAAGGTGAACATTTTATTTTACGTTTAACACCAAACATTTTTTTGTTATTTTATTTTTTATAACTAGTACATATATTTTAGCAGATGGTGGGTACTCCAGGACTTGCTGCGACACTAGTAAGCCCCACAATTCAGTTGTTGACGCCTTCAAGTATCCGTATGTTGCCTACTGGAGATGCACAGCCTCTGGCATTAACAGTTCATCAACCACATCTACCTTCAACAAGTGAGTTCAATTAAAATATCAGTAACATTGAGAAAAACACAGTGAGCTAGGATAAGTGCAATAACTATTTTAATGTCACTCGCTCTAATGCCTTTTGGAAACATATTTTCATTGCCAATTAACAGCCATTGACTAATTTCTTGGTTTCTTTATAGTTGTCGCTTTGACTTGATGTATTAGTGATGTGATCCTTCTCTATGAGAAAACTAAATTTATGTCTTAATCTTTCTTCCTTTGTATATAAAGTTTGGTAATCTTGGTGCAGACTTGGGTGTGTCATGGCAGCAATATCAGGCAAGCAACCTTTTACATACAAAAAAAAAAAAAAAAAAAAAAAAAAAAACTGTATTGATGAACACATGTTGATCTGAAAATTGTTACACCATTTCCATTCGCATATTCCGGTGCAAGTTGTTTAGTTCCAGGTATATGCACTCACATGATTTACTGTTACTGCATGATATACTTGGGAGTAAACATGGCTAACCTATGCATCATTGCCGAGTTTGAAATTTTGAATAATGATGTATAGTTTTGTTTATCATTTCATACTTGTATTTATCACATTTTCGGATTATTGTAGGATTTGTAGCTTCAGAGAATGAATACATAATGCATAGAAGTTGTGGAAAAATCAATTCAGAATATTGTAAAGCTTTTAAAACATTGAAAAAAAGCTATTTGTAATGGGTTTTAACACTGTCAGTTACTAGTTTCAGAAGCCATTGCCTCCATTATCAACAGCTTCTAAAACTAGTCGCCCAATATTATAAAAATGTAAGTGACAAAGTGTTAAAACCTGACTACAAATAGTTTTTTCAATTAATTTTGTTGTCAGTGTTACTAAATTTCTCCAATCACACTTTTAAAACTTGTTATTTAAAAACAAATGTTGGATTTTTACTTACGTATATTGCAATAATACAAAATTGGATCTCCTTCAAGCACTTAATTATAGATTACACTAAATTAGATAAATTTTACCAGTTAAATAGCAGAATGCACAAGTAACAACATTACAAAAAGCAATAATTGAGCAGCATCATAAATATCAACAGAGCTATTAGTGCTGCAACGAGTAGCACTGTTCTGAACCTGCTTTTGGCAAGTTTTTTAACTTGAAGAGATAAATGTTTAAATATATAACGTAGAAATACAATGTGATCCATATAAACCTGAACCATTTCAATAGGCCATAACTTTTGAACCAATAATAGGACACATGTGCAACTTTGGGAGAATATAATACACAATTGGGAGATTACATTACACTATTTACATCTCAGAGAAAATGTTGGAAGTGTCGTCCACCAGCATCTATACATGTTTGCTCTCGTCTCACCATATTCTCTGAAGTTTTACGGAGAGTATTCTCGCCAATGTTACTTATTTCAGTTCGAATGGATTCCTTGAGAACATCAATTGTCTGTGGCCTATTCTTGTACACACTATTTTTTAGATACCTCCACAAGAAATAATCCGGTGAGGTTAGGTCAGAGGATCGGGGGAGCCACGGACCTTTTGAGATGATACAATTATCAAAGAAACTGCTTACAAGTTCCATGGTGTCATTAGATGTATGGCACGTTGCTCCATCTTGCTAGAAATAACCTGTAAATTCGATATCAGTGTCTCCAGCCGTATCAAAGAAAATGGGACCAACGATGCATAGATGCTGGTGGAGGACACTTCCAACATTTTTTTCTGAGATGTTAATAGTGTAATGTAATATCCCAATTGTGTATTACATTCTCCCAAAGTTGCACCTGTGTCCTATTATTCGTTCAAAAGTTATGGCTTATTGAAATGGTTCAGGTTTATATGGATCGCACTATAGTATGGACACTTCTTTGTTTTGCTATATTTATATTTATTACTTGAATTATGGTTGTATCTTGTAGAGTATTTATGAATAATCCGAGGTTATAAACTGGCCAGTTAAGCAAGAACATTAAAAGCAGTGTTATATATTGAGTGAACAAAAAGTGGTTCAACTTGTCTTATACCTCTCCCAGCCACCTCCATCCTCAACAAAAGCATTTCATTTGATGAAATATGTTTCCACATAAACGAATATATTCAAGATATTTTGGGAAACAGGCCAGGTGAAGAAGTCTTTTGTTCAATGATGCGAGTATTGGTAGTGTTTTGTCTTTGCTGATTTTTGTGCTATATCTATTTAGTGGTTGTAACATTACTTAAAAATATCCTGATGGTGGGAGTAATATAGGCTCCCAAAATGTCAATTTCTAATTGTCTTTTAACCTGTCTTGTTTCCCGAGCATATCTTGAATATATTCATCGCCAGAAAGCTTCAGGTCTTATTTTAAGAATATCATTATTTAAGTGACTATGCAATTGGCCAAAACATATGTAATAAGTCCTGTTCTATAATTTCTCAGGACTCTTATTATAGAGATACAAGTGCCAATTATGTTTGCAATATAGTTCAAGTCTGATTTTTAAAAGAAGATATGTGAAGGTCATCTGTTTATCCATGTGGGGAGCTGCAATGTTACCAAGAAGCAGATAACAAATTATGCATATCCCCCTCTTTACCCTCTCAGTACTCGAAACACATAAACAAGAGTTTATTTCACCTCAGTGAAAACATGCAGAGTTTATCTGTATTACCCTACTTTAAGAACAAAAATAAGTTGTTCTCAACACACATTCATTGCGTTGTAGCATATTCTAGGTGTGAGATTTTATTTTACTTTTAAATGATTCATCAATATTTGACCTTTTGAATATCAGTTTCCTGTGACTTATTTCTTCTTTGAACGGAAATCCCAGATCATGGAGGACTTTGTTCAAAGAGCCAAAGCTTCCTTCAGATATCTCTGCTTCTTTAAGAGAAGGAAGAAGCTTACATGTGGTAGGATGGACCTCTCGGGTGTAACAGTCATATCTATGCCTTCTTATGGCATCTAATTACTATGGAGATGCTCTTGGACTTTGTTTCTCAGGTGTTACAAATCGTGATGACCTGGCTGTAGCTGCTTCTCTTTAGAGGTTCTAGAAACAGTTACTTCACTTACTTTAAAGTCACATACAGTCCTTTTTCTCACCTGATTTAAATGAAAAGCAGTTCATTGTGAAGAAGCAAATTTTCCTTTTCCTATTCAAAGAATTCGTAAGAGAACAACTACTCTAGATTGGCTGTGCAATGTAACATTCCGACTGTAAGCTGATGTTTGTCTTGGGCCATGAATCCTCAGTCTACCTCTAATCCTATTGCCACTAAGTATTGCTTCCATAACATATTTTAAGTGTCTTAACAAAGGAGGTTAACAACACACAATGCAACTGAATGCTCAAGTAAACTCTGTTTCCCACACACAACTAGCAATAACTGAGTGAGGATTAGGTGATTATATAATGTAACCAATGTGGCAACCTTGTTTATTTGGTAGATAATGATTATCCGGGCTTGTAGGCCGTGGTCTAGTGGAAAATCTTCATCCAGACGTTTTGTTCGAAACTGTGTCGAACATCCTCAATGATGTGGCCGTAACACTCTCAGCTGCGACTGATACTATCAGTACTGTATCAGTCACAGCCGAGAATACGAGAGTGTTACGGCCACGTCACTGAGGATATTCAACACAAGTTTCGAACGAAACGTCTGGGAGAAGATTTTTCACTAGACCACGGCCTACAAGCCCGGATAATCATCTACCAAATGACTCTGGGCAACTACAGCCTTGTTTATGTTCCCATAGCAACAACCTTCCCCCCTTACCCTCCACGTACCTTGCTTAACAGCTGTCATCTATCTTTTAAAAATTAGTCTGTAATGAGTTAACCAATCTAATCCAAATTCCGGATATATGTTTTATGTATCTCATAGGGTTAGGACAATTGAACTTGAGGTTTATTAATACTTAAATAAAAATTTTTAGCTTACCACCATGTTTTTACCTTCCAATAAATATTTTCACTAACCATGTATTATTTGTGGTAATTTGTTTGCAGCTGTTAGCTCACATCCTCGTCTACGTGGTGGCAATGGTAGTAGTAATGAAAATTCTGACACCAGAACAACTGCAGCTATCACTCTACCTACTTTGCACCTGACCAATAAAATGGTGGCAGGAAGTGTTGCACTTACAGCTGAAGCAGCTCGTCTTCCTGGCGGGGCAGAGTTAAATATCCTCCCAGCTAATGGTCTGAGAGGAAACAAAAACCATCCAATCACACTCACTGGAGGTAATTCATAGTTGTCATAATCTTGTAAGTTATTTATGAAGTGTGTAGAGAAGTAAGAACATAAGTAGGTGTTCTTTTTTTCTTCAAATGAGAAAATTTTCAGTTTCTGATAATGAGATTAAACAGCTCATGCTAACAAAGCCCCATATTTTAAAGGGCAAAGGTAAATGTAACATGTGCATCATTTGGAGAATTTAACGTTATGCTGACATGTTGGTCATGGTAGGTGAATGGTTAAGAGCAACTGGATGGAGACCGGGAGATTCGTGGTAAAAATCCTGGCTATGGCATTGAATTTTTTAATCTGACACTGCTTTTCCAAACTTTGGCCTGCGCATGGCTAGTATGGAAGAACAATTAATTTTTATTAATTGATCTAATAGTGGTTGAACTATAAAGCCCAGGACTTTTAACTACTTACAGCACAGTAAATCTCCATTGCAGCTGAGCTGTAGCCGAGTGGTTAGATTGCTTGGCTCTCATCAAGACGGCCTGTGTTCGATTTCAGGCAACTGCAATGTGAGATTTATGGTGGACAACATGGCACTAGGGTAGGTTTTCTCTGGGTACTTCGGTTTCCTCTGCCAGCATTCTTTCATCTCGCCCCCATTCTGTCATCCACTTCTCTCACCCTCATATCAAGCATCGGGCTGATCCTGTGTCCTGGGTTCTCACTCTCATTGATCCAGAGATTCTGTTCCTCAACCAACCGCCTACAGGAATAAGGGTTAGGAGGAACAAGATTACCCTGATGCCACGTAGTAATATAAGAGGGCAGTTAAAGAAGAGGTCACCATTAAGGTAGTTGTCTCATGTGTTTATGAGAACTCCTAGTGGTTTACCGAGAAAAATGCAAGTCAGTTGGAGAATTGACTGTCGTGCTGTTATGGTAGCCCACTGGTTAGGAACAACCAGAGACTGAGAGATCTGTGGTTCAAATTCTGGCTATGGTATTGAATTTTCATTACAAACTTTGGTCTACACACTATTAATGTGAAAGAACAATTAAATTCCACATTTTTAATTAGTAAATTTTAATGGGTAGCACCAACTGAGGTCATTAAGGCACAAACTCTTGATCAGGAGCTCTACGGTTCAAAGTCCACCTGAATATCCTTCCTGATTGAGGCTTTTTCTGGGGATTCGTCAATCCTCGTAACTGCCAAATATCAGAATGGTGTTAACGTAGATCTGAAAATTTTCCTTACCAAATTATCTTTTATCACCAATGTCACTGCGTATGGTGTCTATGAAGTAAGAGCAAGCATTAATTACTTCTGAGACACAGACAGAGAGAGAGAGAGAGAGAGAGGGAGAGGGAGAACTTTTGGGTAGCAAAGCCAGTGTCCATGTCATAGGGTTGTAGCACATAAAAGAATCTTAAGCATGATAAAGAGGCATCTGAGCAAAATTAAGTAGCCTTTGATGTCCATAATGTGGATGGCACACTGAGAAGATTAAAAAGCAGCCATAAATAAAACCTTAATTTTTACCAAACTCTCTCTGAAGTTTAATTCTTCAAAAATGTGTTCAGTATATGTAACATTTAACTAAAATTATTGAAATGTTAAATTGCAGGTTTGACAATCCCTAATGGTGGAGTCCTAAGCCATGCGGGAGTCACATTAACTACCAAGTCCATTGCTCACACTCCAGGCTCTGGTAAGTGCAAATCACTCCAATGTGTCATATTCCATAAGACCTATTGTGTGTTTCAAATGGGAAGAGTTCTGGATCACTGCGAATCAGATGCGTTAGCGCACACAGCATTGCTGCCTCATTAACCCCACTCTTTTCACATATTTCCTTCTCTGTTGCACACAATCCTAGTCTCCTTGGCACTAAACGTAAGGAAACCCAAATTGAATTTTCCAAACTTCAATAATAATAATAATAATAATAATAATAATAATAATAATAATAATGCAGTTTAGAAATCACAATTCTAACATGGATATTCACATATTATGTACATTTTAAATGCTATAATTATAGTTTATGAATTACATATTTTTCTAATCCAATGGAACTGCTAATGGCTCATCCATATAGCTGTGAATGTTAGTTACGTCAAGAGACAATTCGTCACTGTCATTGTCTTCATTGTTCCAGTATTGCAAACTTATGATAGTTTCCAAAATCTCGTCACGTACTATTTCTTTCCAAAAGTCATTGGTCTGGTAGTTTATCTGCATGTCTCACACAGTTGTCCCACTCTTATTACTTTGTCCATTTCTTCGTGAATGAGTCATTCAACATCAGTCAGTTTAAAAGAATTATTTCTGTTTGCAACATAATTTGAGCCCACATTAAGTTGGATTGTACTGTCAGAGGAAAGGGGGATGGCGGATTACCTTGTGTCTCATATCAATTGCAAGTTGGTCCATCTGATACACTTTTCTCTGGTTTATAAACAGAAGAAGAACTGAATAATACTGCTTTGAACTCTCTAGAGTAATTGGAGATTATAAACCATTCATAAACTAACATATAATGTGACGACTCACATTCTGCTGATGCAGCACTCTTATTGTACATGCCAGCAGGAAGTGTACTGTTTGCTCTCTCTCGAATTTAACAAACACCTTGGCTTATTCATAGCAATTCTTTTTTCATGTCATGTTCAACGTTTACAGTTTATTCCAAGTAATTACAATTTTATGTATATGCATACATGCCAAACAATGATGTTCATTACAGTGCTTACGTTGCAATGCATTGTTATAATATATTGGAACTTTATTATTTGAAGCAAAAGGTTAGAAACAGTGATGTATTTAACATTTGAAAGTAATGAGTCGGTAATTCAAACACAAATATCACTTAAATTATCCTTACTTGGACATGTTTCGGAGAACGGTTTGTCCCCAATGTCAGCAGTTATCTGACTGGTTGGATTTTTTTTTTTTTTTTTTAATTTACGTCCTCCAACGTTAAGTCATATCAAACGATGAACAAAATGGGTGAAATGATGCTCAAATGAGCCCAGGGTCCTTGAGCTTAGAGTTACCCAACATTTGTCCTTTAGGATAAGGGAAGACCCCGGAAAAAACCTTATCCAGGTAACTCACCCTAACCGAGATTCGAACTCGGGACCTCTTGAACGTGAGGCAGACATGCTACCATCTACACTACCGAGGCGGGTGACTGGTTGGATCCATGGTTTCCTGAAGTGAGCTGGTTGTCTGTGGTGGCATCTGTTGTCTGTAAGATGAACTTCCAAAGAGAGTTTTCAGGCGGAAATTTGAACAAACAGTATACTTTAAATTTCGAATTGCTGTCTGAAAACTCTCTTTGGAAGTTCATCTCACAGACAACAGATGCCACCACAGACAACCAGCTCACTTCAGGAAAATTCGGATCCAACCAGTCAGATAACTGCTGACGATGGGAACAAACCGTTCTCCGAAACATGTCCAAGTAAGGATAATTTAAGTGATGTTCATTACTTTCAAATATTGGAACTTTATTTATTGGTATTACAAAAACTATTTGAGCTAAAAACATGGTTATGTTAAGACACATTGCTCTGTACCTTCCTCATGGATTACTTTTTGCAAAATCTGAATTTTTGTCTTACGCAAATAGTATTTATTAGAGATGGATTCAGGTGGCGCTCGTCACACCCTACTTACGGGGAATGCACTATGACAACACTGCAGAATTCTGATTGATTGCTTACCTAGTAGCATTCAAGGACAAACCATTTGAAACACATAATAGAACATTAGTAACCTGTATGTATAGCTGTAATTCATCAAGTCTACATGCAGAAATAATAAAAAGAAATCCCTGATACATTTATGCTTCAACTTTTTTTATATTTTGAAGTTTACATAAGTAATTGTCAAAGATTGTAGCATTCACTAACAGCATGAATGTATGTTTTTACAACCACTAATGTATTGCAGGTATCACTCATGTGGTAACACCGCTGGGTAGTCATGCAGGTCTTACTCCCCTGGTGACGCCTGTGACTGTTGTATCTCAAGGCAGTCAAGTGGCACACATCCTAGCAACCCCACAGCAACTAGGGGGCAAGGTAAGTCTCTTATATACATGTGTGCTGTCTGCTTGTTCTGCTAGATGTGCAGTGTTGTTCTTCCTCATTTCATTGTTAATGTCTATAAGTTCCTGAATAAGGATTGTGCAGCAGATGGATAGATAGAGGTGGTCCAGTTCCCTGGCCTTCTTCAACTGCCCTAGTTTACCACTAATGTGGTGTTAGGGGATACCTCAGATTCATCTCTTAAACTTGGTTCTATCTTCTACCAATCTAATACTGATCCCAAATTTTTACTCTATTTTCCGTCACACTTTTAATCCTTTCTTCCAAAGTTATAATTGTTCTTCCTATCGGATTCCTTCCCAGCGGTCTTGCTTCCAAAAACTGATGTACCGTTCCTATCCATACCCATCGTCTCGACATGTCAATAGCATAAAAGTTGTCTATCCTCTTACTTATAGGTGGTATTGTAATGCATTGCATATCCTTTCATTTCTTACTCAATCTCATCAAGTGCCGCCTTGGTAGCGTAAATGGTAGCATGTCAGCCTCACTTTCAAGGGGTCCCGAGTTCGAATCTCGGTCAGTTACCTAGATAAGGTTTTTTCCGGGGTTTTCCCTTATCCTTCAAGACGAATGTCGGGTAACTCTAAGCTCCATGGACCCTGGACTCATTTGAGCATCATTTCACCCAATTCATTCACCGTCCGATATAACTTAACGTTGGGGCGGACGTAAATTACAGAGAGAAAAAAAAAAGAAAGGAAAAAAAATCTCATCAAGTCTGTCTTATTCCTCTTAAACTTATCATTTGCACTGCATTTTCCATTCTTAGATCATTTTTGTTACTCTCCAGCTTTCACTTACATATATAAGTATTGGTTCTGTAATTGCCTTGTATACTGTAGATTTAGTCCCCTTATCTACTTCTTCTTTCCGCAGGACACATCTATTGAAGGCATAATGGCCCTTAATAGCTTTCTCTACTCATTTCCTATTTCATGTATTTTGCCAGCTTGATGTACCACTGTTCCTAAGTACTGAAATCTTTTGACTTGTTCTAGCTCCTCTCCATCACTTTTTCCCTTAATCTCTTCTATCTGTTCCTCAGTCTGGGCAATCATCATTACTTTACTCTTCTTATAATTTACTGTCATCCCTCTTTCCTTTAGTGTTTCTAACTATCCTATTACTGCCTTTGTATATTGGCCTAAGGTTCCACATTTCTACTAAAGACTTGCTTGTTGTCATTTTGCAGGTCTTTGTCACTTCATCCATGAATATTATAAATAGCAAGGGCTTAAACTATCCCCTTGCTTGACACCTTTCTCTTCTGAGGTCCTACCCTTAAGTCTTATTATTCCTTCTACATTCTTAAATGTGGATTTAATTGCCCTTATTAATCAGTTCCCTGGCTTTCACTTCTAAATCTATTTGTGTTGGGAAATGTAACACTTATCTATGTGATTTATTCTTTAGTGATTAAAGTGGCCCCCATTACGAACAGTTTGGCAACCCTCTGATAGGTAGGCAGTAGAGAAATTAAAAGCTAATTGGGTTTTAATTTTTGTTTCAGATGATGACTACAACTCCACTGCTGAAATCTGTGGGCCCAATGCCCTTAATGAACACTCAGTACCTGAGCGCTGCAACTTTGGTGAAACCAGTTGTCGTCGTGAGCACGCCTTCTGCCATCCCTCCTCCTCATACACATGCCAGCACATGAATCATACCCCAGCAGGTTTGGGGTGTCGTCTAGTTCTCAGCTTTCATTATAGTTTTGCAGGTACCCATATTTGGGGAGAAGAAGAAATTACATCTTGCTCTCTTTCCAAATGGTGCCAACTGACCATACTGTTAATGATAAAAGTACAAACAATTTTTCTCCCTTTTTCGTAGTTCTTTTAATAATGGAAGTAAAGGATGAAGTTGTTACGTTTTGCGGTACTGAAATGATGTTATCTTGTGAATAAATAATCCAGTATGCAAAGTATTTCATAACTTTTCTTTTCATTTAGGAAAATCTTTGATGTGCGGTCCTGAAGTTTTTCTGAATGTGGTACACTTTCTCGATCATGAAATAATTGCCAGTGCAACTAGATTCCCCTCCCCTTTCAACAGTGCAGTTCTCCGTTAAACCATAGAACAAGTGTCTGTAGCGTGCGTGTGTTTAGATTTTGTGAACAATAATGGTTAACTGAAACACATGCCATTGGAGACATATTTGTGAATAAAACAAGACATTTTTTTTTTTTCTTAAATTAACCTAAAGTTCCCCCTTTTTTTATTTAATAGTAATAGCTATTTAAAGATACAGTTGATAGCCGAGGTGTGATTCATTTTCTGGTTGACATCTATGGGAGTGGATGTACAATGAGTACTTGCACAAAGAATGGGAAAGCGTAATGTCAAGCTTGAGGAACTTTTTGTGGTGCTCATAATTTTTACTGTGCATTTCTTTTAAAATAGAATGAAAGAAAACTATTGTATTGAATGTATATAATAAGAGGCGGATATGTAAATGTATTTAATGTAAATATGACGGATGAAACAGAAAATATGAAAAACTTGCTTCAATAAAAACGAGACTTGTGTGTTTTACCCCAACTTTTCCACCTGCATCGAAACATCAGCTGTAGAACTGATGAATAGAAAGCAAGTATTTTCTCAAAGTTCACATGAGTATAAACTGTTTCTGTGATTATACTCGGCTCATTGAGAACATACTTGTATTTGTAAGACTAAAAACCTATCTACACTCTTTGATCACAATGCTTTATCGATCATCTAGCATTATTTTAGTTAATTTATGGAAATTAATAATTTCTTCACATTAGCCGTATATGGGCTAAGGTTTTCAATAGAGTCAACATGAAAATTTCAATGCCATGCCAGGATTTGAACCACGGATCTCCTGGTTTCCATCCAGTCGCTCTAACCCATTGAAATGTGTAGTATTAAACGCCCACTTTTACTACATATGGCACCGCAGGCGGTGACACTGATGGTACATGAGATGAAGATGGAGCATCGGTGGAATGAGATGGCGGGGGAAACCAGAGGTCCCGGAGGAAACCCGCCCCAGCGCCGTATTGTCCACCACAAATCTCACTTTGTGGTCGCCTGGGATCGAACCCGGGCCGCCTTGGTGAGAGCCAAGCGGTCTAACCACTGAGCCACGGCACGGTTCTAACCCATTGAGCTACCATGGCCAACGTGCCGTCCTGACATTAAATTCTCCATTTGATTCCTATATTTCCCCGGTAGACCACTAGGAGCTCTCATATCCAGATACACCATTTGTGGTTACTTACTATCATAAGTACTTGAGTCCCAGGCTTCATCATTTAACTCCTATTATTTTAGTTAATTGATGGAAATTAATCATCTCTTCACACTAGCCGTATATAGGCTAAGGTTTTTGATAGTCAACATTAAAAATTCAATGCCATGGCCGGTATCTGAACCATGGAACTCCTGGTTTCCGTCCAGTCGCTCTAACCCATTGCGCTACCATGACCAACTTGCCATCACAACATTAAATTCTCCTAAAATTAGGCAAATGAATCAACCTTGTATATACTTTTCTCCACTTACAAGTTTTTTGATGACTAGTTTCTGGGGACTTCTTCCCTATCGTCAGTTCTGTGGTTGACTGATGATGCATCCTGTGTCTGCATCTGGCTTGGTGTCGTGCTGCCATCTAATGTTCTGGTAAGTTTGATGACGTCATCTACGGCGGGAATTTCAAAATTCATCAAGAGGTCCTGTTTCTTTGTAATAAATATGTTTTCCCAAATCTTTAGTACCAGAGGTTTCTTTGTTTGATCAGTTCTATTTCTTGTTTTATGTTGCGGTTCTCAGACCAAAAGTGATGTGCTACGGCTGACTTGTCCATGTGTTTGAATAGAACAAGTTGGCCGTAGCACATCACTTTTGGTCTGAGAATCACAACATAAAACAAGAAATAGAACTGATCATACAGGCAAAGAAACCTTTGGAACTACAAATTTGGGAAAACATATTTATTATGAAGAAACAGGACCTCTGATGAATTTTGAAATTCCTGCCGTAGATGACGTCATCAAACTTACCATAACATTAGATGGCAGCACGACACCAAGCCAGATGCAGACACAGGATGCATCATCAGTCAACCACAGAACTGACGATAGGGAAGAAGTCCCCGAAACTAGTCTTCATCAAAAAACTTGTAAGTGGAGAAAAGTATATACAAGGTTGACTCATTTGCCTAATTTTAGTAACAATGGCACTCCACTTTCTGGAATACTTCTTTTTATTCTATATTAAATTCTCCATTTGACTCAGAGCTCCTAGTGGTCTACCGGGGAAATATGTGAGTCAAATGGAGAATTTAATGTCTTGACAGCAAGTTGGCCATGGTAGCTCAATGGGTTAGAGTGACTGGACGGAAACCAGGAGATCCTTGGTTCAAATCCCGGCCATGGCATTGAATTTTTCATGTTGACTTGCATCATCTAGCATTATATTGCTTAACTCTTTGGCACTTGTTAATGTAGTAGATTTTGTTGCATTTATTTCCCTTCCAGGAAACTCCTTTGTTGCTTGTCTTAGCAGTAATGTGAAGATTAGTGGACACTAACTTGCCACTTACAGTGCACTTACAATAGAACCTTGTTTAACCAGATCAACTGGGACCAGGATCGATCCGAGTTAATGAAAATCCTGATTATCTAGAGAATGATGGAAAAACAATTAAAAAATACATGTGCATCATGCAAAATACTCTTAACTGCTTCAGGATAGCCATATAAACCCTGCATGGGCAAAGAACGGAATAAAAAGTTTAAAAATCAATTAGGAAAAGCTTTTCTAAATCAAATTGATAAATATACTGTAGAAGAGTGAACTAAAGCAGAAACTGGAGTTGGAGCAGCTATAGTTGCAGGAAGTCATGCTGAGAATGGAATTAAAAGGAGATTGTGACCTCGATGTTGGATTAAGATTAATTTTGGGTACAGATAACAATAATAGCATAAGACATTTAAATAGTTAAATGCTGTAAAAATGCTTAATGAATACATATTTGTATCTTCTGTATTTATTAATTTATTTTAGTAAAACAAAAACAAGTTTAAAGCACAAAGGCCATATCAATTACAGTATGATTAGAGATGATTTTCACAAATCGTTGAAATTTCACTATTTTGTTTCATTGTAGCAAAAGCCATTCTTTATGTCGAAGACATCTAATTTGTGAATAATTTAGTTTTGTATTCATACGAATGATATATGCATATTGTGTATATGTTAGCTGCATAAGTGAGTTCTCCGTTTCAAGAATCTAGGGTTCAGTTTATGATACCACATGATAATCATTGTATATGTTGTGTCACACAGACTGGAAAGAAAGAAACCTCTCTATCAGCATCTTTATATAGCATATACGAGGCGTATCAGTAAAATAAGGTCTCCAATTTTATTTAATATAGCAAACATGTTTATTGTCAATGTATGTTATATTGATGGAAAGGCAGAACTTACAGCTATTTTTCAATGTAATCACCATTGCGATCGATGCACTTTTGCATGCGCTGTGGCAGTTTTTGTATACCCTTGTCATAGCACTCTCCTGCCAAGTTGCGCAGGCAGCGCTCAACCTCGTTTAGAACCAAGAGTAGAAATACAATAGAATCAATCACATCCAATTATGAAAACATCATAGCAGGAGTTCCTCAAGGATCTGTCCTGGGACCAATACTTTTTTTTATCTACGTGAATGATCTTCCTATAACTACACACTCAAAAACAGTGACGTATGCCGATGACACCTCATTGATATTTGGTACTAAGGAAGTAAATGGAATGGAGAAAATAATAACTACAGAAACGCAAATTATCTATAATTATCTTACAAACAATAGCTTGAAAGTAAATCTTCAAAAAACAAAAACAGTCATGTTCCAACACCGCAATAACAGGTATAGTAGTAATCCTATTAATATAAATATAAATGGTGAACAAATCGAGCAATTAGATAAGATAAAATTCTTAGGAGTGATTATTGATGAAAACCTAACATTCAGACACCATATCGACTATATATGTAAAAAGATAAGTACAAATCTATATTTATTAAGGAACCTAGCAAAATACCTAAATTCTGAATATCTGAAACTAACATTATGGAATAATACATTCACATCTACAATATGCAGTTGAGATATGGGGAAGCACTTGTATGACTAATATGAACAGATTGCTAGTTTTGCAGAAAAAATGTGTAAGATGTATATATAAGGTAAATAGAAGAGAATCATGTAGAAATGTTTTTGTAGAAAACAAAATCCTAACAGTAGTATCTCTATACGTTTTTAAAGTAATAATGTTTGTAATTAGCAAGGATGAAATGGGTAACTTAAACATTGTCACAAACATGAAACAAGGACACAAAATAATTACCACAGAATAACTTTAAATAAGAAGTCAACAGATAAAGATCCCTTAATAATGGGAAAATTATTATTTAATAAACTACCAAATTCACTAAAAACAAAAAAAGGTAAATTATTTAAAAATGAACTAAACAAGTTTCTAATACAAAAATGCTTGTATAGACTGGACGAATTGTAATTAAATGTATATAACTGT
This sequence comes from Mantis religiosa, assembly GCA_030765055.1. NCBI lineage: Eukaryota > Metazoa > Arthropoda > Insecta > Mantodea > Mantidae > Mantis > Mantis religiosa. The sequence continues at coordinate 43,562,079 of CM060960.1, forward strand.
TTATTTTGACGTATCCGACAACATGTAAGTGTTATTATGGATGAAAATAAATTATTATTATTATTATTATTCAAATCATTGTCGGTCTGGAAATGTGTTCCACCCAGGTGTGAGTTCAACTCAGGAAACAGATGATCACTAGGTGCTAAGTGTGGACTGTAGGGGGAATCGGTGGGCCGCTTCAACACGTTGCCATTTATGGTCTTCGGTGAACATTTTGGGGACACACCTCGCACACACCTTGGCGATAATGCAAATTTTAGGTCAAAATCTTGTCAGTCGTAGTCTTACTGACTTCTGACTGACAGATCGCGAACTGTCACATGCCGATCTTTAAGCATTTCTTGCTCCACTTTTGCAATTGTTTCAGCTGAAACCCAAGGCCGACCAGAATGCTGTTTGTCATGGATGCCTGTATGTTCATCTTTGAACTCTCTGACCCGTTTACGCACGTTTTTGACATCCATACATGGAGGCCCATAGACTTCACACAACTGACAATGAATTTCAGTGAGAGGATGTGCCCTTGGCACTCAAAAAAATGGATCACTGCACGCAACTCGCACTTGGCGGTAGAAGTGATAGGAAGCTCCATTGCAAATGGCTGCCCAGCCAAGACTAATGGTTGCAACGGGTTCGTTTCTCGGTCAGGGTGAGTTACCTGGATAAGGTTTTTCCAGGGTTTTCCCTTATCCTGAAAGACGAATGTTGGGTAACTCAAAGCTCCATGGACCACTTGCTCATTTGAGCATCTTTTCACCCATTCCATTCATCGTCCAATATGACTTAATGTTGGAGGACATAAATTTAAAATAAATAAAAAAAATAAAAATAAAACACGTGGTGGGGATTTGAAGGGGTGAAATCAAGCTACACCCAGTGTTGGATTTTGCGTAATAGCGTTCCTCACGGCTCCAGCGCTTTGGAGACCTTATTTTACAGACGCGCCTCGTATTAAAGTTGTTGCAGAGCACATTTGAAATTGTTATATTTGAATGTTGACCTTGGCTTATGCTGACAATGAAATTCAAGTAAGGTTGCAATTGAGAAGAGCAATTTACCGTCTGTAAAACAAATCTTCATTTACTACGCTAAGCAACTTTTTTTTTCTCTTCAGAACTGGTCCAGGTTAACAAGGTTTTAATGTACCAATTGTAAATAAAAACTTACCAAGTGGGATGGTTCAGGCAGTCTCGTCTGTGTTCCGCATTCAGGAGGTCCAGGTTTGATTCCTGTGGATGGTTTATCTGATCCATGGGTTTTTCTGGGTTTCCAGGTGAATGCTGGGTACAACCCCCGAATTTCCTGTCGCTCCATTTCCTCTCCATTTATCACTTCACAACATCTGTCATCTGGTCGTCTCTTTCAGGGTAGAAAGTTTTGGTGGGAGTCCTTTCGCTGCGTGATAGACTCCTGGTAAACACTTCCTCCATCAGGATGGCCTCCAGTCTCCAGGCCGGCCTAGTGGACCATTTCAGGATCAAGGTGGGTGGAATACCAGTTGTACTGTCCTGCTGAGGAGTTACTAGCTGGTCAGTAATAGGGACGCTGCCCTCTGCATTGTTATGACTCCTTGGGGCAAGGCATAATAGATCAAGACTGGTCGTAGTACCGAATCCCCTCCGTAACCGTATCCTATCCTAAATGTAAACTCAACGTTCTATTCATCTGCAAAATGTACTCGAAGGTTTAGAATTTGACTATTTGTGTGCGTGCATTTTTATTTAATGAAGAAGAATGTGGATGACATCCTATGGATCAAATGGAATGAGCTGAAAATTGAGGACAGGTTTGGCTTCGAAAGTTTCTTGGGAAAGGGTGAAAACGACTTCAATTTTGTTTTGAGCTAAGTAAAACCTAAATTCACAGAAAGAATATATATTTGAGAGCAGCCAGTTAGGAGGCTACCTTTCATTTTAATATTGCTTCTAGAAAAACAATAAATTGGACATAATTTGACATATTTGTCTGTCCCTTTTATCTTTTTCCTGTACTCTTTGCAAAAGGAATGTCACAGTGATGCATATCATTGATTAATGAAAGTGTCTTTTCTTTCATCCATTACATAACTTCACATGGGGCAAACAAAATGAATGATATGAGCACAGAACTAGAGCAGCAAACACTGAGCACCTTGATGCCTAGTATACAGGACTTGCAAGGTATCTATTTCTATGGTTATGCTACGGAAAACTAATTTGATCACCTAGAAAGAGCAAACTGACTTAACAAGTTTTCTATCAAAAGTGGAAAAAGCCTGACACATTAAAAGGGTCAAGCACAACATTCTTAAGTTATATGTTGTCAATTTGTGATCAAAATTCAGTGAACAGCAAAATGTTTTATGTTAATCGGAAAAACTATTTGTAGTCGGTTTATTGACACTTCGTCACTTACATTTTTATGTTACCAAGGGACTAGTTGCGGAAGCTATTGCCTCCATTTTCAACCTCTCTCCAACTAGCATTGGTTGTCTGCTCTCCTCTCTCTGGTGGTAGAACTAAAAACTTCTTTGTCAAATTATTTACTGGTGGGATTTCATAGTTCATTACTTGATCCTCATTTTTCCATAAGAATATGTTCTCCCATATTGTCAGTTTATTTTGGTTTATCACCCCTTTTAATTTTGGATTTGGATCAATGCCATGATTTTCATTCCAAAAATGAAATGCTACTGCTGACTTATCTTCTTGTTTCATTTTTATGTTTCTAAAGTGCTCTTTGACTGTGATTTTTAGATTTCTTTTATTTTGAACTATGTAGCATTTTTCACAATTCTTACGACTTATTTGGTATATACTGGATCTGTTAACTGATGGGGTTTCATCTTTTGAGTTTAGCAATTTTAAAATAGTTAAAAGTTCCAATGCCAGAGAGAGGAGGGCAGACGACAACAGATGCTAGTTGGAGAGGTTGAAAATGGAGGCAATGGCCTTTGAAACCATGTTCAATGATATATAAATGTAAGTGAAGTGTCAATAAACTGACTACAAATGGTTTCTCTGATTAATTTTGACGTCAGTGTTACTAAATTCCTGCAGTCACGCATGTTTGATGTTCTTGACAGGGCTTGTCAAACATTAACCTTTACAGACATGAAATGCATCAAGAGATCAAAGTTGAATTGCACCAACATGACAAAGGCACAGCATTAATTAAATTAGCAAAAAAATAAAATGTTTGTAAAAGGCAGAAATATATTATCAATGAACCAGGCAAAAAGAAAATGGGGGAACATGGGATAAGACTGGGACCCTAAGGAAGCCTGAGCAAATCATTCGTGGTTACATAATGCATATATCAACATATCAGTATTTTGTTTCATATTCCATTTAATGAAAATGGCAATATACTTTACGAAATACGGTTTTGACCCAGAACCGGATTCTCATTGGGGCAAAACTAAGTGGTATTAGTCATTGTTTCTAAGACATGGTACGCATGTGTACAGATCCAGTTCATCTTCCCGTCCCGTGTATCCTTTATGGGCCCATCTGAAGCACTTCATGCGTCTAACCCAACCATCCCTTCTCTTTGTAAATGCAGATGATTCATTACAACAAAGACAACGTGAAATCGTTATCAACCAGCAAGTCAGTCTCTGAGTCACTACCCGAATTACTAATATCTGGGACTTGAAGTTTCTTTGTGTAGAACAATTTTCTATATAGCACAAAAGTGAATCGAGAAGATATTGACACACTGCTTCACTCACACTGTTTTTTCACAGGACATGTTTCAAGAGCATTTGCTCTTTTCAGCTGGAACTCGAGTTATAGTTATGATCTTGTAACCATGTTCAATGCAAAGAGAATGGACTATAATCTTCGCTAAAGTTAGAGGCCTTACTGCAGACTCCAGCGAATCCTAAGCTTGCACCTCCTACCAGCACTGCCAAATGTGGTACACACATTTCACGCACCTGAACTGAGTTTATATTAATTATGCTTGGATAAATATTTGAAAATGATAGATGGCAATCTTATAATAAATAATTTTATTTTCTGATCATGACAGTACAAAACTCCTGTCTCTATGATATTTAGAACACAAGCAGCACATTTTACCTTCACTTGGTTATGGTTAAATTTTACGGATAAATATTTGAAAATTACAGATGCCAGTCTTATAATACGAAAGAATTTTACTTTCTGATCATGACAATATAAAAATCCTAGAACGTGAGCGATGCACGTTTTATCTTCACATGGATATGGTTACCCAACTTCCATCCATCCATTCGACACAGATAAGCCTGAAAAACACCACCATTCTTTCCTCACAATATCTCAAGCATAAATAAATAATGCACCCACTATGAAAACAGAAGTCACACAGTTTGAAACAGATAGACGATATTCCATTGTGTAAGGACTATGATACAATGAAGCACCATGTTTAGTTCGTTTTCAGAGTAGTGTGTCGAACTTGAACTGAAATATTGTTAATATTACATTATTATAATATCTTTTCTCCAGTGTTTGCGATCTAAGTGGTAGACATGTCCCTCAAAGCTGGGACAAGTGATTTTTCGATCAACAAACGTGAAGTGATTCATCCTCAGGCCAGATAAATTATATTTAATGTGAACAAGTTTTACGAAAGCTCTCCAATCCAGCTTATTAGGCAATTGTAGATTAAAAAAAAAACTGGAAGTTTGTGGTGTAGGTAGTGTACACACTGTCACAAATTTGTAGTGAAACAGCTTCAGCCATAGAAAAAGGCAGTGTGTATTTCAATCTTCAGGAAAAACCCTCAAAGTTAGAAAGCAAATTACTGGATTGAAAACCATGCTTGCTGTTCCACTGCTGTGACATGTGTCAAGGTAAGATTTTAATTACGTAGAAAATGAAGCTAGCTACAGTGAAGCAATATATATTACACAAGTAAAAATATTTGCCACTTAGGCTTCACTTATCTTAACAAATTGGTGTTGATATTTCTTTTCAAATGGAAATCGATTTCGCAAACAAATGGTAATTTTATTGTAATTTGGAAACCAGAATGAAGGAACATTTTCGTAACATTAAGTATAAACAAGCAGATAAATCGGCCGTAGCAGATCATTTTTGGTCATTTAACCATGAAATAAATCCTGAAGTGGAATTATTAAAACAAACGGTCCGATAGATTTAACAGTGTGGGAAAATATATTTTAAAAAATGAACATTGCGTAATGAATTTTGAAATACCAACAGTTGATTCTAGTTTGTAGGTTTGTTTCGTTTTCAGATGTTGGTAATACTAAAAAAACATAAGAAAGGCATGGTAACCATTATCCTTGACAACAGTTTATCTGTGGACTGAAGACGCAAATGATTTGTTTGCGAAATCGATTTCAATTTGAAAAAATGTATCAACACCAATTTAAGATAAGTGAAGCCTAAGTGGCAAATATTTTTATTTGTGTAATACGATTTTAATGTTTTAGGAATATGTGTTGTTTAATAATAGGAAAAATAGGCAGAACCTTTTCTGGTACGGTAAAACATGCTTTAATGTACAGAAACTCTGCTGTAGATGCACTACTCTTGGCAACAGCGCTCCACTTCAGCATTGGCCAGCATTAACATGCCTTTAATTTTTGCAAGCGGTATAGTAAAAATGAGAATATACCAGCTTTATTCATACTAAATATGAGTACATACCTACGGTTGTAAGACCTGAATATGTTCTCAAAATAATGGAAGGTTTTATTTTTATCAAACAGAATTTTTCTGTCTGACTATAGTTTTCCATACTTTAGCCTACACACGGCTAGTGTGAAAGAACAATTAATTTCCATTTATTGACCTAATAGTGGTCGAACTATAAATCCCGGGCCTTAAAGTACTTACAGCATAGTAAGTTGCCATTAAGGTAGTTGTTTCATGTGTTTATGAGAACTCCTAGTTGTTTACCGGGAAAAACTCGAGTCAGTTGGAGAATTCAATGTCATGCTGACACATTTGCACCTCTGACATCGTGTGACATCAAAAGAACTTCTTCACTATATTGTGACTTTGTAGGTTCGTAGAATTAAAAGTCCAAGTTGCAGAAATACAAATAGTTCTTTATTTGCACCGAATTACAGTTGATACTCTTACAAATCACAGCAGGATCATGTATCACACACAATTATGTAACGCACACAATTACGTAACACTCACTATTCGGCACCTTGCCGTACAACCCTCTCTAGAGCTGATTAAGAACTCCCCTGATATACGTACGCAATCTTCCAGTCTGCTCGCCAAGAACTGACTGACTCGTCCACTGCAACCCTTATATAGGCAGATCGCTGTATCTCGAAGCTTTGCGGCTCGGAGCAATCATCCCGATTGTTCCAGGCGTCAGGGGGAGGGGAAAGATGGTACAGTGCCTCACGATACTTTTCTAACCATCCCCGCAGTGAGCGCCACAAGATAAATGGATAGGCGTGGTCTGAATGCTTCCCGTCCCTCACCCAGCTGCCAGTTGGTCGTTCATTCCGATAATTGGGTGACAATATCAAAATTTAAGATCACAGCTCTTTGACCAATAAAACAAGAAATTAGATTTGCAAAATGTACTTACCACCCCTGGGCCACAAAAAAGTTCCAAAAAATATTCAAGAAATACAATATAACATTGGCACCAAAAAACAATTACAACATTAAAAACCTACTTAACAGTAATAATACTGATAAGATAAATCCAGAAGAAAAGTCAGGCATTTACAAGATTAAGTGTAAAGACTGTGAAAAAATTTACATAGGGAGGACAAAAAGAAACATAGGCACTAGAAAGAAAGAACATTTTAGGCACTTAAGAAAGAAAAATATTAAGTCCACAATAGCAGCTCATTTCTGGTCTGAAGATCATGAAATTGAAGATAGCACCAAATTATTAAAATACTACAAAAACATAGTGAACTCGTCATACGGGAGAGAATATACATAGAAAAACAAAACCAACTAATGAATTTTGAAATCCTGCCAGAAGATAACCCCACATTTAAATTCATCACAAAATCAACAGATGGCAGCAGCAACTCCAGAACTACCCACACCACTGGATCAAGCTTTAGTTGCATAAGACCCGACGATGCCAATGATGGTTCGCAAAACATGTCCTCAAATTAGGTACGTAAGTGAAGCTGATGTGTAATAAATACGACTCATCTATAATTTAATAACTTTTTCACTGTTAAAAAACTGCTTCAATGCTAGGCATCGAAATTTCACATTTAAAAATTTAAGAATGTATATTGTAACCCAGTGTAATATAATTGTGACAATGTTCTAGTTAATTAAATACGAGTACGTAAAAGTGTGTAAGTGCAATTCCAGAATGCATAGTTCATGATGCTTCTAAGTTGTACTGCAGTGAGGTGGTTGTCATGGTTAGTTGTACCTACCTGCAGTTGTTTATATGTGCAAGCGATAACAGTAGTCGATGTGCAGTATACCTATGAAAATATGCACATGCATCTGGTCTTTATAAATTACATTTTAAATAATTAATAAAAACACGTATTAGGTAGTCTTTATGTTATTAGTTGTGTGTTTATATGTTTTCCAATTCCAAAAGCTGCAAACCATTCCCCCACCCTAAAATATTTCCATATAAAAGGTAGTTTAGGGTGGGGAAAGGATTTTCTTTAAAATCTGCATCACATTTTTAGAAGATGAACTTAGGTAAAAAGTTTGGTATATACTAAAACATTTTGCTTCTGAGCTATGCTTTTCATAAGAGAAACTTCATTTATCTTAAAAGAAAATGATGTAAATTTTCTTATTAATTGATGAGCGATTTCATGAATATTCATCCACATGTTGGTCGCAAACAACCGCATCAATGTTATGATCACTAGAGGTCACTACATTTTTGATAGTGCTACCAAAATCTGAAAATGAAATAAACTTAAAAACAGAATCGACTGTCAGTATTTCAAAATTCATTACGTCATTTTTATTTTTTTAAATATGTATTTTTTCTCAAACAATTTTTTCCCAAACCAATATTTTTTTGGACCATTTTATTGTTTTAATAAGTTTACTTCTGGATTTATTTCATGGTTAAATGACCAAAAATGATCTGCTACGGCCGATTTATCAGTTTGTTTATACTTAATGTTACGAAAATGTTCTTTCGTTCTGGTTTCCAAATTACGTTTAGTCTTTCCAATATAAACTTTATCACAATCTAAACAATTAAATTGATAAATGCCAGATTATAAGATAAGAAATTTCTTTTAAGATAAATGGAGTTTCGGTTACAAATACTTATATTTGTGTAGTATTTGTTGCTTCACTCTAACTAGCTTCATTTTTTATGTAATTACACATTGACCATTTTCCAAATATACTTCTTTTTTAGGGGGAAAGGTTTCAGTGGTTATCTGTATTTTTGTTAAAATCTTGGTTTTTATGAGCAAATGTTAGTGTGTGTAAAAGTAAAAATATAATCAATAATCCTAAAAAATATGTGATCTTTGCAAACCATGTGATCACGACATGGAGGGGAAAATTAGAGAAAATTGGTATACACAACTAATTTGATACTGGGCACTGGGGTAGTGCAGTGATTTTGTTTGTGACTCTCGTGCTGAGGGTCAGTTCGATTCCCGGCTCTGGGGTGTCAATTTTAAGTCGGCCCTATCCATGCCTTCACCTCTCTAGCTCATGTGAAGTGTCCCCTATGCCCAACGTGGTTCAAAGTCCACTGTCATCTTTGCTATCACCCTGTCATTGAAGGTAATGGACACCGCCCTCTGGGTGCCTCCACCTGAGAAATGGGTCTGGTCATCACGTGGTGCAGCGAGGTTACCCCAAAGGCCATAGTTGCCATATGGAGAGTGTTGGTATACAAACACTAATTTGACACTTATACTACAGATACAAAAAACATGATGTGCTCAGGGCACTACCTTTAAATATTGGAGAGTAAGAAGAAAGATTGATTTTAGGATTTTATTAATATTTTCATAACATGACATAATTAAAGTTTTACATAAATAATAACTGCAGTTATAAGGAATTTTTACAGTTACAGCTCTATCATGTTAACATGAGGGATCACTACTGAAGAAGGTCTGATGCTGGACAAGTTTGCGGAAGGCCCCATTTTCCAGTGACATCAATTCACTATATGTTCCCTTTTCTATTATTCTGCCACAATCCAGCACAGCAATTTGGTCTGAAACAGATAGAAAATGATTTATAAACTGCTTCCAAAATATACATGGTGATCATATTATCACTGGAAGAGGAGCATTCAGCAGTTGTATCGGACTTGCAGAAGCTTCAGTCCTTACCATCTATTGATAACTAACCCAAAAAGCTCATGTGACTTATCAGTGGTGTTTCTATAGTCTTCTACAGTGCCTTATTTTTCACTGGTGGCTGGCTGGCGGACTTAGCTGCATGCACACAGTGCTTCTCACAATTTCTGGCACTCGCCTTTCTCTGCATTAGTGCATATTTGGCCGTTGCTAGTGTAGGTTCTTGTTGTGTTCTTTGTGGTCAAACTGTGATAATGTTATAATGCCAAGAAGTATGTATACATTGCATATTCATGTATGATCCCTATGTGCGAACAACCTTGGCACATGGTTTCAGTGCTGAATTGGTGAAAAAGAAAATTGATAAATTCAAAAGACAACAAAGATGCAAACAAGTAACTACTCTTTCCCCAATCAGCAATAAAACTTCATACAGAAAATTTACATATCATCCCAGAGCTACACACCTTTTCCAAAAAGTCTTCAAAGAGCACAATATTACTTTGGCCCCACAGACAAGAAATAGGTGTGTACCAGATAAAGTGCAAAGGCTGTGACAACTTTTACATTGAAAAAACAAAAAGGAACTTGAACATTGGGCTTAAAGAGCATTTTAGGAACATCAGGAACAAAGAACTAGATAAATCGGTGGTAGCGTACCATCTTTGGAAGGAGAATCATGATATAGAACGAGAAATCCACTTATTAAAAAGTGTTCAAGGTCCAGCTGCATTAACCACGTGGAAAAAAGTCTTCATAAAGAAATATAAAAGAAAATTGTTTAATTTTGACACTACCTTTGAAGAAAACCCGAACTTCAAGATACCGACAGAGACGTACCTGTTGCCTCCAATGAGTTCACCAAACCAACGTCCCTTAGTCGACAACAGCTGATGATGTTAGGAAGATCCTAACAAAACGTGTTCTAGGTAAATACTAGCAATAAATGGAACATTGAGTATTAGTTTGACTCAAAATTATATTAATTTTGTGCTTCATTGTATCATAGTCCTTACACATTGGAAAGCTAAAGAACTTGGTTCTGTTCTTGATAAGAAACTCAAAAGAGCTTGCCATGTGCTTAGAGAAGAAAATCTTGATGAGATAGGACCAAAGTTAGAACGTAAACCAAGAAAATCTCTGAGTAGGTTATCACAGGAAGTGGGTGTTTCACAATTCTCGCTTGGAAAGCCACTAAACTTTTGAAATTAAAACCATATAAGATAACCGTAGTTTTGGAACAGCAACCACATGATACTATGAGTAGAATAAATTTCTACAACTAGTGGCTCTATGGATGCAAACTTAATTTTTTCACAGAAGCATAGTTTTCTTTACATGATTATGTATTGTCATAAAATAATAGATACTGGAGTGCAAAAAACTAATAACCTGCACAGAATGCCATTGCATGACCACAGAGTTGGTGTTGGTGTGCTGTGAATGCGTACAGATTTATAGGGCCTATATTTTTTGAGGAAACAGTTAACGGGCAGAGATACAGGATGCAATAAACAAACCATTCCTGGAATATTTGTGTAATATTGAGGGCACACAGGCATATTTTCAACAACACTCTACTACAGCACATATAGCTGATCTATCGTTGCAATTAATTAGGAAAATTTTTTAAGATAGTCATCAGTACAAAGAACTATGGCCACCGAGTTCCCCAGACTTTATTGTATACAATTTTTATTTATGTGGGAACTTAAAAGTAAGGTGCATCAGAACTATCTGCATACATAGGAAGAACTGAAAAACAATACTGGAAAAGAAATTACTGCAATTTCAGAAGATTTGATCTGTTAAAGTCATTTACTCATTTAATTCTAGACTTTGCATAATTTCTTCTCCTTTATATAATGTATTTACTATCCATAATAAATTGTACTGAACTGCTTTCATGTATATAAGTTTACTGCTATCTTTATTAAGTATTAAGAAATTCTACATTTCTAACACAAATATGCATAGAAAGCATTACAATCATGTAGCTATGCATACATAGTTGTTTCTTACCTGCATTTTTAATGGTAGAGAGGCGATGAGCAATGGTAAGAACAGTTCGACCTTTCATTAGCCTCTCTAGAGCTTCCTGGACTAATCTTTCACTTTCACTGTCAAGAGCACTGTAAGGGAAATAAGAACATAATATTTACCATGTTAATGCAAATGAAATACACTTTGCTTTTTATATCTTACAAAATTACTGTACTTTTAGTCACAAGTTAGTGTTACTCGTCTTGTGAAGAGAGGAAAATGACACTGATATACAGGGTTCTTCATTTAAAACCTAACAGAGCACATGGCATTTTGCCTCTCCCACGACCGGCTGCCATTGTGCGTAGGTCCTACAAGCAGACTATAAATGCAGAGAGGTACTGATATGACATTTTGACCTCATTTTATATTTTTTATTTTATACCTGGAAGGGAAAAATGGAGTTTACCCAGGAGTCCCCGCCTTGGTGGAGTGCACCGATGTGGAATACCTACTAAAAAAAAACCTCCACTAACTATGGCAGTAGCCCTGGCGATGATTTGTTGGTCCTGCATAAAGCACCCAGATTCATAGGTCGGTTAATTCTATGCAGCGAACCGCTTTGGTGTATTGGGAAGGAAGACATCATCATCACAGGACCCTGATGCCCGCCTTTCCATATTTGGTGGTCTTAGGTGATGTGCCACGTGTTCAGGATGTAATCTGGAAATAATTCATAATCAGCTCCGTGCATAGCCCTTACGTTACTAGATGTCTACTAGTCGGCCAAGATAAGAATGCACTTGAAGGAGGGCAGCACTGTTTCTGTTTACTACTTGAAGCTTAGGGAACTGCGCGGAGCGAGGGGAAGCGAGGGGAAGGTGATACTGGCAATGTACAGTCGCACAATTGAAACAGTACTCACTTGCTGATGTCTTCACGTTAATTCGTCTGGGAATGTTTGTGTCACGTCCTTCATCTGCTGCATCTGTGTCACTATTCCCTTCATCAGCTGTATCACTGTCACTGCGTTCTTTTCCTTCAATATCCATATTCTTGAAATAACGTTCATCATGACTGCAGTCTTCGTCATCATCATTGCTGCTCTCTAGACCCACTTTTATAATTATATCTTCAATTGCTTCCTCCATTAACCCATCTCGGCGCTTAAAATCTTCCTCAATTCTTTTCACGTGTTTGCATGCTTCTATCCAATCATTTTGTGTAATTTTAGCTATGCAGCTTGTTGTCATAGCTTTTAGATTACTCAAAGTAATCGATGATACGTTCTTTGCTGCAATCTTTTGTTTAATTAAATTCCAGATAAGCTAAATAGGGTTAAGGTCACACTGGTATGGAGGAAGGCGTAAGACGGTAAAACCTCTTTGTTCCATTATTCTATCAAGCCAATAATATTTTCCTAAATGTTTCTTTGCCACCCTGAAAGTTAATTTCTTCTTTAGCGAAATTCAGTAGTTTTCTGGAATTAGGAATTTCCTTGTTCTGTTCATAATACTCCAAAAATTTCTTATGCACAACACACTTATCAAAATCATTAAGAGATATGATTTTGCGTGATTTTCGATTTTTCCTCGAAGTTGTAACCTTAATCCCAGTCGCTGAAGCATTAGCATAGAAATCCTTTATTATGTTCACGATGGTTCTCCTAGTCTTTCCCACTATTGTTGCTGTCCTAAGTGTTGCCTTTTCAAGGGGTACGAGTAACATTTCCTCCTGTTTTTCTTGTCTACAGAACTGTATAACCTGATAAATGATACCTATGTTTTTCATCAGAATGGGATACTTTTTTTGTTGTTTTTAACTTTGTAGGTGTCTCCATGATTAAGCTCTGTACCAGCACAAGCCACTTTTATTACGAGCACTGCAACTGCCACTACACTAAACTGCACAGAGTAGGTTCGAGGAAGCACCGTGTTGAACTGCACTACATTTGCACGTCACACTGGAAGCGTCTCGGCATTGTTGATGTTTGTGTTATCGAAACTGTACCTGCGGGACCCCGCCCACTTGTGACGTATCTGTTTAGTATCTCTTCTCGCCGAGTGCATTCATATCGTGGCCGACTAGTAAGTCTCTTTGTCCCGGTGTACAGGTGGGTCAAGTTTTATCTATACTACTGTACATAACATGCAGGTATCACAGCCTGGGGGCGTCATCACTATTTGTATAGCATCTAGAGGTAACGTCAAGCTTCATTGGTGTATATTGTGAATAATAATTATTGGATTATGGAGTTAATATATGCATCTTAGCCTTACAGCTGTGTCTGTTACTCATGTCTATTGGTGTGAAACTTGCCGTCATCAGTGCGTACATGGCAGGCGGCCTGCCGCATTTTATCATGAACTGACAGAAGAGAAATCATATTGGTGGTTTCAACAAGATTCTGTTACTGCCCATAAAGCAGAAGAGTCCATGAATAAAACTAGGGAAGTGTTTGAATATAGAGTGATTAGTGCTGGTTTATGGCCCTCTCGTTCCTCCGATCTAACAGTGTGTGGGGTAACCTGAAAGACAAGTTTACGAGACAAATCCTCATACATTGGAAGAACTAAAATAAATATCAGAAATGAAATAAGAAGCATTACAGTGACCCAGTTTAATCGTGTGAATGAGAATGTGTTCTCCCAATTTAAAGCTTGTTTAACCGAGTGTGGACATTTCTAGCATCTCCTATAAAGTAAGAGTGTTATACATGGATGGAAATTAATTGTTCTTTCACACTGGCCGTGTGTAGGCTGAAGTATGGAAAGATAGTCAGACTGAAAAATTCAATGCCATAGCCGGGATTTGAACCATGGATCTTCTGGTAGCCGTCCAGCCGCTCTAACCCTTGAGCTACTACGGCCAATGTGCCGACATGACACTAAATTCTCCAACTGACTCATGTTTTTCCCAGTAAACCACTTAGGAGTTCTCATAAACACATGAGACAACTACCTTAATGGCGACTTACAACATGTAAGTACTTTAACATGTAAGTTAACCACTATTAGGTCAATTAATGTGAATTAATTGTTCTTTCACACTGGCCGTGTGTAGGCTAAAGTATGGAAAGATAGACTCTAGACTCATGTCGGCACGTTGGCCATAGTAGCTCAAGGGTTAGAGTGGCTGGACAGCAACCAGAAGATCTGTGGTTCAAATCCCGGCTATGACACTGAATTTTACAGTCTGACTATCTTTCCAGTGTTATACATGCTTTATGCAAGGAGTTTATGTAGAAGCAAAGGTGGCTGTGAAACATCCAATCATAGCGAAATGCTGTGCACCCACTAGGTTTCAAATGAATCCTGTACTTTATGACTACCAAATTACTCATTTGTTAAAAATATATTATAGGAACTTTTTACAGCTACGGCATACAATAGTTAATTTATATCTTTTATGCCTCCTATGAAGGGAAACTTATAAGTATTATGGTGTGGAGTGCAAGAGTTACTCAAACGTTTTTACTGCATTTAGAAAAACAGAGAATACAAGGTGTTCAAAAAGAAACCAAACTTCTGATAGCACACCAACCAGCAGAGAGAGCATGAAGTAAGCGTGTGTATAGCCTGCTCGTCAGATTATGACAAAGTAACACAGAAGGAGCTTGAAGAACAATGTGCAGTCGTCACTGTGAGTGGATGAATCAGTCAAAGATCAAGGTGATGTTGCTTGTGTTTGTTTACTACAAAGACATTATCCAACATGAATTTGTGGCATATGGTCAGATAGTAAACAAGGAAATCTACCAGAGAAGTCTAGTGCATCTAGGGAGGCTTTACGCAGGAAGAGGCCTGAATAGTGGGAAACCCAGAACTGGATGTGTCATCCCCTGTATGCAGCTTTCTAGCAAAACACTTCCGCTGTTGCCCATCCACTGTATTCTCCATACCTCAACCCAGCAGACCTTTTCCTATTTCCAAAACTGAAAAACAGTTAAAGGGACGTCGTTTCCAAACAACAGAGAAGATTCAGGACAATGGGACGAGAGACGTGTGCGCCATCGAGCAAAATATGTTCCAGGAGGCATTCCAAAAATGGAAGAAACAATGGGAATGATGTATTACCAGTAGAGGGGACTATTTTGAAGGGCACAGTGCTTAAAATTTATACAATGAGCAATAAAATTGATAAAGCAAAAGTTTGGTTTCTCTTGAACAGACCTTGTATTCATGTTGATGGATCAGCCAGATACCTGATTGAGAGTGACGAAGTAGATATGAAGTGGCAGTGTAATGGATGAAGTGAAAGGTGATTATGGAATGAATTGCCGGGGAAACTTGAGAACCCAGAGAAAATCTGTCCACACATTGCTTTTCTCTGTTATTTTTGGAAAACTAAATACACTTTCGCTCACTTTCTTCTCGGGCAGCCAGCCAGATAATTATATATCTAATCATCTTTTCACCTGGCTGGCTGCCCAAGAAGAAAGTGAGCGCATTCGTCGCCAGGAAAGCTTCAGGTCTTATTTTAAATGCACTTTGCCAGTCATCTGTGTGCACAAGTTCTTGCAGCTTCTGATTCAGATTATGTTACCAAGCACATAGCCCCCAACATAGAAATATATTAAAATAAGAACTGAAGCTTTTCTGGCGGCGAATATGCTCAATTTCTTCTCGGGCAGCAAGCCAGGTGAAAAGACGATTAGAAATCGACGTTTCGGGAGTGTGCATCTCTCCCATCATCAGGATATTTATAAAATGTTATAACCACAATTGAAATACTGGATATAACACAAATATAAACAAAGACAAAACACTATCAAAATTCGCATTACTGAACAAAAGACTGTTTTCAGTAAATTAAATGCCAGGTCACGAGATGGCGTGAGTATAGAAAATTAATTGAATAAAAGAAACGTAACTACTTAACTTGATTATCAAGCTGTATTGATCTTTGCTTCTTAAATTGACGGATTTCCATTTTTAAGGCTGGTTTCCAAGAGGAGCTGAACTGAAATCCAGCACCACGATTAAGCGTGCTCCTTTCAGAGGAAATGGCCAAAGCCTCCTTAATTCTCCGCTCCAAGTAACTGTTGCATATTGCCAAGATGGTCGTTATCAAAACAATGCTCTGCCAGCTCAGGCTTCTCAGGTTGCATTATATGAATGTTAAGTGTGCTCCTTTCAGAAATTCCTTTCAGAAATTAAACATTCATACAAAAGTGAATCAAGAAGATATTGACAGATTGCTTTACTCACACTGTTTATTCACAGGACATGTTTCAAGAGCTCTTGCTCCTATCATCAGCTGATACTCAATTAGTGTAAGTTGTAGTGGTTTCCTCTTTCTCCGTATTGTCAATAGATGGCGTGATGTACTTGTCAAAGATGTCCGGTGGTGGAGTTTCAAAATTCATGACTCTATGACGATTTTTGTTAATGAAGATTTTTTCCCATACGGAAAGGTCTATGGGGTGATTAACATATTTTATTAGAGATGTTTCCAAGTTGATGTCATGTCTAGTATTCAAAAAATGAAAAGCCACTGCTGATTTTTCTGTTTCACCATTTTTAATGTTTCTTAGATGTTCTTTAGTTCTGATGTTAATATGATGTTAATCACCCCATAGACCTTTCCGTATGGGAAAATATCTTCATTAACAAAAATCGTCATAGAGTCATGAATTTTGAAACTCCACCACCGGACATCTTTGACAAGTACATCACGCCATCTATTGACATAACGGAGAAAGAGGAAACCACTACAAATTACATAATCGAGTATCAGCTGATGATAGGAGCAAGAGCTCTTGAAACATGTCCTGTGAATAAACAGTGTGAGTGAAGCAATGTGTCAATATCTTCTCGATTCACTTTTGTACTAATTTGAGCTTCACTGTCCCTACGCTTCTTTCAAGTTTATACGTTGAATTAAACATTCGTTGATGGGAGTGATGCACACTCCCAAAACGTCGATGTCTAACTGTCTTTTCACCTGGCTTGCTGCCCGAGAACCTATTGAGCATAGAAATATATTGCTATCTTACTGGAAGGAGTTGGTATGTGTAATTTTTGTGCCAACTGACATCAGGGAACAGGAAAGGGAGAAGGCAGTATAACATCCAAAATTATTTAACCATATTTTAGGGCAACATAACTTGTACTGTTGTCCAACACTTCTACAGTATTTTTCACCAGTCAATATACAAATAGTTTATAAATTTGTAAGCTTCTTACATATTAGTACTATGTGCACACAATTTCTTGAGTGCTCGGGTCACAAGTCCTCATTTGGGAGGTTTCGGCTAGTTCAGTAAACACAGAGGACAACTTTGAAACATGAAATGTACTATACACTCTGACATCTAGTGGCTAATATACTAAGCTTTCCCATGTATGCCATTTTATTTTAAGCAATTTTCAGGTTAATTGTTAGCTAACCAGTTTACAACAAATCTAAGAGCAAGATGTTATGGCTCTTGAAGAGGGACACACTATTATTCATCTACCTCCATATACACATAACTGTGATCTGAATGCAACTGAATTGGCATGGGAAAAAATAAAGAATATTGTGACTTTATGGATTCATAGAATTAAAAGTCCAAGTTGCAGAAATTCAAACGTTCTTTATTTCCGTAGAAATACACTCTGTTCGATCCTTGTGGTAGCAGAATTACATCACATACACAATTACAACTACCAAGGTCGTTGACTACAACAAAGAACTTACTCAACTTCCACTGTTTACAACACTTTTGTTACAACTCCTGTTTATGACTGTCTTTACAAATGTTTACTACTACTCGCTGGCGTGTCACAATCTCTTACATATACCTCCATTGATAATTTCTAGACTGTTCTAAAACAAATGAGAAACCGAATAATCTATATCAACCAAGATGTCACTAGAAATTTCCATTTATCTCAGTTTGTTTTGTCATGCCTTTTATCTCCGTGCTATGTTTATCTGCTTATGCAGGCTCTTTATCTCCGTGATACACTATCCGTCTGTTATCGCTCCCGTGAACCCTTCAGAGGATGCAATATTACTGGAGAGCCATAATTCTGCGGAAATTTGTTAGGATTGGAAAGGATGCTGCAAGAAGGTCCAAGAGCTGAAAATGCAATATTGGAGCTGCAATGGTGTAATAGAAAATGCAACTGATGAAATTATCATCAACGCATCAGAGAAAAACAACAATGAAAGTGGCACACTGAACTCAGAAACTGAAGAATCACAAAGTGGATGAGTATTGTTTTCTACTTTTATGTGTTTCATAATATAGTAAGTATATAAACATACAGCTTATCGGATTGAGTTCAATTTACTCTTTGTCCATGCATCTCACACTTGCAGCGCATATCTTTGCTTATCTTACACTCGATTTTGTTGAATTTTTTTTCTTTTTTTTTTTGGGGGTTGACCACGTTGCAGAAACAAGAGTGTGTTAGCTCTCTGTTCTTTCCCTCTGTCTGCACCAAACAGTACCGTAAAACCAGCGCTCAAGAAAATGTGTGCATATAGTATTTTCCCATTTGTTCTTGAGAAGTAAAATAAGTAAGGTTACCTTGTTGCTTCATCCAAAACTAGAATCCTTGGGTTCTGAAAATAAAATGAATTATTACTAAGCATTAAACTTAACAGAAAAAACTAAATAGCTATTACTAAAGGTTAGTATACTTAAAATTTATATACAAATTTAGACACCAGGTTTGCTATATGTAGATGATCTGATGGTAGGAGCAATAACATCAGCAGGATTACAAAGCGGAATAAGTGAAATTATAAAACTGTGAAGATTGGGGAATTAAAGTGAATACAAAAAAGTCAAAAGTGATGGTTTTCAAAAGAGGAACAACAGTTTTTAGAGCGACAGAAGTTAAAAATTGTTAAGAATTTGAGTACCTAGGAGTTAGGATGAATAATAATATAGAATGGGAAGCGCAGGGCAGAAAGGTGGTAGGCAAAGGAAAGGTAGTAATGTTAAGAATAAGGATATGCAAATCGAAACTTGATGTGTCAAGCAAATAGTGAGAGAGAGTGTATGAAACACTGGTAGAGTCAAAGATGTTGTATGCTGCAGAAATATTGGGGATATCAGCTCGAGGGTATCTAACAGGGCAATCCACACAGAGTGAAGACTAACCCCCCCCTCTAATGACCAGGGAGTTACCGAGCTGTCCCAAAAGGGCGCCCGGCGCCTCCGTGGGGCTTTCCATAGGGCAAGACCTACAGACTAACAAGCCCCCCATCTGGTGCTGTGGACTCAAGATGGAATGGAAGTGGATATGCCACTTATGCGCGCCAACCCCAAAGGGGAAGGCTACCGATTAACCTCGGTGGGGCCGCCTGGTGATCTAGCACACATACTAGCTATGCAGGCTACTACGCGGGAATATATGGCTTCCCTCAACCCCATCTGGAGATGTACCCGATCTTCCATGGGTACTGGGAACCACTGACCCCTTGAGTCCATCCCAATCTGAACAACTCCCATTCAGGGAGGGGCTCAAATGTTTGGCCTGAGGTTCCTCAAGTAACGTCAGAGGTACCACGAGTGCTAGGGGTCCACAGCACCTGCACCACAGCAGCTGAAACAGACGGATCCCTTCCCCTAAGGGGTATTGAGGATGTCAAAAGTAAGTAATAATACAGATTAGTTATACAAACAATATGCTAAAGAGATGTTGGGATTGCCTATATCAGTTCCAGAAGTAGTCTTAATAGCATTAGGAAAAACCAAACGGAAAGGTACAATAACTCAAAGAATTTCGAAATTTTGAGCCAGCCTTAAATATTACAAATAGACTAAAAGTTAATTTTATATAAACAATTTACATTAATTGATGGAAATTCATCGTTCCTTCACACTAGCCATGTATAGGCTAAGGTTTTGGATAGATAGGGTCAAACTGAAAAATTCAATGCCATGTTCAGGATTTGAACCACGGGTCTCCTGGTTTAGTATAGTCGCTCTTACGCACTGAGCTACCATGGCCAATATGCCATCATGACATTAAATTCTCCAGTTGACTCATATATTTTCCAGTAAACCACTAGGGGCTCTTGTATTGGAGATACACTGCTTGTGGCAACTTACTATTGTAAGTACTCGAGTCACAGGCTTCATCGTTAAACTCTTATTGTTTAACTTAATTGATGGAAATTAATTGTTCCTTCACACTAACGACTACTTCAAATGGTGTATCTTGGATATGAGAGCCCCTAGTGGTTTACCGGGAAAATATGAGTCAATTTAATGTCATGACAGTACATTGGCCATGGTACCTCAATGGGTAAGAGCGAATGGACAGAAACCAGGAGATCCGTGGTTCAAATCCCGGCCATGGCATTGAATTTTTCAGTTTGACTCTATTTATATAAATAATGTTTGCACTTAAAGAAACTTCAACTTCATACAGTGTCAATACAGAATAAATGAAATTAAAAATTTAAATTTTGTAGGAACATCACCTCATATGATAAAAAATAAAGAATGAACTAGAAATACAGTAAAACCTGTCTTCAGCAGAATTGAATGTGAATCTCCAATATTTCCATTAAAGACAGCTTTCCATTTAACAAAGGGGTTTTTCCATTTCACCTTTAAACCACATAGGAAAACAGTCTAACAGTCAATCTTTCCCCCGAACATTTCTCACCTTTTAAATACAATGACTTATTCATTAATGCACAGAAGAATAATCCTGTCTCGTCACCATTTGCTATGTTTTCAGCTTTGTATCTTTCGATTATAATTATTATTGAAGGTAATTTAGCAATCCAATCAACGATGTCATTTGATTTGCCACAAAGATCGTTAAAATGTATCTGTTGTCATTTGCGGAAACTCTTCAACCATCCATTAGATTATTTGAATTTTGTCTTGTCCAGTCTTTCAGCTACCTTTTTAGCATATTCCTGTAACATAGGCCCCAATATGTGATGATCTTTTGTCCTAACACTAACGAACAACTCCCACACTACTTTATTAATGTCCTGGATTTTAGTTTTCTTATGTTCTCCTTTTATTTTCTCTTAAGTACAACTTTTCCAACTGCTTCAGAATTTCTGTTTTCTTCTTTAGAATCTTGTAAACTTCAGTTTTCTCTATGTTGAATATTTTCATGATCTAATTTACTCTCAATTTATCTCTTTCACTAGCATGAATGACTTTGGATGAGCAAAGCCAGACTGAAAAATTAAATGCCATAGCTGGGATTTGAACCACAGATCTCCCACTCTCCAGGCGGTTGCTCTAAACCACTGAGCTACTATGACCAACGTGCCAATATGACATTAAATTCTCCAACTGACTCGTATGTTTCCCAGTAGACCACTAGGGGTTCTCATATGCTATGAGACATGCACCTTTTGTGGCGACTTACTATGCTGTAAGTACTTAAGTATCAGGCTTCATAGTTAAACCACTATGTTTATTTTAGGTAAATTGATGGAAATAATCATTTCTTCCACACTAGCCATATATAGGCTTAGGTTTGGATGAGTAGAGCCAGACTGAAAAATTCAATGCCATAGCCAGGATTTGAACCACAGATCTCCCGCTCTCCGTGCGGTTGCTCTAAACCACTGAGCTACTATGGCCAACGTGCCACATGACATTAAATTCTCCAACTGACTCGTATGTTTTCCAGTAAACCACTAGGGGTTCTCATATGCTATGAGATATGCACCACACCTTAGCCTATACACTGCTAGTGTGGAAGAAATGATTATTTCCATCAATTTACCTAAAATAAAATATAGTGGTTTAATTATAAAGCCTGGGACTTAAGTACTTACAGCATAGTAAGTCGACACAAAAAGTTGCGTGTCTCATAGCATATGAAAACCCCTAGTGGTCTACTGGGAAACATAAGAGTCATTTGGAGAATTTAATGTCATGTTGGCACATTGGCCATAGTAGCTCAGTTGTTTAGAGCAACCGCACGCAGAGCGGGAGATCCATGGTTCAAATCCCAGCTATGGCATTGAATTTTTCAGTCTGGCTCTACTCATCCAAACCTTAGCCTACACATGGCTAGTGTGGAAGAAATACTTCCATAAATGACTTTGACTCTTGTGTTAAGATCTAGTACAATTGTTGTTTCCGAAGCCATGGTGACTATAGCAAATAAGCCACCGCCTTTGTTTAAGTTTAGAGCTGTACTGTAATGCTTAACTATGCTTAACTATGACAGGTTTCTCAGAAGTCGTACTGTCATTAGCGCACTCCTCCCCCCTACCTCCTAGATATGTCAGGTACCACCAATATGGTTATGTTTCAACTGAAACATCATGTACTTAGAGTGGACAACCGTGTGACTCAAAATTTTCTGAACTCTGCGTTTTGGAATTGGACATTTTTTGTTAAAATCTGTACTTTGATTTCCAATGTCCGCGTCAGACAGTTTCCATGCTTTTCACCCCTATTTCCATTTAAGACAAATTTCTCCATAACTAGGGATCTGTTGAAGGCAGGTTTTGCTGTATATAAAGGTTAATCTTCTATCTAAGGCTACTATAATTAAACAATATACACACCTTGATAAGAGCCCTTGCAATGGCTACCCGCTGCTTCTGTCCGCCAGAAAGCATGACACCTCTCTCACCAACCATAGTGTCAAAACCTTCAGGGAAACTCTTAATGAAGTCATAGGCATTAGCCTCTGTAGCTACTGCAATCAGTTGGTCTTCTGACACCAAAGCTGGCTCTTTGGCTCCATATAGGATGTTATCCCGAACAGAGCAAGAAAACAACACTGGCTCCTGACAAGTGTCAAGAAAATGACATAACTTCCATTATGTATATGAACAGCTACACCAAGTTTCTTTGAATATAGTTTACCATTTTATCATCAAGTTTCTGAAGAATCATAATAGTAATACGTAAAAACTGAAGCTAATAACACTGAAGCAATACAAATATTACAAGGGCTGTTCAATAGAGAATGATTACAAATTTTTTTTGGCAACGTACCTTTACTCATCCTCATAATTTCGATGGTCCTTCTCAAAATAGTCTCCTCTGAATGCGATGCACTTGTCCCAGCGTTTCTACCAGTCTTCAAAGACATGCTGGAAACCATTTTTTGAGGAATCCTTTAAAATCGCCTCCACCACTGCTTCTGATGACGGATAATGCCTCCCACGAAGGCGTTCCTTCAAGTTAGGGAATAGAAAAAAGTCACATGGGGCTAAATCCGGACTATAGGGAGAGTGAGGGATGCACTTCACGTTGATTTTTGCAAGATATTCAACAACAACATTGGCAATATGTGGCCGCGCATTATCGTGGTGCAGCATCCAGAATGCTTCATGGAAATGTGGCCTTTTGCACCTGATATGGACTTGCGATGTTTTCAGGACATCCCTGAAGTATTGTCCAGTTATTGATGTGAGTGCAGGAACAACATGCTGATAAACCATTCCATGAATATAGCCAGCCTCGGTAGCATAGATGGTACTGTGTCTGCCTGACGTTTCAGAGGTCCCGAGTTCGAATCTCGGTCAGGGTGAGCTACCTGGATAAGGTTTTTTCGGGATTTTCCCTTATCCTTAAAGACGAATGTCGGGTTGCTCTAAGCTCCATGGACCCTGGACACATTTGAGCATCATTTCAGCCATCTCATTCACCGTCCGATATGACTTAACGTTGGAGGACGTAAAATTACAAAAAACAAAAAATTTCCATAAATTTCAAAGAATGAGATGGCCAGAACTTTCCCAGCAGAAGCAACCACTTTTGCTTTTTTGGGAGTTGGTATATGAAGGAGATTTCCACACCGAGCTTTGCTGCTTGCTCTCAGGATCAAAATGATGTAGCCAAAATAATACAAAATTGAATCGAGAATATATTGACACATTGCTTCACTCACACTGTTTATTCACAGGACATGTTTCAAGAGCTCTTGCTCCTATCCTCAGCTGACACTTGACTAGTGCAAGTTGTAGTGGCTTCCTCTTTCTCCGTCTTGTCAATAGATGGCATGATGTACTTGTCAAAGATGTCCGGTGGTGGAGTTTCAAAATTCATGACTCTATGACGATTTTTGTTAATGAAGATTTTTTCCCATACGGAAAGGTCTATGGGGTGATTAACGTATTTTATTAGAGATGTTTCCAAATTGATGTCATGTCTAGTATTCAAAAAATGAAAAGCCACTGCTGATTTTTCTCTTTCACCATTTTTAATGTTTCTCATATGTTCTTTAGTTCTGATGTTAATATTTCTTTTTGTTTTTCCTATATAAATTTTAGGGCAAGTTTCCACTAAACAGAGAAGATTATCAAGAAGAATACCTACACATAAAAAAAGTAGCTATATCCAACGGTTTCAACCCAAATTTAGTAGACAAAACAGTTAACAGACTCAACAAAGCTAAGAAAATAAAAGAAATATGTTCTTTAGTTCTGATGTTAATATTTCTTTTTGTTTTTCCTATATAAATTTTAGGGCAAGTTTCACATTTGATCTCATAGATTCCTGGTTTTTCTTTGGTAGTGATTGAATTTTTGGGAGGGCCTTTTAACAAATTTCTGATATTAAACCTGTTTTGAGGTGCAAGAGTTATGTTGTGTTTTGAGAAGATTTTTTGGAATTTGTTATAGGCTGATGGGTGGAAGGTGAATTTTTTAAAAAGTTTTTTCTCTTTTTCTCCTGCAGGTTCTAGGGTGGTGGTTTCTTTTATTTTCTTAGCTTTGTTGAGTCTGTTAACTGTTTTGTCTACTAAATTTGGGTTGAAACCATTGGATATAGCTACTTTTTTTATGTGTAGGTATTCTTCTTGATAATCTTCTCTGTTTAGTGGAAACTTGCCCTAAAATTTATATAGGAAAAACAAAAAGAAATATTAACATCAGAACTAAAGAACATATGAGAAACATTAAAAATGGTGAAAGAGAAAAATCAGCAGTGGCTTTTCATTTTTTGAATACTAGACATGACATCAATTTGGAAACATCTCTAATAAAATACGTTAATCACCCCATAGACCTTTCCGTATGGGAAAAAATCTTCATTAACAAAAATCGTCATAGAGTCATGAATTTTGAAACTCCACCACCGGACATCTTTGACAAGTACATCACGCCATCTATTGACAATACGGAGAAAGAGGAAGCCACTACAACTTGCACTAGTCGAGTGTCAGCTGAGGATAGGAGCAAGAGCTCTTGAAACATGTCCTGTGAATAAACAGTGTGAGTGAAGCAATGTGTCAATATATTCTCGATTCAATTTTGTATTAATTTGTGCTTCACTGTCCCTACGCTTCTTTCAAGTTTATACTTTGATGTAGCCAAGTTTCATCAGCAGTGATTGCGTTTAAAATAAACTCCGGATCTTCCTCTAAGATCAACTTTAACTGCATGCAGACCTGCATGCGAATCTCCGTTTGTTCGGGAATCAACAGTCTTGAAACCCATCGCGCACAAACATGTCTCATGTGTAATGTATCTGTTACCAACATGTGGGTGGTACCCAATGAAATGTTCAGTATTTCAGAAAGTGATCTGAAGGTAATTTGTCGATCCTCTCTCACAATGGCAGCAGCAGTGTTGATGTTTTCTTGCGTAAGAGCAGTAACTGGAGCACCAGGTCCACCTTACTTTGAAATTGATTGTCTCCCATCTTTAAACATTTTAAACCACCTTAGAGCTGTGCTGTAGGGAAGAACAGATTCTCTATATGCCTCCTGTAACATTGTATAGACCTCAACTGAAGATCTCTTGAGATGAAAGCAGAATTTCAAAGCCGCATATTGTTCCTCGCGTGTTAACCTCCATTGCAGCGGTAGGCGATACCGAACATGTCTGAACTTGCCTGGTTCTCACAGGCAGGAACCAGGAATACCAACAATGAAACTACTACGGCATGTTTGTTTCACATTAAGCTAACAAAATATAATAAGTTGAATTTTAGTGCAAAAAGTTATGACCGTAAAAAAAATTATGATCATTCTTTATTGAACAGCCCTCGTACAATAAACTATAATAATTTGTTACAAACTTCACTTATTTTTTCAAGAAATTATGAATTCCTCACAGTACTCTGGACTAGTTTCATAAATATGTTACAAAATCTTACCTGACTAACAGTGCCCACATGACTATGGTACCACAAAGGATCTATATCCCGCACAGACACTCCATCCAGCAAAACGTGTCCTTGATCTGGATCATATAATCGCAGAAGAAGGGCTGCCAAAGTGCTCTTTCCTGATCCACTGCTGCCTACCACAGCTGTCACAGATGCTGTTGGTACATCTAAACTAAGATCATTAAGCACTTGGATTTGAGTTCTTGTAGGATACGAAAATGATACTTTGTCAAATTTGAGCTCGCCACAAGGTTCCTTCGCTGGTATTAATCCACCTGTAAAAATAATAAATTTATCACTCACAAACACATTTGTGTGTTCTAAAAAGTATATGTATGAGTTTGTGATACAAAAGCCTTACATAAATATGGTCATTAGTGACCAAGGAACATAGCCAGCGAGAATATTTATCCCTGTGAAAACTTCTCATTCTTATTCTTGAATATGACATATTACACCTATGTAGTGCATATTAGAACTTACTATTGAAATTAGACAAATGTGGCATGAAATTCAATGCTGTGCATAGTTTATCTTTTGGCAGAATCATAACTGATGATGATGTATAAGGTGCATTCAAAAAGAAACAAGCAAGAGACATAATTACAGAAATCACTACCTGTATGTTAGAAGTATTGGCCCTGGCTGTTGAGACACTTGTCCCACTGTGGCACAAGGCGGTGAATGGATGTCTCATAAAAGTCCCGGGGCTGCAATGTGAGCCAGTTACGCACATACAGCTGGATGTCATCATCTGAGGTGAATCATTTGTCCCTCAGAGCCTTTTTAAGGGGATCAAAAATGGCATAATCACAGGGAGAGAGGTCTGGACTGTATGGAGGGTGGCAGAGAACCTCCCATTTGAATTTCTGCAGGTGTGCCACGACTGTGTTGGCCGTCTGAGGCTTTGCATTGTCGTGGAGCAGAATGACCCCATGGGTCGTTTTGATTTGATCGCTTGGCAGAGGTTGGTCAAGGATTGCGAGTAATGCTGGGCATTCACTGTTGTGTCGTGCTGCAGGAAGTGTATCAGAAGAGGGCCATCTTGGTCAAAGAAGTACATCAGCATAACCTTTCCTGCACTTATGTGGATGGCCTTGGCTTTTTTTGGTGGTGGTGATCCTGGATGCTTCCACTGGAGACTTTGTCATTTTGATTCTGATTTGAAGTGATGACAACATGACTCATCTTCAGCCACCACTCGTGCCAGGAACTCATTCCCTTCCCTAGCATAGCGCTGCAGATGACCAAGGCAATGGGCTATTCGACATGCTTCCTGGTATGACTGAAGATTGTGGGGCACCCATTGGGCACACACTCTACGTAAGAGCAGTCATTCCTTCAAGATGGTGTGAACACTTTCAAAGCTCAATCTGACCTTGGCAGCTATGGTTTACACTGTCACTCGGTGGTCCTGCATCAACCAGCTGGATGATGTCATTGGTAATGCAGTATGGTGCTCCAGACCGTGCATCATCGGCTAACGACACCCATCCTCCTCTAAAGTGCTTGTGCCACGCTTTGACCTTAGCTAGGACACTCACACTTGTGACATTCGTCGATGAATATCCATTCCTCCTACTCTTTCCACTGTCAGAAAACGAACAACACCTCTTTGTTCTTCTTTTGATGCCTACATTTCACTGTTTGCAATGTGACTGGCAGCGTAGGACGATTGATGCACGCTGCTGCTAGCTTTGTATAGTCATGTGATGTACACGCATGCCCTCTAGTGATGGGATGAGAACTTCCAAGCTCAGGTCGGAACACACGTCATGATATTACCATCCTGTCACTGGTTTGTGCATACCAGACACCGGCTCATTTGATTTTGAATGCCCCTTATATTATACAGATCTATTTGGTGACATTTCTTACTACATCTGCTAGCTGGCTCTAGTAGACAAGTAATGTATTCTCTATTGATTTCTGATGAACTTGTCATCACATTCCACCAAGGAGAATTCCCAGTGAAATTCAACAGTTGACGTTAGCTGAGGATGTTAGGAAAGTTCTAACAAATCATGTTCTAGGTAAACACTAGCAATTATTGGAGTACTAATTTGACTCAAATTATATTAATTTAGTGCTTTATTGTATCATAGCCCATAATCATTAAGAACAGTTCTGTTTTTATATCTAGATTTAACTGTATTGGAACACCACAGTGAAGCGAAAAATTATTAAATTTTAGTTAAATAAAGCAGATGTGTAAGAAATACGACTCATCTAAAATTTAATAGTTCTGTTTTTATTTAGGTGCTTTAAATAGTGTATCATGTTTGTCTTTAACATTCCCTTTTTTTTTTACTGCTTTCTTATGTTTAATAATAATTAGTTCCAGTAGTAATCTAAAAAACAGAAAAGAATGAGCAATCAAAAGTTAATTGAAGGTTAAGTTTTACACCATACATCACTTACTTATGAAAATTTGGACATGCTTCAGGAAACTTTATTTCTATTCTCAGTTTACAATTGACCAGATAATGCAGTTGTTTTTTCACAATGCTGAAGTTCTTTGAAGTCGCTATTATAAACTTACTGAACTGGAGGGAGATTGAAGTTCATAATTCAACCCTTGTTTTTTGTGATGTGAATGTTTTGCGATACTTAAGAGCTCAGTTGGGTATCTTCTGTCCTGAGAAGGTTGACTTCTGAAATAATGTCATGATGTTTCTGCAAAAGTGTGGTGCAACAGATGAATTTTTGTTTTGTTTGTATTTTATGTAATAAAGGTGCTCTGTTAGACTAGTTTTCAAGTTTCTTTTTATCTAGCCTATGTATATCTGGCCACAGTTTGTACAATTGATCTGATAAATACCTGATCTTTCAGTGCAGGGATTCATCTTTAAAGATGTGCAAAATAAATTTTGTATGTTGTTTCTGTTTTGAGAAACTAAAATAATATTACCCTTAATATAATTTTGAGTCAAACTAATACTCAATGCTCCACTTATTGCTAGTATTTACCTACAACGCGTTTTGTTAGGATCTTCCTAACATCATCAGCTGTTGTCGACTAATGGACGTTGGTTTGGTGAACTCCTTGGAGGTGATAGGTGCGTCTCTGTCGGTATCTTGATGAACTTGAAGTTTGAGTTTTCTTCAAAGGTAATGTCGAAATTAAACAATTTTCTTTCATATTTCTTTATGAAGATTTTTTCCCATATGGTTAATGCATAAATGAATTTCTCGTTTTATATCATGATGTGTATCGGATAAACTGCAAAGGCTGTGACAACTTTTACATTGGTAAAACAAAAAGGAACTTGAACGCTAGGCTTAAAGAGCATTTTGGGAACATCAGGAACAAAGAAATAGATAAATTGGCGGTAGCGTACCATTTTTGGAAGGATAATCATGATATAGAATGAGAAATCCATTTATTAAAAAGTGTCCAAGGTCCAGCTGCATTAACCATGTGGGAAAAAATCTTCATAAAGAAATATGAAAGAAAATGTTTAATTTCGACACTACCATTGAAGAAAAGCAAAACTTCAAGTTTATCAAGATACCGACAGAGACGCACCTATTACCTCCAATGAGTTCACCAAACCAACGTCCATTAGTCGACAATAGCTGATGATGTTAGGAAGATCCTAACGAAATGCATTCCAGGCAAATACTAGCAATAAGTGGAGCATTGAGTATTAGTTCGACTCAAAATTATATTAATTTTGTGCTTCATTGTATCATAGTCCTTACACATTGGTATATAATATTACCCTTTACTCGAAAATAAGAATCCCCTTTTCTAACCAAATTATAGCCAAAAAATTGAGAGGGTCTTAAAATTGCATACTTTATGCCATGAAGAGATCAAGTTGCTCTTTTGGCATCTTTAAGTTTATCACTCTGGTTTGCAACGGTACGTTTTAGTTGGAACTTCTTATATGAATGTCCAGTTGGAAATTCTTGATTTCTGATCTGACTATTAGTGGGCCATGTAATGACAATATAAAAAAAAATTGAACAGTTGCTTAGGGAAAGAAAATCAATAATCTTGTTTCATGATTATGGAAAAATGTTGCGGTGAATATAAAAGTTTTGCATAGTAATAGAAAATGAATAATCTTCAGAAAGAGATATTCTGTAATCTTGATAGTGATCAGTAGACGTGCAGGAGTGAGCAATTTTATATAATTAACGGAAACTATTTATTAAGGAAGTAAGGATTTACCGATATGCTGGAGATAACCTTCAATGACTGACTAGGAAAGAAAGTTTGAGTAAAATGTAATCCAGATTATACAATTAAATTATATATTACGAAATTGGACTTATCCAAAATGTTATTTATTCCACTCAAAACCACACCTGAAAACGAGAGATCTCATGACTCTTATATAATCAAACACAATGATCAAGAAACAATTCAAACTACAGCTAAGTAACCCTGTTACATCTGGCTTCCCGACCTGGGTCTTCGAAACAGTCAATGTGCATCCTATTTGCAACGAATAGATAATCTGGTTACAGGTTTCACCAGTAATGAATCATGCTTGGTTGTATTGAATATCTCGAACTACTGCTCATATACCATTTCCTTTTTCAGCAAATTCCAAAACCTGTAATTAAAACATATTGTCATCTAATTATCGGAAGGCCTGACCAGCTAGCGGCTGGGAGGCATTCAGGCCATGCCTACCCATTTATCTTGTAGATCTAACGAGGGGATGGTTGGAAAAACATCACTAGCCATCTCTTTCCCCTTCCCCGGATGTCTGGAACAGTCAGGATGATTCATTGAACCACGAGACTTCCAGAAACAGTGATCTTCCTATAAAAAGGGGCTGCAGTTGGCGAGTCAGTTCAGTTCATGGTGAGCAGCGTGAGGAACACAGTGCTAGCAAACGGACTGGAAGATGTGCACGTGTATCAGAGGAGTTGTACGTAATTGTGAGTGTAGAGTGGACCTGTGACAGACGAACCGGCAAATTGTAATTGTGTGCGCTACGTAATTCTGTGTAATCGGCAAGTGTTCCAACTGTAATTCGGTGGAAATAAAGAACATTTTGAGTTTGTGCAATTGGACTTTTAATTTCACGAACCCACAAAGTCACAATACAGTGAAACTTTTCACAAATTCATGTTACCGATAACACATAAAAAACACAAGAGAAACTTGCTTTCAATTAAGCTCCTGCAGTTTTCAACAAAGATCTTGTTTCGCATACACATCTTTTTTTCGCCCTATAATTTGCTTGCAGAACTTGGTGGGTCTTATAATCGAGGGTTTTTTATTTTCGAGTTAATATATTATGTTTTCCAAATATTTTCTAAAATCTTTGGTCTGCCCAAGGATAGTATATGAATTTCCTGTAATGGAAAATTTATTTTTGGGTTTTTAATGTGATAAGGGCAAATTATATGAAACAAACCTTAGTTGCCATTCCTTTCTTGGAAGTGTTGAAAACAGTGTTGTTATGATAAATTAAATTTAAAGGGTGTCGATTAATGACACTAAACAACACTTACTTTTAATTATTAATTTTTCGCTTCACTGTGGTGTTCCAATACAGTTAAATCTCGACTTACTTTTAAATTTTTCCAAAACATGTTTCAGAGACTTTGCCTCTATCCTCAACTGGCCATCAACTGGTTCTCATTGGTGTTGTTGACGATATTTTGTCATAAATATGACAGAGGAGACCTATGACAAAATATCGTCAACTACACCAATGAGAACCAGTTGATGGCCGGTTGAAGATAGGGGCAAAGTCTCTGAAACATGTTCCGGAAAAATTTAAAAGTGTTGTTTAGTGTCATTAATTACTCCCTTTAAATTTAAACCTTAGTTGGTTGGTATCTAATCTTAAGCAGTTGGCAATGAAGCCATTCGCTCTCTTGCACTCTAGTGTTTTGCACTGGTCAGCTTTGTGAGTTATTGATCTGGACTAATATTTCTTCCTTTCCATATAACAGATCCCCTCTTTTACCTTTCCTATCCAATTTCCTTGACTTAACTCCTGTTTTTTTCTACCCCTATGGTACTAGAGTATTTGAGGCCTAGAGGATTATTTCATTTTCTTTCCTGCCCATACCTTTCTCTACTTAGGGTGATGTTATAAAAATATATCGAAATTTAACTGTATTTGAACACCACAGTGAGGCGAAATAATTATTAAATTATAGATGAGTCGTATTTATTACACATCAGCTTCACTTACGTACCTATATTGAGGACATGTTTCGCGAACCATCGTTCACATCATCCACAGCAGCTCTAATTGCATTAGAGTCGATGATGCGAACGATAGTTCGCGAAACATGTCCTTAATATAGGTACGTAAGTGAAGCTGATGTGTAATAAATATGATTCATCTATAATTTAATATTTATAAAAACGTTAAATAAAAACTATTAATAATCGCAAAAACTATTTGTAGTTGGTTTATTGATACTCATCACTTACTTTTTATATTATTGAGAGATTAGTTTAAAAGGCAATCGCCTCCATTTTCGAAGAGATTGAAAATGGAGGCGATCACCTTTGAAATTAGTCTCAATTATATAAAAAAAGGAAGTGATGAGTATCAATAAACCAACTACAAATAGTTTTTGCGATTAATTTTGACGTCACTTACTAAATTCCTCCAAACACATATGACATATAAAAAATAAAAACATCAATTAGTCAAGATTTAACTGTATTGGAACACCACAGTGAAGCGAAAAATTATTAAATTATAGATGAGTCGTATTTTTTTACACATCTGCTTCACTTTCGTACCTATTTTGAGGACATGTTTCGCAAATCATCGCTTGCATCTACGGCTCTTGTGTGACTGAAGTTAGATCCAGCGGTGTGGGTAATTCTGGGGTTGTAAATATGTAGTGAAGATAACACAGAATTACTAAAATACGTACAAAAACATAGTGAACTCGTCATATGGGAGAGGATATACATAGAAAAACATAAAAACCAACTAATGAACTTTGAAATCCCGCTAGAAGAGAATCCCACATTCAAGTTCATCACTAAATCCACAGATGGCAGCAACAACCCCAGAATTACCCACACCGCTGGATCTAACTTCAGTCGCACAAGAGCCGTAGATGCAAGCGATGATTTGCGAAACATGTCCTCAAAATAGGTACGAAAGTGAAGCAGATGTGTAAAAAATACGACTCATCTATAATTTAATAATCAATTAGTCATTTTTGAGTTTGATTTATGAGTCACTATGTTTACACTCAAACTTCACTTACTTGTTGCTGTATTATTGAAACGTTTTCAAGATCATTCGATCTCATCCTCAGCTGTTCGGTGACTAAATGAACCTTCCTCTTCTTCCACTACTACGGAGCTCCGATCACTCTGCCATCTGGTGTTAGGGGCACTAAGTTTTAATACTTCATTTAATGCTGGGATTTCAAAATTTATAACTTTATCACGGTTTTTGGTTATGAATATTTTTTCCCAAATGTCCAATTCTATGGGTGTACTTAAAGATTTTAAAAGTTTAATGTTGTGGCCAATGTTGTGGTTTTCTGTCCAAAAATGGTGTGAAACTGCAGATTTTTCTGTTTGTTTCAACTTAATGTTCCTCTGTTGTTCTTTTAGCCTGGTTAACAAGTTTCTCTTAGTTTTTCCTATGTAGCTTTTTTCACAGGTTTCACAATTTATCTGATAAATTCCCGATTTCAAAGTGTTGGGGATTGAATTTTTTAGTGGTTTATTTAGCAGGTTCTTCAGGCTGAATTTGTTTTGGGGTGCTAGTTTTTAGTTTAGTCTTTTGAAGATTCGTTCAAATTTTCTAAAAGCCCATGGATGGTAGGTGAATTTTCTGTATTACCAATTTGTGTTTTTAAGTGGTGTGAGAGTGGTATTTTTTGATATTATCTTCAGTTTTTCCTTTCTTTTCATCATACTCCTTATGATGGCTGGGTTGAATCCATTTAATACCGCTATCTCTTTTATGTGTTGTTCTTTCAAAAATTCCTCCTTACTCAGTGGGATGTTGTATAGCCGGTGAATTAGACTTCTAAAGGCAGCTAGTTGATGTGAAACTGGGTTGTATTCATTTTTCTTTATGTAATTATCTATGTGTGTGGGCTTCCTGTATATTCCAAAATCTACACCATGACGATTTCTAGTTATCTTGAGGTCCAAAAAGGGTAGGGTGTTGTCTCTTTCTACTTCCATCGTTAACTGGATGTGATTATCTTGCAGGTTTAGTAATTTTAGAGAATCTTCTCTAAGTTTTTCCAGAGTGATAGCAAAAACATCAACAACATATCTCCGCCAAAATTTGTAAATCTGTGGGAAGGCCTTTACTATGTCTGTTTCAAAATAGCTCATGTATAGGTCTGCTAAAATAGGCGAAAGTGGGTTCCCCATTGCTAATCCTTTTGATTGTCTGTAGAATTTTTGATTAAACATGAAGTAATTATTCCTTATGCATAAATCTGTAAGATTCATAATGTCATCTATTTCTGTGGGGTCCGTTGTAGTCTGGTTCAGCCATTTTTTGAGGAGTGTAGTTTTTTTTTTTTTTTTTTTTTTTTTTTTTTGAGTGTAAACATAGTGACTCATAAATCAAACTCAAAAATGAAGAATACTTCACTGTTAATAATGCTTCTGCTTTTAATATTTATCAATTAGTCAGTTGTAAGCTGAGGAGGGGAACATAAATTCCCGAAACATGTCCAAATTTTAGTGTATACATAACAGACCATCAACTAACGTGATTAACCCCACTGTTCAAAAATCTTCCAGTCATTAGTGAATTTTCCCAGTATTACCTGAAATAGGTATGCTGGGCTGACGGTCCACAAGTTCCCAGAGACGAATACTTGCCCCCAGTCCTCGGTTCATCTCAGAGTAGAAGCTAGACAATCCACCTATTGAAACACCAATGTAACCAGCATACAGAAGAAATGCTGAAAGATTTCCCACAGTCAGTGTCTGATCACTAACCATCACACCCCCATAGTATAGCACTGACAGTATTATAACATTTCCACTGAATCCTGTCTGAACAAAAAAGGAAGTATTAAAACATTAATCTACTCTGCTGTGAATAAAACAAGCAAAAATGGTCAGTTGAAGCAACACTCACCAAACCAAAGAAAATGCCTCTTGCAAGAGATTCTTTATATGTCAACTTTAGCACATTCTCTAGTTTTTCACAAAATGTGCGATACTCCTTCTCCTCTTGACTGAAAGCCTTCACAGTCCGAATGTTGGCAATGCGTTCTTCAGCTACTTGAGTTGCATCAGCTAGCGAATCCTGCAATGAAAGCACAAATTGTGCATTTGTGTAGAGGGGATAGACATCGCTTTCCTTCAATGTGTCATAAGATTACCTTGGTCTTCTAAAATAAAATGACGATGCTTCCCTTTAATTGCTAACAAGTTTACACTAGCCATATATAGGCTAAGGTCCTTGATAGATAGAGTCAACATGAAAAATTCAATGCCAGGGCCGGGATTTGAACTACGGATCTCCTGGTTTCCATTCAGTCGCTCTAACCCATTGAGCTACAATGGCCAACATGCCGTCCTGACATCAAATTCTCCATTTGACTTGTATATTTCCCCGGTAGACCACTAGGGCCTATCGCATTCGAGATACACCGTTTGTGGCGACTTACTATTGTAAGTACTTAAGTCCCAGGCTTCATCAGGCTTCAAATCCCGGCTGTGGCATTGAATTTTTCATGTTGACTCTATCTATCAAAGACTTTAGCCTATATACGGCTAGTGTGAAGAAATGATTAATTTCCATCAATTAACTAAAATAATAAGAGTTAAATGATGAAGCCTGGGACTTAAGTACTTACGATAGTAAGTCGCCAAAAACGGTGAATCTTGGATGCGAGAACCCCTAGTGGCCTACTGGGGAAATATACGAGTCAAATGGAGAATTTAATGTCAGGACGGCATGTTGGCCATGGTAGCACAATGGGTTAGAGCAACTGGATAGAAACCAGGAGATCCGTGGTTCAAATCCCGGCCGTGGCATTGAATTTTTCATGTTGACTCTATCAAAGTTTACATAATCTTAGCATTCTATTTTATCAGCTTTTATGGTTTTATATACATGGCAATAGATGCTTTTACGTCTTGCAGTGCAGAATATGTTTAAATCAAGGAACGACAGCAGGAATACTAAAATTAAAATATACACAACTGTACTGAGACCAATAATAATGTATGGTTCAGAAAGTTGGGTGTTGACAACCAGAGAAGTACAGTGGTTATTACGGTGGGAAAGGAAGATTTTGAGAAACATATTTGGAGCAGTAAGGGACTTGGACGGATGGAGAATGTAGACTAACTAAGAGTTACAGTGCCTATTTGGACAACCGGATATAGCAGTGAAAATTAAACAAGGAAGAATAAGGTGGATTGGTCATGGGCAGAGAATGCCGGAAACCAGTGTAGTTAAGAAGATATTCATAGGAAAGCTGGATGGCAGAAGGAAAAGAGGAAGATCCAGGAAAAGATGGGTAGATGATGTAGAAGATGCCTTGAGAAAGTTGGGGGTTAAAAGCTGGAGAAGAAAAGCAGAGGACCGAGTAGAATGGAAGAGGGTGATTAGGGAGGCCAAGGGCATACATGGCCTGTAGTGCCAACTATCATCATTATCATCATCGTCGTCGTCATCATCATCATAGTTTTATATAAATAAATTAAAAATCTGGAATGAGGCAAAAGAATCAGATGAAGAGATAGCATTTATACAGACAGAAGGTACAGCGGCAATGTGTGTCTTATAAGATGAAAAAAAACTGAAGGAAACAGAAAAAGAAAGAATAAAATGATGTAATGTTGAACTATACTTAGTAAATGGTTTGAAAAGCCCAAGTAGGGGAAGATGGGAAGAAAACAGAAAGAATAGACACAATTAGAAATGGAGGAAATACGAACTGATATGAATTTGAGGGAAGAAAAAGAAAAAAGAAATATATGAAAATTAGATTAGGAATAGGGGTGCCGGGGTGGCACAATGATTTTGTTTGTGACTCTCGTACCAAGGATCCGAGTTTGATTTCTGGCTCTGGGGTTGGCGATTTTAAGTAGGCCCTATCCGTGCCTTCACCTCTGTCTAGCTCATGTGAAGTGGCCCCTATGCCCAACATGGTTCGGAGTCCACGGTATAAGCTGTAGGTCCACTCGCCTCACCGCCATCTTCACTATCACCCTGTCATTGAGGTAATAGACACCACCCTCTGGGTGCCTCCACCTGAGAAATGGGTCCGGTCATCACATGGTGGGGCTAGGTTACCCTGAAGGCCATAGTTGCCATATGGAGAGTGTTGGTGTACATACATACAGATTAGGAAGAGGCAGGAGAAGTTAAAAGCTGAAAAGCAGAAGTGAGCACAAAAAGCGTAAACAGAAGTGATAAAAGCAGATAGGTCTAAATTTGTTTTGTGGAGCTAGAATACAGAAATTACTTTGTAATAGATTAAAAGACCCTATACCACAAGACAAAAAAAGCTGGAATTTACAAAATAAATTGTTCCTATTGTAATAAAGTATATACAGGAAAAACAAAAAGAAATCTGGAAACCAGACTAAAAGAACATTTGAGATTGTAAAAACTATTTGTAGTTGGTTTATTGACACTTCATTACTTACAATTTTATATTATTGAGCGACTAGTTTCGGAAGCCATTGCCTCCATTTTTAACCTCTCCTTAACCCTCTACAACATGGAGAGAGGTTGAAAATGGAGGCAATGGCTTCCGAAACTAGTTCCTCTAAGCGATGAAGTGTCAATAAACCGACTACAAATAGTTTTTCTGATTAATTTTGAAGTCACTATTACTAAATTCCTCCAATCACACATAACATTTGAGATGCTTAAAATACAAACAAATGGACAAATCTGCAGTTTCACACCACTTCTGGATGACCGAACATTACATCAAACCGAACAATAGAAACAAGAACATGGGTCAGTTGGATGCGTTTTGAAAATGGGAACACATGTTAACGGAGAGCGAAGAAAAGTAACGTTAGTGTTATTAGTACTGACACATCGTAAGTAAATTACATCTTAACATATCACTGTTTCTAGATTCTTTCATATATAAAATCATAATTATTTACCTGAACAGATTTAGTGATGTTCCTCACAAATCTGCCATAAACTACTGCCATTGCTGCAACTGGAGGAACTACAGAAAGTCCCACAAATGCCAATTGTGGCGATAAATAGAACTGAAACAATAATTGTAAACAGTATTCACCATTTCATAAACTATATACTTCAGTAGTTGAAATGTACATGAGATATTTACCCACCATCATAGAAACACCTGCCACAACCATTACAGTGGAGCGTAGCCCGTCCGATATATTCATTGTAACACACTGACTAACCAGTGAAGTGTCAGCAGATAGACGATTCACCAACTCACCGGTCTTGTTCTTGTCGAAAAATGCAACTTCTTGTTTTATCAAAGAACCAAACACGTTTCTTCTTAATGACTGCGTGATTCTTTGTCCTGCAACAGATTTGATCAACCAGCATTAAGTGACTGATATGGTATATAAAAAATCTCAAATCAATAAAAGAAAATGGGAAACAGAAAGAGTTGGTGGTCAGGGGCAGAAAAAACTGTGGAAGAAATAGACGTTTGGAAACTATAAAATAGAATATTCCAGTTTTCTGGGGCTTCAAGCCAGGTGTAGATGTGGTAATGTACCAACGTTTCGGGAGCATACATTGTTCCGGAACATTGGTTCATCACCACGTCTACACCTGGCTTGAAGCCCGAGAGAACTTGGAATACTCACGCCACCAGGAAAGCTACAGCTCCTATTATAAAATAGAATGTTGAAGATTTTTGGAATATAGTCTGAATCAGAACAGAGGATATAAAAATACAACAATATGGGGAGGGTTAGAAAACAGAAAAACATTAAATATTTATAGGAAAATAAAGAGAGAATGGGGAAGAGAAAGATATGTAGACTAATGTAGCAGACAGGAGAGGGAAGGAATGGCTTGGATATGAACGGGATCAATGTTCTTAAGTGGACTAAGAAATAGAAGGATAGGAATATATGAATTATGTGGAGAAACAGAAAGTACAATTCATATTCTGACAGAGTGCTAAGAACTAGCAGTATGGAGACAGAAAGTACGGGAGAAGAAATGGGAAAAGATGCACAGCGAGTTGATAGCTATAAAAATGGTTACAGGGAAAAATGAAAGTAGAAATACATGGTGTCCATTTTGTTTGTTGTTGTTTTCAAATACTAGGCTTTGGCAATGAAGCCATTAGCTCTCTTGCTCTCCAATATTTCTGTGTAGTGGGTCCGGCAGGTAGGACTTCACAGGTTAGAAGATGTTCTTCAGTCATTTCCTCTTCTTTGTTGTCAAATGCTAGGCTTTGGCAATGAAGACATTAGCTCTCTTGCTCTCCAATATTTCTGTGTAGTGGGTCCGGCAGGTAGGGCTTCACAGGTTAAAATATGTTCTTCAGTCATTTCCTCTTCTTTGTTGTCAAAATGTAAGGCTTTGGCAATGAAGCCATTAGCTCTCTTGCTCTCCAATATTTCTGTGTAGTGGATCCGGAGGTAGGGCTTCACAGGTTAGAAGATGTTCTTCAGTCATTTCCTCTTCTTTGTTTTCAAATGCTAGGCTTTGGCAATGAAGCCATTAGCTCTCTTGCTCTCCAATATTTCTGTGTAGTGGATCTGGCAGGTAGGGCTTCACAGGTTAAAAGATGTTCTTCAGTCATTTCCTCTTCTTTGTTGTCAAATGCTAGGCTTTGGCAATGAAGCCATTAGCTCTCTTGCTCTCCAGTATTTCTGTGTAGTGGGTCCAGCAGGTAGGGCGTCACAGGTTAAAAGATATTCTTCAGTCATTTCCTCTTCTTTGTTTTCAAATGCTAGGCTTTGGCAATGAAGCCATTAGCTCTCTTGCTCTCCAATATTTCTGTGTAGTGGGTCCGGCAGGTAGGGCTTCACAGGTTAGAAGATGTTCTTCAGTCATTTCCTCTTCTTTGTTTTCAAATGCTAGGCTTTGGCAATGAAGCCATTAGCTCTCTTGCTCTCCAATATTTCTGTGTAGTGGGTCCAGCAGGTAGGGCTTCACAGGTTAGAAGATGTTCTTCAGTCATTTCCTCTTTGTTGTCAAATGCTAGGCTTTGGCAATGAAGCCATTAGCTCTCTTGCTCTCCAATATTTCTGTGTAGTGGGACCGGCAGGTAGGGCTTCACAGGTTAAAAGATATTCTTCAGTCATTTCCTCTTCTTTGTTGCACAGAGGACAATTTGCACTTGTATAAATTCCTATTCTGTGTAGGTGTTTGGCCAAATAATCATGTTCCGTAAGTAATCTAAAATTTGCTACTGCAGCTTTACGTGGGATTTCTGGATTTTTAATTAAAATGTTCCATTTTTTATCTTTGGCTTTGTTAGATATTGCTTGGTTTTCTTTGTTTTTAATTAATCTTTTTATGGATGTAAAGGGTAAGTTTTTACTTTTGTTCTGATTAAACTTGCAGCTTTTTTGGCAAGAAAATCAGCTGATTCATTTCCAGTAATTCCACAATGTGCAGGTATCCACTGTAATATAATTTAGGGATACAAGGGATAGTGATGTGCATTCCATAACCTCTCCTATCCAAATCTCAACCTCAACCTGCTTTTACCACTGAGGCTCTGGGGACTGAGCATTAGCTGTATAACTACTTCAGAAATAAAGGAAATGCTATTTCACCTCTTACGCTGGTCTGTCACTGCGTAGAAATGTTTCACAATTGGGAGCTTGTGAGAAAAGCCAATGGACTTTAAAACTCCTCCCAGCCAGGTCCGATGGACCCATTAACCAAAGACAGGTGTGGCTCTCCAGACATACTGGGGGTTAAAGTGAGTGGATGATGTAACCACCATTACAAGCAAAAAATTGATGTCCACTTAAAAAACGGTTACATGTATGCTACTTAAAACATGACAAGTCCTTCAGATAAATTTTCCGGAGGTAAAATAGTCCCCTGTTCGGATCTCTGGGTGGGGACATCTGCAGGACGTCAATTACAGAACGGTGTTCATTTTTATTCGTTATTTCCTGCCCTCCGATTGAGTAAGAACGACGTCATAGTTGACTGGTGAGTCTATCTTAAAATCATAGTGACCTCTACAGAGAAGAAGCTGTAATTTTTGCAGAATAGTAAGCAAATGACAATGCTCTGAGTGTGGTTGTGCCTGTAACTAATACAATCAGCTTCCCCTGGATATGAACACAGAGCACTGTGTCTTCATGGTTGAATGCAACTTTCGCACTGGCATAAAAATTGATGTGACATATAAGTATAATTTAAACCGCTGCATAGGGGAGTTTATGCAATGCTATCCAGCATTCAGACAAGTCCCTTGGAGCATAAGGTTGTTAAAAGTGTCCAGGTACAGTCAAATTGACATACTTTTGTTTGCAACATAAATGTCTTACGTTTTATCAGTATACAATATAAAGTTTTTGTCATTCTCACGCTTAATTAAAATGTATATTAATGTTGGTATCCTTATGTCTTTTAAAACCAATAGATGCATCAAACATTTCCAAGATACAGGATCAGTTACTCGCAAAAAGAGAGACACTGGACGCTATAAAGTGACTGGTCCCAATCTAGAAGCAATGTTATGACAGAAAGGCCTCAAGCATAACTTCTCACAATACAGTGTTTAACGGGAAGAGAGAAAGGAAATATAAGAAAATGGACACCCATGTACTAGAGATATTTTCTTGTTTAGACTTGAATAAAAGCTTTGTACATATTGTAACACTAATTTATTTTTCATTCCTAGAACATGTTCTGCTAATTTTCTGGTTTGTAATGAAGTTATGAGGAAACTGTGGGTGATAGAAAAAAATTGAGATCAAACTGAAATACTTCTATTTTATGTGACAGGTTTACAATATGCATATATTATAGTTAATTGATGGAAATTAATAATTTCTTCACACTAGCTGTATATAGGCTAAGGTTGTTGATAGATAGAGTCAACATGAAAAATTCAATGCCATGTTAGCTCAATGGGTTAGAGCAACTGGACGGAAACCAGGAGATCCGTGGTTCAAATCCCGGCCATGGCACTGAATTTTTCATGTTGACTCTATCAATATGCATATATGTCTACTATAACAGAAAAACAGATGTTCATTGTGAAGTAAGTGTTCATTGACTTATCATTTCGTATATTCTTCATGGTATACTTTAATGGCTGCATAATTAGCTTTGTAGTGCAATGCATTGCAGGTAAATATACTATTTGAGAGGTGGATCTTCCCCGTAATATAAAGGTGTGTAATTTCGCCTGGTTACCCTCAACATAGCACTTTTCCTCCTTCATTTTATGACCCCTTTTAAATAACATTAGCATATGTAGTAAGAAATGCACTAGTTATGATTCTGCCAAAAGTTAAACTGTACACAACATGTCTTTTACAGTTTGTATTTGAGGTATTGATCATTTATATCACCTATGTAGAATACATTTCAGTATAACATATGGTGTAGTATGTCTTCAAATTGTTAGCTTGCCAATGCTGAATCTGAAAGTCTAGAGCAACATTAAAAGAATTTTATTAATATAAAGCTCGGTTTTCGACCATAAACTGTAGTTCTACTGGTTCTCCGTTCATTCAATGCTTAAGTTAACATCGAACAATCTTACTATAAAAAATAACTTGCCTGACATTGACATAAGGTATACTCGGCCAAAGTTACACAGTCCTCCAACCAGGAACACTACAAGTAAGGTAAGGCTTAACTTGTTCAAATTTTCTTTCATCTTGTCTGCATCGGTGTAGATGATATCAATGATTTTTCCCAGGGCAAAAGGAACAGCCATGGTCACTGTGCTCGAGACCAAAAGAAGACAAATTGCTCCTGAAAAAATGTGCATTAGCATCACATAAGCATTTTATTTTTTAAAGAATGAAATATAAATTTGGTGATAAAACCTACAGATGCTTACCTAATAATTTCCACCTCTCAGGCTTGGCTAATCCCAACAGTCGTTTTACTTCTGGCATGCTTCTTGAAATAGATTTTATTTGTCGAGTTTCTTTGGTAATTGTGTGATTTGCTGTCCTTTTAAAAGTGGATGTGGAGAAGAATTTTATTCTGTGAGAATTTGACTTTAGCTTGTGGCAGGCTTTTGTGAATGTGTTTGGATATATGGAAGCATGGTTGAACCATGCAATGTTAATCTTGTGCGGTGATGTATATAAACATTGTCTGTGTAACACTGATGGGTTAAAAATCCACTGTGAAGGTGATGATACATGATAGAATTTGAAGTTTGATAAATGCTGTTGCAATGTTTTCAGAAATTGAAGCTGTCTTGTAACTAGTTTGTGTTGTATAAACATTTTCACTTAATTGTGTTCAGAAAAAAAATGATAAAAAATAAATAAAAAAGTATAGGTTAAAATAATGAAATTCTTGAATAGATGAAATGTGAATAAAATATGTTTCGATCTTATATATGAATATAAACTTTCAG
Source organism: Mantis religiosa (assembly GCA_030765055.1). NCBI lineage: Eukaryota > Metazoa > Arthropoda > Insecta > Mantodea > Mantidae > Mantis > Mantis religiosa. Next base: position 43,605,839 of record CM060960.1, read on the forward strand.
TTTAACAATGCTGAAGATGTTTGATCTTCCTGTATCATGACCTCTGCTCCTCAAGCACATTGCCAAACACAACTAATATGTACATTTTATCAACTCATTTCACATTAACACTCCTTACATCATTTCCGCCTGAACTAGATACTTTTCTAGCTATTGAGGCTAAAAGACAAATTATTAACATTCCTTTCTAATATTCGAAATGATTCGAACATTGCGCAGCACTTTTTGTTGGCATTATATAAACTTATTAATCATGCTTTGTTACTGGGAAGTTCTGACATGTCTTAGTTATTACTTTTTTTAAACAAATCAAGCTGTTTTACAGAAAAGTTTTTGTAAACAACTTCGCAATATGTTGGTAAGTTTATCTTTTAGGCTAACCATATGTATATTTACTATTGGTAAACGTATGATCAGCTGTAGCCAATAGTATTGCATATGTCGAATAACCCGCGAAATTTCTCGCGTGGGGACAGTTGGGTAGGGCTTCAAGGGGATGAACGCGAAGCGGAGAATCAGCTGGTGAGTGGTGGCTTGTAGAGGGCTGTGCTGGTTTTACGGTGTATAGTTTTATTTAATGATGTAAGTTTTTACATGTAAAACATCTTTTGAAAGCACCTATAGTACTTGTATGTAAAGAAGATGAATAATATTCTTTTAAATGTCTCACATAAGTCTAAATATGCTAGTTTAATCATTTGATGTAGCAATCTTTTTTTTCGCGGGAAAAGTTGTTATTCACCATTAATTTCAGGGAGTTAATTTCTTTTAGATGCAACGGTTCATTGAAGAGCAAAATATTCTTGAAATAAATTAGTGATGTGGATTTGATGTGTTTTTTAGATTAAAATGACCGAAATCAGCACGCCACCCAATGAAAATATTCTTGGAGGTCGCCGAACAACGAGAAGTGCTTTGGCAGAAATTCCAACCCGTTTGGGCCAACTGACCGTTTCAGATAACAGTCGTGTTACTGCTGTTACTCCTGTAGGTTAGTATCTTTGTGTAAATTATTTTCTAAAGCTTTATCTTAGATTTTAAGTGCATAGGTATTCTATTTAACGTTTTGAAACACAACCTCAAACATTCCATTTCGCCAACGATTGTACTTAAAATGTAATTATACAGAATTTATGAATTGTTTTCTTGCATTAAGAATTTTTGTTCTGTAGTTGCTGCAAGATAAATAAATTAGGATCTGGATAATGCAGTAAAATCAAACATATACGAATTAGACATCACAGAAGCAAATGTTATAAGGGTATATGAATTGTGCATCATAGTTTCACCAAATACTTGACTCATGATATAAAATAGCAGTTTAACGATGAGGTGCTTTTGAAGTCAGTAGTATAAATATCCTTTCACACTTGGGTAGAACAGGTTGTTTCACTTGGGTTGGTATAATATGCTTGATAAGACTTATGCACGGGAATCAGACTAATACAGTTTTGCTTTGGTTGTGCATGTTAAGCCTTAGACACTTTTAATTAAATTGTGATTTTTTTTACTTTACTTTTGCTTTTTAAATGCACTGACTAGCTTAAATGGGATTCTTTCAGGTGCAGGTTTTAATATTGCATTTATCAGTGGTTCTGAGTTGTAAAGTGTATTTATATTTTGTGTTTTAAAATAGTGCATTACTTTTACAAAATATAATTAATCCTTTTATTGATTCAGGAGTATTGAAAACGATAGCTATAACTTAAAAAGGATCAGTGTTTTGATTGCATCTATATTACTTGAAGATAAGGCAAAAATGTTAAACTTTTGTATGCATTCTGTGGATGTGTGTTTAAGAACGTAATTATGTATTGAAAATCAACAAGTTATTGTATGAATTGCAGAATATACTGAGGACCATAAACTGCAACACATAGCCAGAATATTGAGTGCCTATAAGCAGCAAACCATAGCCAGAACTTAAGTGCAGGGTAAATGCCAATGATCTATAAAGCCTTAACCCATTCACATATTTAAATACCCTACTATTGCTGAGAAATCAGATTTATACACCCTACCAGTGGTGTTGCAAGCATGATAATTTTAAAAAGATCGCATAAAATCAACCAGTAAAGATACATGTATGCAATTTTGGTTGCATATTGCTAAAAACTGAACTCATCATGGGTTGAATGTGTTTTTAGACTGACTGGTGTATTGCCTGGGCAACTGTCAAGCAAAATTTGAATTTGCACTTAATTTAAAGGAAAATCTTTCATCACATGATCACTGCTTTCATCACTTGTATCACTATGAAGTACTGCTTGGGGTTCTTCAGAATCTGATTCACTAAAAGATAAATTACTTAGTTCATTATCAGTGTAGGAAATACTATCAAAAAGAGCTTATAAACCCTCCTTGTCATTACCACACTGCTTTCATCGTCGTGTTGCTTACTGAGATACAGAACACTATGCGAATCAGAGAAACACTTTTAGTGGGAAAACATGTGAAATGCAAGGAAAAAGTATATATCAAGTATCTTGGTATGTAGAGCCATCTATTGCCTACAATTTGAACTCCATGCATTTATGTGAAAGAGCATGCATGTGCAAGTTTAGCTCACACGAATTTGTCACAATCATGCGAGTGCAGCTCATGCGATGCAAATATGTTAATAACTCAGGATTAATAAGCACCTACTTTGAAGTTGTTAATACAAGTCTTTCTCGAGCTATGCTAGTAACCATTAGCATACCTCATGTAGTGGCTGAAGGTGGAAAGTACAGTTCTGAAATACATACAAAAGCTTTGCTGAGATTTGAAAGTAGTGAGTCAGTATTCAAACACAAACATCACTTAAATTATCCTTACTTGGACATGTTTCGGAGAACGATTTGTCCCCATTGTCAGCAGTTATCCGACTGGTTGGATCTGTTGTTTCCTGAAGTGAGCTGGTTGTCTGTGGCAGCATCTGTTGTCTGTGAGATGAACTTCCAAAGAGAGTTTTCAGACGGCAATTCGAAATTTAAAGTAAACTGTTTGTTTTTTATAATTAGTAACTTTTCCCAAACATCGAGTTCGGCTGCATTACTAGCTGGCTTTAATAGTTTTATATTTGGTACAATTTCATGATTGGTAGACCAGAAATGGTGGGCTATTGCTGATTTTTCTATTTGTTTGTATTTCACACATCTCATATGTTCTTGTAATCTAATATTTAAACTTCTTTTGGTTTTTCCTATGTAGAACTTATTGCAGTCTGAGCAGTTGATTTTGTATTTACCTGATTTCTTGTTTTCAGGTACTGGGTCTTTCAGGTTGTTGCATAATAAGTTTTTTAAATTGAATTTATTTATTGGGGCTAGGGTGATGTTGTACTTGAATATCTTGTTGAATTTATGATGCACTCTGGGATGATATGTGAATTTCCTGAACTGTCTCGGATTTTGTTTCTGTTAATTTTGTGGTATCCAATATGTGTTTCTGTTTCTTGAATTTCCAAATTTTCTTTTCTATTAATTGTTTACTGTATCCATTAATTGCAGCTAAGTTAATCATGTGATTATATTCTTTGTTTTCATTTTGTTTCAAAGGGATGTTGACTAGTCTATATGCTAAGCTGTCCAAAACTGCATGTTTGTGGGGTGTAGGGATGTAGCTATCGTTCTTGATGTAATTATCTGTTTATGTTGGCTTCCTGTAGATGCCAAAAGGTATGCTATTTAATTCATGGATTATCTTCAGATCTAAAAAAGGTAGGTAGCCATCTTTTTCTATCTCTATTGCTTTGCTGATGTTAATGATCTTTTCATCATCAATTATTTTTATAGTTTTTTATGCTTTTAACAATTCTTGTTTCTGTAATATGTAAATAGGAATAAATCTTGTTTTCTTAACTTTGTAACTTGTGCAGTAATTTGGCATGTAGACTTGTCTTAAGATCACCTTAAAAATAAGCTAGTGATGTCGGAAACATGGAGGCCATAGATCCTCTGAGGTAATGCAGTTCTTGCTAAAGTTACTTATGCATATCGTGGATCCATTAGATGTGTGGAATGTGGCATATTCTGTTGAAATATGTGAGCATTAGTTCCATGCTGTCTAGCTATTTCACAAAATGTATGAAAGTGTTCTTATATATGTCTGAAGAAAGAAAAATATTTTGTTTGTTAACATTGTCAATTACCAGTGCTGTCATCTACTGAAATTTCATCCTGCAATTCTTTTACACAATGGTAAATCTGCTGCCATGTAGTTGTCATTTCTAAGTACACTAAAAACCATCTGTCTGGGTCAGGTTTGAACCTGTGACTTTGGGATCAGTAGGCCAGCACCTAACCAACTGAGCTGCCCAAACCAATCGTTTCGAAAGCTAATTTTGAATATGGTACAAATTTATTTGGAAACTATGTAGAAAATATATTTGGATTGTGGTTAATCTAGTATCTTCATTATAAATAGAATCTTTTATTTTCATTGTATCAAAACTTATTTATAAATCGTTCCTCAATACACAGTTATGACACTCGATGCAAACATAATTTAGATACACCCCACAACCGATTGAGCAATACCATAAATAGCCACTGTTATCAACAGTTAAAATTATTCAATAAGCTTCCTCTGGAAATAAAAGAACTGCCACAAAGCATATTTGTTATAGTATTAAAAAACTGGTTTAAACAAAGCATTTTATCTCAAAAACTATTTGTAGTTGGTTTATTGATACTTGTCACTTGTTTATATTAATGAGAGACTAGTTTCAAAGGCATTTGCCTCTATTTTCAATCTCTTTCCAACTGGCATCTGTTGTCTGCTCTCTCTCTGGTGGTGGAACTAGTCTCTCATTAATATAAATAAGTGACGAGTATCAATAAACCAACTACAAATAGTTTTTGAGATAAATTTTGTATTCACTTTTACTAAATTCCTCCAAACACATATAAAGCATTTTATACTGTACAACAATACTTAGAATATAACATACATCTAGTGAATTTATGTAAAACTATTGTAAATTATAGTAGTAGGTACGTAATTCCTTTCTTGGAATTACCGAGAGCCGGCCAATGATAGAGGCAAAGCCTCAGAAACATGTTCCGGAAAAATTTAAAAGTAAGTGTTGTCTAGTGTCTTTAATCGACTCTCTTAAAAGTTAATTTAAGGTACGTAATTGTTTAATTTTATTATTACTATAGTAAAGTTATTAACTAACAATAATTACTACCTTAAGCCATGCAAATAATCAGATTTCACCTAGAATTTTATATGCATTAATTTGTAAACCTTCTGTACTTGTAAATACATTGTAAATACTTTTTATAACTGACGAAATCTATTGCTTCATGTAAGCTTAATGGTGAATAAAGGATTATGATTATTATCTTACCAATGTTTTCCTGCACCGTGGCACAGTGGGTTAAAGTGTCATGCTGTGGTTCCCTGTCACAGAAAGCACCTGGGATCGATCCCACCCCTGTGGGGTGCAGATTTTAAGTCCTTGGTATAGGACTGGTGCACACTCAGCATTGTGAGATGTGATAATTGTTTTTTAAAATACTATATAATGCAATGCACTGCATAGCTAATTATGCAGCCATAAAAGTATACCATGAAGAATATACAAAATAAGTCAATGAACACTTATTTCACAATGAACATTATAGTAGACATATATGCATATTGTAAACCTGTCACTTAAAATAGAAATATTTCAATTTGATCTCAATTCTTTTCTATCACTCACATTTTCCTCACAATGTAACTTCATTACAAACCAGAAAATTACCAGAACATGTTCTAGGAATGAAAAATAAATTAGTGTTACAATATGTACAAACCTTTCATCCAAGTCTAAACAAGAAAATATCTCTAGTACATAGTCTTGTGTCCAATTTCATTTCTCTATTCCCTTTAAACACTGTCTGTATTGCGAGAAGGTATGCTTGAGGCCTTTCTGTCGTAATATTATTGCTTCTAGATTAGGACCAGCCAGTTTATAGCGTCCAGTGTCTCTTTTTGCGAGTAACTGATCCTGTATATTGGAAATGTTCGATGCACCTATTGGTTTTGAAAGACAGAGGATACCAGCATTAATAGACATTTTAATTAAGCTTGAGAGTGACAAAAAATATTATATTGTATAGTGATAAAACATAGACGTTTATTGCAATTCCTTTCTTGGAAGTGTTGAAAACAGTGTTGTTATGATAAATTAACTTTAAAGAGAGTCGATTAAAGACACTAGACAACACTTACTTTTAAATTTTTCCGGAACATGTTTCTGAGGCTTTGCCTCTATCATTCAGTAGTCGAGAGCCGGCCGATGATAGAGGCAAAGCCTCAGAAACATGTTCCGGAAAAATTTAAAAGTGTTGTCTAGTGTCTTTAATCGACTCTCTTTAAAGTTAATAGACGTTTATATTGCAAACAAAAGTATGTCAATTTGATGGTACCTTGACACTTTTGACATTATGCTCCGAGGGACTTGTCTGAATGCTGGATAGCATTGCATAAACTCTATGCAGTGGTTTAAATTATATTTATATGTCGCACCAGTTTTAATGCCGGTACAAAAGTAGCATTCAACCATGAAGATGCAGTGCTCTGTGTTCATACCCAGGGGAAACTGGTTGTATTAGTTATAAGCACAACCACACTGAGAGCGCTGTAATTTGCTTACTGTTCTGCAAAATTTACTGCTTCTTCGTAGAGGGCACTATGATTTCTAGATATACTCAATCGGTCAACTATGACATTCCTGCTAATCGAAGGGCAGTAAATAATGAATAAAAATTAGCACTGTATTTATGTGAAGCTTATTACTTTGTCCTGCATTTCTCCAATTCTGTAAAGGTATAATTGATTTCTTTCTGCAGAGGTTGCCAGTAGGATAACTGAATGCATTATACTATCAATAATTAACTGAACAGGAATGACATTGCATCTTTTGTTATTTAATATAAAAATAAAATAAAATCTGCATATCTAATAGCCCGGTTTCTGGAATCTACACCAGGCCTTATTATGCAAACTTCATTTTTAACTTTAACTTCTGAATCAGATTTCACAGAACAATTTACAAATGTTGCAGATATAATCTACTTTCTACATTAACGAACTAACTAAACCTAAAGATTACTGGATTCCAGTAACCTTACAAATATGATCTATCTAAAACAGTCTTTTTTCTTCTTCTACTTCAACAATATAAATCAAATCTACATTTCTACTACAGCTTTAATTCTTATAACAAGCTACGAAAGACTGTTTCCTACAGTTTTAAAATTTCCTGTTCTGCAACTGGTATCCAAAGCTCCTCCTACTGGTATCCATGTCCTAAAAGGACTAGCATCAGTAGATGGAGCTGGTTCGTCAGTTCCAGACATCTGGGTAATCATCTCTCCGCTTCTGCATAATCAGTCCGCTGTGGTACTCTCCATATATATCCTCTGTCTCCTGGTATTTGCTTTCTGTCTTCTTTCTGATGTCCATAATTGGCGTCTTAAATCAGGTCTTCAGGTCTGGTAATCTGTATCTTCAGTTTCTCTTGGTGCTATTTCCCTCCGACAATCTCTTAAGTAACATTCTTTTCTCATAGATTGAAATGTTCTTACATTTCTTTCTTGAAATATTTTGTCGCGGGTCATATATTCCTCCAACGCCTTAACAGATATTATGTGAGACATATTTTCTAAATGTACATAATCTTCTGCATCTCTTAAGATGTTCCATAAACATTTTCCTTGAAGTTTCCTTCGACCGTCTTCTACTAGTTCACTATATTTATTGCACTCAAAAATAACATGTTCAGGCGAATTTAAACAGTTACATTGCTCATATAAAGCTAAGTTCTTCCCTATTCTTTTTAAATATACATTGTATGGATCATGTCCTGTAAAAAAATGAAAAAAACCTTTTCTTGGTTTTATATGTTCCAATGTTAGCCTCTCTTTAATGTCTGGAAATAAATCATGTACTCTTCTTCCTACGTGTGCATTATCCCACTCTTCTTGCTGTTCTAGTAATAAATAATTTTTCACTTCTTTCTTAGTATTGCATCTTTTTCCCATAATTTTAAAAACATTCCCATATTTTTCCTTCTTTAGACAATAAGTTGCACCCCTTAATCTAATGATATAGTCAATTGGTCAAATTCCCGTTACTATTAGTAGGGCCAAAGTAGATGTCGTTTTTGTAGCTCTGCTGCTGCGAAGTAATTTATTTAATATGTAAATGTTCCCCTTTTTAGAATGTTAATTAGATTTGCAGTGACCTCTAAGTATGGATAAATATGGTCTTAAGATGCAAAAATACATCTGTAACACATCAAATGTGTCATTTACTTCATGGCTACCACACCAAAGTTGCTTCATATAAGTCGTCAAATCTCAATTTCTTATTCACATGTGTAACTCCATTTTTACTCTGGCTTGCCTAGGTTCTATGAATCCTTTTCTGTTCTTACTTCTCGTAACTGTGTATATGTGTATTTCTTCAAGCAGACTTCTGAAATATTGAGTTCCAAATGTGGAACTTTAGGCTAATGGATTTCTTGTTGGCTGATTTCAGGGGAAAGTCTAATTGCCATAGCTACAGACATACTGATTGCTTTTCCTAATCACATAGTTTTTCTGGCTAGTGACTGCTTATTCGCTGACAAAGTTTACTCATACATCTTAGTTGCACATTTACCATATGGAAACTTTATGTACCTAATTTGTTTATAAAATTTGTTTCATATACTTTGTTTTTAAAATTAATCATCTCAACAGTCAATAATTCCAATCTCACACTATGTGCCATAACTGTGGTCATAATCCTGCTCAAACTAGCACTTTGTTCCATCAAGAGCAACTCATTTGTGAGCGTACTCACTTGTGTACTAGTGCAATTATTTCTGGTAGCTTCTTGAGAGGGAATAAGAAACATCCAGTTATATCTTGATAGCACTTCTGGAATTCTTTGGGAGGTGGGAAAATGTCCTTTTTCTGTACTTATCTCTCAGACTGTCCTCATAAGTTTACCATATAGTTGCATCAGAATACAGAGTGACTCAAAATTAACATTTTCTCATAAGATAAATAATAAGAAGTAATGAGTAGAGCTAGATTGAAAAATTCAATGCCATAGCCGGGATTTGAACCACGGATCTCCTGCTCTCTGTGCGGTTGCTCTAAACCACTGAGCTACTATGGCCAACATGCCGACATGACAAATTCTCCAACTGACTCATATGTTTCCCAGTAGACCACTAGGGGTTCTCATATGCTATGAGACACACACCTTTTGTGGCGACTTACTATACTTACTCAAGTCCCAGGCTTCATAGTTAAACCACTATGTTATTCAGGTAAATTGATGGAAATAATCATTTCTTCCACACTAGCCGTGCGTAGGCTAAGGTTTGAATGGGTAGAGCCAGACTGAAAAATTCAATGCCATAGACGGGATTTGAACCATGGATCTTCCGCTCTCCGTGCGGTTGCCAACTGAGCTACTATGGCCAACATGCTGACATGACATTAAATTCTCCAACTGACATACGTATCTCAGTAGACCACTAGGGGTTCTCATATGCTATGAGACACACACCTTTTGTGGCGACTTACTATACTTACTCAAGTCCCAGGCTTCATAATTAAACCACTATGTTATTCAGGTAAATTGATGGAAATAATCATTTCTTCCACACTAGCTGTGTGTAGGCTAAGGTTTGAATGAGTAGAGCCAATTTGAGAATTTTTCAATCTGGCTCTACTCATTCAAACCTTAGCCTACACACGGCTAGTGTGGAACAATGATTATTTCCAATAATAAGTGCATTTGAAACAGCATTAGTATTAGATATTAAGGTTTTTGTTTTATCAAGTTGTTCAACGACTGTCCATTTTCTACACTGAAGTGATATCTTTTGTACTTCTGATCACATATTTTACACTCACATGACTCAGTTGGTTGGTGGAATTGCACTGTTTTGCACAGTTTATGATGGAATCCGTGCATTGCCAGACCTATAAAGCATGTCTGTGGTTGGTTGCTCCTGGTCCACTCTCTGTTCATCATGGTGTCTGTTGCGAAGAATTCCTTCTCTATGTCATTCTCCTTCTGTTTTCTTCTCTCTGCAAATCCTTGTATGGTTCCTTTTCTGATAGCATCATTCTGATTCACAGGTCCTTCAGAAATGGTGTCTCTCTAGCCAACATGTAGACCATTCTATTTGCTGGCACCTAGGGCCCTCTTGATGAATCTTGTTTTGACTTTCTCTAGTCTTTCCAAATTGCTAGCCGTAAGCTTCTCCCGTATTAGTTCTAGTCCATAGGTGGCGATAGGGGTGCTCACTCTCGAATAGTTCCATGGCTGTCTCCAGCTTTAGTTTTGTTATGTCTTTGATATTACAGATTGCTCTTATAGCTGCTGATGCTCTCTCCTGTATGTGCATGCTGAAAGACTTTGCGGTTGGTTGCAGTATAATGCCTAAGTATTTGGATTTACTTACTAGTCGCATTGGTTCTTTGCCTAGTGTCAGGGTGTCATTTGCTGCTACTCTTCCACCTCTCCTGAAGACCATTCGTACCGTCTTGTTTTTATTTATTGCAAACTCATTTTTAGATGCCCATCTTTGTACTGCATTTATGCCATGCAGGACTGCCTCTTTGTTTGCTGATCTGATAGCCATGTCGTCTGCATACATTATCAGAGTGCTTCCTTCCATTGCCTCCAATGCCTGCTGTCGTTATATTAAATAGCAGCAGGCTAATTGGGTCTCCTTGCATTACTGCATGGATCTGTATAACCTCGTCTGTTATTGACAGTTCAATGGTTACCTGGAGCCAATTTTGCCTCATTATGTCTTCTTACATGAATGGCTGGTACGAAATAAGCTCCATTTAAATATAGATAAGACAACTTTTATTAACTTCAGTCCTGGTAAAGTATCTAATGAACTGCAGATTTGCATTAATACTCATTCCACAAAGGAAGCTAAAGAAACTAAATTCTTAGGAGTGTGGATTGATTTGGAACTAAAATGGAATGCACATATTGATTATCTAGCAAATAAATGTCCAAAATCTGTTATGCATTCAAAGTAGCAAATCAAGTTCGTACCACAAGTGTGCTAAAAGCTATGTACTTTGGATATGTTCACTCAATTCTAACCTATGGCATTCCAGTATGGGGCATGTCCACAAATCTTTGTCATCTTTAAATTACAAAAGAAAATACTAAAAATAATTAAGCAAGTACCTATAAGAACGCCTAGTAGGATAGTATTAAAGGAATTAAACATTTTACCTCTCCCTTCCATATATATTCTGGAAACATGCTTCATCCATAAAAATAGAAATCTCTTCAAAACAAATGACATGTATCACACACACACACATCACCAGATCATTAAATCACATACATACCACATTCTGTCGCACCTATAAGAGTTGCAGTAGCATTACTCATCATGGGACTAGCCTATACAATACGTTACCTGGACATTTCAAAGATCAAGTCTATAGCAAATTTAAATGTTCATAAACAAAAGCACTCTTAAAACATGTACCTTTTAGCATCCAGGACTTTAAAGACAAATTTGTAATAACTTTGTAAATATTACTTCTTGTATAAGCTACTTCATATTGTACATACTGTTGTATATAGTATTGTTATATAATTATGTAGTATTACTGATGAAGCCATGATTTATGTATAATTGAAAAGGTGAATAAAGTATCTTATCTATTATTCCAGCAATGAGGTGCTCGTTTCCAATCATGATCTTCAGCTTCCTTAGTAGTATTTTCCTATTTATGTGATCAAATGCTTTTTCGTAATCTATGAAAACTACATAGTATTTCCCTTTTGGCTTGCTAAGTACTTCTTCGATCTCACGTAATAGTGCTGACGCTGCTTGTAGGGTGGACGTACCCTTCCTAAATCCTAACTGGCTTTCTGGTAGGGTAAAGGGAGGTATTTTTGTGACATAGGCAATTTTGTGATATGTTTTCGAAGGGATTTCACAGAGAAACCAGTTGGTGTTAACACTCCTGCCGATAGCTCCTGAGCTTTAGGAACAAATATATCAACTACTAGCAGTGAAAGACAAGTTAACACTAACTGGTTTCTCTGTTACATCCCTTCGAAGAAGTATCACGAAATTGCCTATTTCACGAAAATACCTCCCTTTACCCTATGCTTATTTTGGTGACGTCCATCAAAATGGAGATGTGAATAGAATTTCTGTACTGCTTAAACCCACACGTTCAAAATGTTGCCATCTGTTGCACTACCTTCCAACAAAAGCTTACATAGCTGTATCAGCTCTCCCATTATTGTTGTCAAATGCTAGGCTTTGGCAATGAAACCATTAGCTCTCTTGCTTTCCAATATTTCTGTGTAGTGGGTCCGGCAGGTAGGGCTTCACAGGTTAAAAGATGTTCTTCAGTCATTTCCTCTTCTTTGTTGTCAAATGCTAGACTTTGGCAATGAAGCCATTAGCTCTCTTGCTCTCCAATATTTCTGTGTAGTGGATCCGGCAGGTAGAGCTTCACAGGTAAGAAGATGTTCTTCAGTCATTTCCTCTTCTTTGTTGTCAAATGCTAGGCTTTAGCAATGAAGCCATTAGCTCTCTTGCTCTCCAATATTTCTGTGTAGTGGATCCGGCAGGTAGAGCTTCACAGGTTAGAAGATGTTCTTCAGTCATTTCCTCTTCTTTGTTGTCAAATGCTAGGCTTTAGCAATGAAGCCATTAGCTCTCTTGCTCTCCAATATTTCTGTGTAGTGGATCCGGCAGGTAGAGCTTCACAGGTTAGAAGATGTTCTTCAGTCATTTCCTCTTCTTTGTTGTCAAATGCTAGGCTTTAGCAATGAAGCCATTAGCTCTCTTGCTCTCCAATATTTCTGTGTAGTGGGTCTGGCAGGTAGGGCTTCACAGGTTAAAAGATGTTCTTCAGTCATTTCATCTTCTTTGTTGTCAAATGCTAGGCTTTGGCAATGAAGCCATTAGCTCTCTTGCTCTCCTATATTTCTGTATAGTGGGTCTGGCAGGTAGGGCTTCACAGGTTAAAAGATGTTCTTCAGTCATTTCATCTTCTTTGTTGTCAAATGCTAGGCTTTGGCAATGAAGCCATTAGCTCTCTTGCTCTCCAATATTTCTGTGTAGTGGGTCTGGCAGGTAGGGCTTCACAGGTTAAAAGATGTTCTTTAGTCATCTTTGTTGCACAGAGGACAATTTAGACTTGTATAAATTCCTATTCTGTGTAGGTGTTTGGCCAAATAATCATGTTCCGTAAGTAATCTAAAATTTGCTACTGCAGCTTTACGTGGGATTTCTGGAATAATTTCTGGATTTTTAGTTAAAATGTTCTTTTATCTTTGGCTTTGTTAGATATTGATTAGTTTTGTTTGTTTTTATGTTTGCTTTTGATTGGTATTTTTATGGATGTAAAGGGTAAGTTTTTACTTTTGTTCTGAATTAAATTTGCACCTTTTTTGGCAAGAAAATCAGCTGATTCATCAGCAATTCCACAATGTGCAGGTATCCACTATAATATAATTCTTTTCTGTATATTTTGAAGTTTTTGGATCATTTTGTGACAGTCTTCAATTTGTATTGACCTCATTTTATATGAAGTTATTGCACATAATGCTGCTTTAGAATCAGAAAGTATGATAGCATTTTTGAATTTATCTATTCCGTATAGAAGGTGTTGGAGTGAAATATGAATAGCCGTTACTTCTGCATCAAAATTTGTTGTGTGTTATCCTGCTGGTTGATAGAATGAGAACATTGCACACTTAATTCCTGCTCCTGAGTTGTCCAAGTTAGATCCATCTGTGTAGATATGTAACCATTCTTCAGGTGGGTATCTATTCACAGTTTCTAATGCTAGTGCTTTTAGTACAGGTTTGGAAGTTTCAGATTTCGTAACTATTGGTTCTAAATCTAATTGAATATTAATTGGTTCAAAAGTCAGTGGGTTTTCTTTGATTCAAATGCTTTCTTTAGAGTTAGGAAGATTCAGATCTGTTTTTAATTCTGTAACTTTGTGTAGGAAACTTGTTTGTGTTTTCATCTTGATTGGTTGTAGTAATCTTTTCTCCCATTTTGTTTTTAACCACATTTTTTCATGTTGTATTAGTGCCTGCTCTTCTAAAGTTAGATGTATTGGATAGTTCAGAGTTATGGCTTGCATTGCTGTGATTGGAGTTGATTTTGCTGCACCAGTTATTAGTTGCAGGACCTGATTTTGGCATACTTCTTGGTGATTTATGTTAGAATTGTTTGCTCTAATTATTACCTCTGCATTATAAAGAAGTAGTGACTTGATGAATGTTTTGTATGTGGTGTTCAGTGTCTCCCGATTACTGCCCCACTTGACTGTAGCTAATCTTTCGAATCTACTCCCATTATTGTTAAAGTTTTCTTTCTCACCACTCTATAAACACATGTTGCATTGTTCCGTCAACCTTAAACTCGTCTTGTGTTCTTATTAATGTTAACCTTGTTGTTGGAGTACAAGTTTGATCATCCTCCTCATTGAATCTGGCCAACATTTTACTTTCCGATTAATTTCAGTACCCAGTTACGTTCATCGAACAAATGTACAACCATGTTGATTCATAGGTGAATGTGTTTCTATGCTTTCTATTGCATTCTGAATCATAAACAGTAATTGTATATGTCTGATTTTGTTGTTCATAAAATATTTCAAAGAGTTGATACGTCAGTATTTATGTAATATTAAACAGCTCCAAAACTAAAAATTATGCTTAAATGAAGCATTGGTTTGGGTTTTGTATTAAATATGTAGCTAGGTGTGTGTTGTTAGATTTGTCTGAATATTATGATGGTGATGAAGGCAAAACTGTCTTTGAGCTTTTAAAATTGGGAAATAAACTGTTGCAAACATAATAGTTAAACTAAAAGCACAATTTTAGGCTTACTCTAACAAAAGGGAACAATTGGACAATAGTACTCTAATGCATTTGTTAAATTGTTCTAGGTCATGGTCTGTGGAATGCAAGCATCAATTTACCTTCCTCATACATAAGCCCTTCTCCATCTCCTGATGAACTTGTGATTCAACAACGAGGACGCCGTCGCATGCCTGTGACCTGGAGTCCTGATATTGACCAACACAAACAGAATGCAGGACCAGTCATGAGAGATCGCACTCCAATTAAAGCCAACAGCCCTCACAAGAGTGGGGGCTCTGGTATAGTAACAAGGAGTACACCTCGCAAGAGATTGCTGCTCTTGGACCCCAAGGAAGCTACACCAGAAAAAATGCGCAAGGTATTGCACTAAATAGATGTGAAAACTATAGGTTTTAGACAAGGTTGTGAGCTAAGTCCCATACTTGATGGAAATTAGTTGTTCTTCCACACTAGCCGTATGTAGGCTAAGATTTGGTAGTCAGACTGAAAAATTCATTGCCATAGCTGGGATTTGAACCACAGATATCCCGGTCTCTATCCGGTTGCTCTAACCTTTGAACTACCTTGGCAACATTAAATTCTTTGATGTTTTTCCACTAAACCACTAGGGGTTCTCATATACAATGAGATAGGCATCATTTTGTGGCACTTTATTGTTGTAAGTACTTAACCCTTTCACCGATATGGACGTCATATGACGTCCAAGTTAAAATGCCCCAAACCGATATGGACGTGTATAGACGTCCTGCTCATACATGCATTTAATGCTCATTTAATGCCAATTATTTTAATCTTGCTGTTTTACAATAAATTTAAATTAGTTCTATAAGGAATGTAAACGTATCCTTAAATGTTTCTTTTTGAATTGTACACCTCCAAACCTGGATAAACACCCAAGGGCACATCTGCAGATTCACACCAAATAATATTGGTTTCCTTGCGAACTTCTTTTTCGCAACACACTACACATTTTCGAAATGGTTACAAGTTTTTTGGGTGTGGGTGGTATACTTTTAGGAAAGTGTTTTCTCTCAAGTATGAGGGATGATGTGAATTTTGGTACCACCTAGTATAAAGAGGCCTCTGAGTATTATAATACTCAATTAGGTTACGAGCTCTTTATACGCGCAAGTACAGGTAGATGAATGTCTTTTACAGCTCTGAAAATTACTAAACAACTGTGCATAGTTATATCCAGTGGTATAAAAATATTTTTTTTTTTTACCATTTAACTGTTTTCCGTAAAGAGGGATAGCTAGTAATACCTGATCCGTATCACCCATATTTGACCCGCCATTTCCCCAAACAATGGAGTAGCTAACATGCCAGCTGTAGAGCAGTACACGTCACTGCTACGTATGTCCTAAAGATCTCCTTCATAATCGTACAACAAATCTTCCAGATTTTCTACAGTAATATCAGAAGCCTGTACACATCATACCCAAGCTAATTTATTTGCTACATTACCGGGATAAGCCATGGTTAACATTGAAATTTAACAATTTCAAATGTGCCATACATTTAGCTCTTGATAGCTACAAGAAATCACTCTGAACACAGAGAGAGTATAAATAACTGAAATACAGAGCGAAAACTGCTGCATAAGGCTACTAGAAACCTTGGTTGAGAAACACTGTAATAACAGATGCTGACAGAGTTTTCATTCCAGTGTGTGAGTGTGTGACGCAACATATTCTCATCATATTATCGCTTGGCATAGCATAAATAAACTAAACTTGAACCTGGGAAGCCGCTTGCGTAGCTATACATACATACTATGGCTCGTATACACACAAAACAAAATGATTCACATATTAGGCGCGTTCGGCACAAAGAATGGCGTTTGCTACAGTGAAATAAAGTAGTGAAATTTCAACAATTTATTAATGTAGTCTCTACTTTATTGTTACTGTAGATTTATACTGCCTTTAATGAGTTTTAAACCAGTTTTTGTTTCGTTTAAATAACTTAATAAATACGGAAGATACGGAATTGTATTTATGATGCATTTTTACAGCATTTAACAATTTAAATGTCCTGTTCTGTTTATTGGGTATCCGTTTCCGGCCCCTGAAGGGTTTAAATGGCCATCGGCGAAGCGGTTAAGTCCCAGGGTTTATAGTTTACACCATTAGGATAATTGATTGAAATAAATCATTCTTCCGCTGTAGCCATAGGTACTATATGCGCACGATAAGTTGAGTGCTGGATTTACAGTGTGGTGCAGGCAGAGGGGAAGGAGCAAGAGCTAACGCTCTTTTGTTTCTGCAGTGTGGTCAACCTTGAAAAACACAATTCAGCAAAATAGCGTGTAAGATAAGCAAAGATATGCACCGCAAGTGTGAGATATGTGGAGAAATAGTAAATTGAACTCAATCCGATAATTTGAGTTTGATTTATGAGTCACTATGTTTATACTCAAACCTCACTTGTATAATTGAAACGTTTTCAAGATCATTCGATCTCATCCTCAGCTGTTTGGTGACTAAATGAACATTCCTCTTCTTCCACTACTACGGAGCTCCGATCACTCTGCCATCTGGTGTTAGGGGCACTAAGTTTTTATACTTCATTTAATGCAGGGATTTCAAAATTTATAACTTTATCACGGTTTTTGTTTATGAATATTTTTTCCCAAATATCCAATTCTATGGGTGTACTTAAAGATTTTAACAGTTTAATGTTGTGGTTTTCTGTCCAAAAATGGTGTGAAACTGCAGATTTTTCTGTTTCAACTTAATGTTCCTCTGGTGTTCTTTTTGCCTGGTTAACAAGTTTCTCTTAGTTTTTCCTATGTAGCTTTTTTCACAGGTTTCACAATTAATCTGATAAATTCCTGATTTCAAATTGTTGGGGATTGAATTTTATAGTGGTTTATTTAGCAGGTTCCTCAGACTGAATTTGTTATGGGGTGCCCATGGATGGTAGGTGAATTTTCTATATTGCCAATTTGTGTTTTTAAGTGGTGTGAGAATGGTGTTTTTTGATATTATCTTCAGTTTTTCTTTTCTCTTCATCATATTCCTTATGATGGCTGGGTTGAATCCATTTAATACCGCTATGTCTTTTATGTGTTCTTTCAAAAATTTCTTCTTACTCAGTGGGATGTTGTATAGCCGGTGAATTAGACTTCTAAAGGCAACTAGTTGATGTGAAACTGGGTTGTATTCATTTTTCTTTATGTAATTTTCTATGTGTGTGGGCTTCCTGTATATTCCAAAATCTACACCATGACAATTTTTAGTTATCTTGAGGTCCAAAAAGGGTAGGGTGTTGTCTCTTTCTACTTCCAAATACATCATGCCATCTACCGACACAGGAGAAAAACACTAATTTGCACCAGTTGAGACTCAGCTGATGATGGGAGCAACAGCTCTTAAAACTTGACAGGGAGAAGGCAAGTAGCTATAGACCAACTTCACTGATACCCACATTTGCTGAAATTGTAGAAGGCCTCATAAAAAATCAACTCCAAGAGTATTTTGAAAATCAAAATTTATTTAATCAGAATAAATTTGCATATCGAACTGGAAAATCAACTATACATGCAGGAGACTCCTTTGTAAAGCAAATACACCATGTTTTTGAGGAAGGTGGTTTTGCACAAGGCACAGTCTGACCTGAGCAAAGCATTTGACTGTGTTGATCATGACATATTGATAAAGAAACTTGAAATGTATGGTGTTCAGGGCCCTAACTTAAATATTTTTAAATCACATTTAATAAATCATAAACAGCTAGTTGGAATTGGAGGGAAATCTTCACAAATCAGTGATGTAAAATTAGGTGTTCCACAGGGCTCAGTGCTAGTACCTCTGCTTTTTTTAATATTGATTAATGATGTGCCGAATTGTTCTCCATGTCATACTGTTGTCTATGCAGATGACACATCATTTCTTAACATAAATAACTTATTTGATCTGCTGTCACATTCTGTCCAAGAGAATATAAAAAAAAAAAAGCCCAAATATGGTTTTAGAAGCAATGGTTTTTTCATGAATGAAAGTAAATCACAAATTATTCTTTTTACGTTAAAAATAGTAATAATTTATGCAACAACACAAGTGAGACCGTAAAATTTCTTGGAATTTTGATCGATAATAGTCTATCTTGGAACTCTCACATTGATTCCGTATGCAGTAGGCTGTCGAGAACTGTTTTTATTAGCAAACTTAAAGAGGGCAGTCCCAAACAAATTTGTTCGTATGGCTTATTTTTCATTCTTTCAAAGCATTTTTAGGTAAGGTTTGATACTACAGGGTTGTAGTGCAAGAATAACAGAGGTGCTAAGGATTCAAATAAAAAAAAGGTCATTAGAATACTGACAAGCTAATAAAATTGATCATTGTAAACCACTTTTTAAAATGCTAGAAATCCCGACTGTCATTAATCCATACATGTATGATGTTTTTGTATATATCAAAGAAAACAAACAGTCCCAAACAAATTTGTTCGTATGGCTTATTTTTCATTCTTTCAAAGCATTTTTAGGTAAGGTTTGATACTACAGGGTTGTAGTGCAAGAATAACAGAGGTGCTAAGGATTCAAATAAAAAAAAGGTCATTAGAATACTGACAAGCTAATAAAATTGATCATTGTAAACCACTTTTTAAAATGCTAGAAATCCCGACTGTCATTAATCCATACATGTATGATGTTTTTGTATATATCAAAGAAAACAAACTAAATTATAACACCAGAAGTAAAATTCACTCATACAACACCAGAAACTGGAAGAGAGTGGATATACCATATCTTAGGTTGCAGAAGTCCTCTAGGTACTACAAGATTATTATTATTATTATTATTATAAAATGGAAAAAAAATCCAAGGTAACTTGCCAGGTTGATTGAAATTAGTGCATTGGTGTAGAAATGTATAAGAAACATACATTACAATCATTTTTTGGAGGGGTGAATACAGTGTACAATTTTGTAAATTTTAAGTCACAAATGCATATATTATTTTCGATATTATGGTGAATTTTAGGTCATAAAAATCCTGGCTCTAGTGATTAGAGAACAAAATGTAATTTGGATGTTGTCTGCTTTCCACAGCTATCTCCAAATTCTAAGAAAAATCGAGTTGAGAAGCCAGCAAATTATACTGGGCCACTGCAAGCAGCTCTTAAGGGGTTATCTCAGGATCAATTAATAGATGTGATCACCAACATCGTGTTGAAACATCCAAACCTGGAAGAGGTAAGGAGACCTCTGCCTAATAAGTTGCTTAATTTACTTGTTTTTTAATAGAAAAACCTTGAGGACTACAGTGAAATCCCCAAGCATTATTTTCCTTTATCATGTTCCTTCTTTTGGAAATGTTATAGTAATTAGTTAATATAATTTATTCTCACTTGGTATGAGACATGTTGGATGGTACTACAACGGCAGTTCAATAAGTACCGTGTTAAGAATGAAGATGCCAACATAGTCCCCTTTTAAGTATATGCACTTCTCCCAATGTTCCTGCCATGTTTTTTTCATCTCCAAAAATTAAGAATTGTCAACTCTGCAAAATATGCCTGCCTTCATGATGACTCCTCATTGATCTAATTTTTGTCCTTGCAAGTCATTTCTTCATATTTGGGAACAGGAGAATACAGAGGGTGTGGCAATGGAGTTTGTCAGCAGCAACTTCAGATGAATGTGCTGGGGCATTATCGTGGTGAAACAGAACTTTCTTCTGTGTAGTATGTTACAGTAATCGGCTCTTCTTTCTAATATGCAATGCGGCTATTTTTTTCTAATGCCTTCACACTTTTTGATGTTTTTATATACAGCCATGATGTTTAATATAATTTCTTTACTTTTTAGTGCAATTTCGTGTTGGTGGGCATTCTTTTAACGTTATTGTTTGTTTATTTACTTACTGCATAATGTAGCCATATTGAAGAGTGCAGCCAAACTATGCTTGTTTCTCCACTGAACGTAATGCTGCCAAGTTTTACCTGTCCCGAAATTACACTATCAAGCAAGACTAACACAAATGTAGTACCACAATTGAACCACATGGCTAACTAAACACTAACTTGGTTTGTGTAGGCTGAGTTATCGCCTGGTCAAATTTTGTTGCTCGTGCACTGCTTTGTACATAAACAATCCTACGACACTATAATGGAGTGCTCCGTGGGAAATACATGTATGAGTTCTCGGACTGGTTCGGCTACTGCTGTGAAGTGTGCATGCTGTCAAATGACACCAAGTATACTGCAAGGGGGGAAATTGTCAGTCCCAGTCACGTCATTTAAATCGACGAGTGCAAAATAGGTCGATGCAAGTATCATGTGGGTGCTGCCATTAGAGTGTAGAGTGTATTTGCATCCCTCCTGTTTTTGGGACATATCATCTGCACCTCATTCCCGCTGATAACCTCTGCAGTTGAGCGCCCTTATACTCATCATCATTCACCTTGATTCTGCTTGGACTTGCATGCAACGTCTTCACTTTGGGAATTTCTGAAATACACATATTTGTCATTAGTTGTTGCACCTCATTCGTTTCCACGTCGATCATTCCCAAGATCCAGTTGCCCTCTATGACGCGCCCAGGATGAAACTTGCATCGTACTATTTTGCATTCGTCGATTTGAACGATGTGGCCGGGACCGCCAATTTCCCCTCTTGCAGTATACTTGGTGTCATTTGACATCATGCACACTTCACGGCAGTAGCCGAACCAGTCCCATACAGTCCGTGAGCTCACACATGTATTTCCTACAGAGCACTCCATTATCGTCGTGTCGTAGGATTGTTTATGTGCAAAACAGTGCATGAGTAACAAAATTTGACCAGACAATAACTTAGCCTTTTCAAACCATATTCCTTTACACACGGATTGCATCACCTATGTCTGGGGCATTTTTGCAGAGGTTGGCTACAAGTTTTACATATCTTTCTCATGTTGGTTGCAACACGATAAGTGGCTGGTCGTCTGCTTGCGCATGTGTATACGTGCACCTTTGGACTTAGAAAATATTCTCGCGTTGCACAAAAGAAAGTTTTCCCAGTAATCCTTTTTCTAAGAAGCCAATGAGTATAACATCCTTTACATAACAAAAAGTCGCCCCATCACTTTTCTGGCTAATGGGACTGCCTTTGCCTTTTTAGGGTGGATTCTCCAGAAGCAGCCCATTATTTTGATTGACCTTCGGATTTCACTAAAGCAGCTGCCAACGCAGCTTTGAAGTTGAAAGCCACAGTTGCTTGTTTTTCTCTGTGAGCACATGCAGCACCCATTTGGGCCAACAGCTTTTGCATCTCCAACTTATGCAAAATATGAATTGCTGTTCTTGTTGGTACATCTTTGGCCTCTGCCACTTAGTAAACTTTTGTTTGATAGTCAGCGAGAATCGTATTGTGGACTTTTTTGATGACTTCCTCAGTAACCGCATCTACAGGGCATCCTTGGTGCTCCTTATCAAAAATGGATATTTGACCATATTTAAATTTGTTATAACAATATGTCATAGAAGGCATAAACAGCATCCAGTTTCGCTTTCATTTCCTTGTAAGTTTTCCCATCTAAAAATATAAAGCAAATTGCTGAACAGTACTGCACTTTTTTCCATTTTAGCAAAATCAACTTATTAAAATGTCTGTAAAATCCAAACTAACCTATGAATCAACACCAAATTTGTTTTGATAACGTGTAAGAATAACAGTACATGATAACACAAACTTCCCTTAGCAACACAATATATTGTGTACTTATTGAACTGCTCTCGTATTTCTATTAAAACTTGTTATAAATAGTTTAATATGTAAGTCTTTGATGCTTCAGCAAACTTCCTCTTTTGCAAGGAGGTATCAAAAGAATAAATATGGAAAATGGATGAGTATTAAGAAATAATGTCGATAGTCGGGCCTTAGAGGCTGAAAATTGACACAATGGTTTCCAAAACTAGTTGCTCAATAATAAAAAATGTGACAAAGTGTTAAAAACTGGCTTCAAATAGAACTTTCAATTTATATTGCTCCGATAGTGTCAACATGAAAAATGCAATGTTTTGGCCAGGATTTGAACCACGGATCTCCATTCATAATTGTATTTGTGCAAAATCACACTTACAGCTTTCATTACTGTTTAGGAGAGAGATTCAATATATTAATGTTATTCCAATGTGTAAGGACTATGATACAATGAAGCACAAAATTAATGTAATTTTGAGTCAACTAATACTCAGTGCTCCACTTATTGCTAGTACTTACCTAGAATGCGTTTCGTTAGGATCTTCCTAACATCGTCAGCTGTTGTCGACTAATGGATGTTGGTTTGGTGAACTCCTTGGAGGTGATAGCGTACAATAGCGTACCATATTTGGAAGGAGAATCATGATATAGAACGAGAAATCCACTTATTAAAGTGTCCAAGGACCAGCTGCATTAACCACATAGGAAAAAATCTTCATAAAAAAAATATGAAAGAAAATTGTTTTATTTCAACACTACCTTTGAAGAAAACCGAAACTTGAAGTTCATCAAGATACCGACAGAGATGCACCTATCGCCTCCAATGAGTTCACCAAACCAACATCCATTAGTCGACAACAGCTGATGATGTTAGGAAGATCCTAACAAAATGCATTCTAGGTAAGTACTAGCAAATAAGTGAAGCATTGAGTATTATCGACTCAAAATTATATTAATGTTAATTCAGTTATATATAGTTTTTAAATTTTTGGTTCACAGGAAATCAAAGGGTCATTGCCGGCTCCTGATTTGCAGCCTTTGGGAGAACGTCTGAGTTACCTGAAGAAAAATATTTTTAAGTCTTTGCCTAACTCTCGGCTGACTTCCAAGACTGATTCGCCAGCATATAGCAGAGCTGCCACTCATGTGCTTGCATTCAAGGTATGTTGCATATTATTCTGCATTTGATTGCTTTTGCTGGGACTTGAATCACAGATCTTCAGCTTGCTGTGTTATTACTCTGGCCAATCAAGCTACCATGGCAACACCGTGATACAACTAAATTCTTCAACTGACTTTATTTCCTCTGGTAAACCACAAGGTATTCTCAAATTCATTATGAGACTCACTCATTTGAGAGACTTGCCTGACCCTAATTCCCTTCCTTTGCCACAAGATTCAAATCGCCAGACTCGCTGATTTGCATGACTTTGCAAGACTAACTTCATGAGAGTGTTAAAATGAAATGAAATGTGTAGTGTTTAACACTCGCTTTTACTACATACAGCACCGTAGGCGATATGAGAGTGTTACTTGCATATCCAGGGAAACTTTGCAGAACTTGATGAAATTAAAACATATGGAAAGTTCTAGTTCTTTGCTAATAGCGCTTATTATTCCAATGTGTAAGGACTATGATACAATGAATCACAAAGTTAATATAATTTTGAGTCGAACTAGTACTCAATGCTTCACTTATTGCTAGTATTTACCTAGAATGCGTTTTATTAGGACCATCCTAATTTCATCACCAAACCAACATCTATTAGTCGACAACAGCTGATGTTAGAAAGATCCTAACGAAACGCATTCTGGATAAATACTAGTAATAAGTGGAGCATTGAGTATTAGCGCTTATTATATTTATGCTGAGTGAAAATGCATTGTATCTTGTTTACAGTTCTGACCTTGGCATAGCAGCCATGTTAAAATAGCAATCATATGAGGGGGGGAAAAAAGAAACTCCCTCTATTTTTTGTTGCAAGCTAAAGTTTTTACCGGCATATTGTAATTACATTTAACCAAGGATAAGACAGCCAGTAAGTTCTTTTTATTCTTTATAAATTTAGTGGTTTCATAGATTAAATTCTATAAAATGTGTAATTTATTGTATTTTATTTGATATTTTATTATTAAGTGCAGGCAACATTCTATGAAATGTGTTTTTTATACATGAAATGAACTTTCTTCAGACCATTAAAATATACAGTTAAATTATAGATGAGTCATATTTTTTACACAAGCTTCAGTTACGTACCTGTATTGAGGACTATTGTCGCGACTGGCGGCAATGCACACAAAAAGGGTTCGGTGTAGAGAGATAAGGGACGGATAGTGTAGCACGGAGATAAAGGGCTTGCTGAAACAGATAAAGATAGCCCTGAAATAAAAGGCTTGCGGAAACAAAGTTAGATAAATGAAAAATTCTAGTGACATCTTGATTGATAGAGAACATTCTACAATTGTTTGGAATCACGAATTGTGGTGTATAAAAAGAAGCCGTGGTCAGTTTATCGGACAGTTGTAAACAGAGTTGTAATGAGAGAGTGGTAATTGAACTAGAAGTTGAGTGAACTCTTGTTTGTGGTCAACGAACTTGAAAATTGTATTTGTGTATGTTACGTAATTCTGCTACTGTAAGGGTTGACCAAAGTGTATTTCTACGGAGATAAAGAACATTTTGTATTTCTGCAACTTGGACTTTTAATTCCGTGAACCCACAAAGTCACACTTTTGTTCGGATCATCAGCTCTATTGTGACTAAAGCTTGATCCAGTGGTGTGGGTGGTTCTGGAGTTGCAGCAGAGTGTAAAAAACATAACTCATGTATAATTATGTTTCGCTTCACTGTGGTGTTCCAATTCAGTAACATTTCGATCAAATACACAGTTTTAGTTAATTGATGGAAATTAATCATTTCTTCACACTAGCCGTATATAGGCTAAGGTTTTAGAAAGATAGTGAACACGAAAAATTCAATGCCATGGCCGAGATTTGAACCACGGGTCTCCTGGTTTCCGTCCAGTCGCTCTTACACATTGAGCTACCATGGCCAACTTGCCATCATGACATTAAATTCTCCATCTGACTCGTATATTTCCCCGTATATTTATCATTTAAAGATACCGGGGAAATATAGAGTCAGATGGAGAATTTAATGTCATGGCGACAAGTTGGCCATGGTAGTTCAATGGGTAAGAGGGACTGGAAGGAAACCTGGAGATCTGTGGTTCAAATCCCGGCGGCCATGGCATTGAATTTTTCATGTTGACTATCTTTTAAAATATACAGTGTTTATATTTGTATGTTGTTCATCATATTTTAATATTTTAGCAATTTTTTCTTTGTATTTTGCCTGTCTCTTTGATAAGTTTTCACAGTGATTTTTAATTAGTAGTAGAATATCAAAGAGTGTCAAAACTTCCTAGCAGCTTCAAGAAGATTAAGTTTGTGGTGCAATTAGGGGAAGCATTTGCAATAACTTATTTTTGTTAGAATTGTCAACTTTGTGGTATATAAATCTTGTTCTCATGATACGGTGTTTGCTTTTCAGAAATGTGTGGTGGATCAAGGACGGATGCTGGTGGAAAGCCAGCACTGGGAAAGTGTCCTAGAATATGTTTTCCTCGCATGGGTGTATGTGCGAGGCACTCCGCTGTGGGACAATCCACCGCACAATACTGCTCGCCGACAGTGTTTCAAATCTTTGGCAGCACAGTGCATGACTGCACTTAAGAGAGGCTCTTGGACCCCTGAGCAGTGTGATGAAATTGAGCTAAAGTAAGTGTTGCATATACTTAATTTTTCTGTTTTTTTTTTTTTTTATAGGTTCTTTGTAGGCAGAACATTTGAATGAGCAATTGAAAATGGATAAATTACACTTCATTTGCCAGTTTGTTCATTGCTATAAATTACACCATCAACAAAATGTATATGTGTGCCTCTGTAGCATATGTAGTAGCATCTCTGCCTCTTATTCAAGAGGTTCCCAGTTCAAATCTGTCAGATGAGTTATCTGGATAATATATTTTCCAAGGTTTTTTTTTTTCTTCTTTTTTTTCTCTTGTCCAGAAAGATGAATATCATATAACTAAACTCTGTGTGTAGCCCCGGAGTTTAACAACTACGGTGCCATACCAGGATGTGCAACGTTTTTTTCCGTCGCCAACTCCTATCTGCTTGGCAGCAATCCTGGACAGCTTTGGATGGCACACAACTCCGGGCAATAAAGGAGAGCGTACAACCCTGGCTAACTTCCTGAAGGGATAACCGGCGAGCCGAGGTGATACTCACTCGGCTGAGAATTGGGCACACACGAGGGACTCATGGCCATCTGTTAAGAGGGGAACCAGCCCCTGTGTGTGCTCCGTGTTCAGTACGCCTCACTGTGCAGCATATATTAATCGATTGCCCGCAGTACGCCAGCATTCGCCAGTCTTTGGGCTTGGGAGCTAACTTGTTCAGTATTTTAGGGGACGACCCAGTGGCCGTGGTTAAGGCACTGCGGTTTGTTTCAGAAATAGGTTTTAATAAACAAGTCTAACTTGTATTTTATATTTATTACTTTTAGAGATTTTAAATTATTAGTCTTTAGATCGTTTTTTATCTCCTTTTAACAGTTGAGTGTTTTTATTATATTTTACCTTTTTAGCTGAATTTTTGTAGCTTTCAGGTTTTGGCGTTGACTTCGGGCCCAAATGACCTTGTTGTCGACGGGCCCTAAAACACCACACACTCACTCACTAAACTCTGTGGACCCTCGACTCATTTGGCATTTCACCCATTTCATACATTGTCTGATATGACCTAACTGCTTAAAGGACATTAATAAAAGATCTTTTTTCTCCCCTGTAACAGTGATGAGAGGTTGATCTTTGTTTTGTAATATGAGGTTCCTTCAATAAATAACCAAACTAATTTAATTGTTACATGTGTTTGGAGGAATTTAGTAACAGTGACATCAAAATTAATCTCAGAAACTATTTGTAGTTGGTTTATTAATACTCGTCACTTACTTGTTTATATTTATGAGAGACTAGTTTCAAAGGCATTCTCCTCCATTTTCAATCTCTTTCCAACTGGCATCTGTTGTCTGCTCTCTCTCTGGTGGTGGAACTATGTACTTCTTTGTCAAATTATCTACTGGTGGGATTTCAAAGTTCATTACGCGATCCTTATTTTTCCATATGAATATGTTCTCCCATGTTGTCAATTTATTTTGGTTTATCACTCCTTTTAATAATTTTGGATTTGGATCAATGTCATGATTTTCATTCCAAAAATGAAGTGCTACTGCTGACTTATCTCCGTGTTTCAATTTGATGTTTCTAAAGTGCTCTTTGACTCTGGTTTTTAGATTTCTTTTAGTTTGACCTATGTAGCATTAATCACAATTCTTACAACTTATCTGGTATATTCCGGATCTGTTAACTGATGGGATTTCATCTTTTGTTTTTGAATTTAGCAATTTTAAAATTGAGTGTCCATTAGTAGGTGCCAAGGTGATATTTTGTTCCTTGAAGGTCTTTTTAAATTTATTAAATGTTTTTGGGTGATATGTGAATGAACTGAATATGCTGTTGCTTTCTTTTTCTTTTGTAAATGTGGTTGCTTCCTTAATGGTTTTCTTTAGTTTAGTGTTTCTAATTTTCTTCAACACCAAACTTTTGTTGTATCCATTTTCTTCTGCTATGTGTAGTATTGTTTTTTTGTTCTTTGAAATATTCTTCTTTTTCCATGGGTATGTTGACTAGTCTGTGTGTAAGGCTGTTTATTATTGCATGTTTATGTGTAATTGGGTTGTGGCTATTATTTTTTATGTAATTTTCTGCATGTGTTGGTTTCCTGTAAATTCCAAATTTTATTTTTGTGTCATTCCTGATGATATCTAGATCCAAGAAAGAGAGTTGTCCATTGATTTCCTTTTCTATAGTGAATTTTATAGTCCTTTCTTGCAGATTGAGTAATTTTAATGCATCTTCTAAATGTTTATTCGGTACAATTGTAAAGATGTTGTCAACATATCTATACCAAACTTTGAAGATCAATGGGAAGGACTTTTTAATTTGTGTTTCAAATGCACTCATAAATAAGTTAGCCAAAAAAGGTGAAAGTGGATTGCCCATTGATAATCCTGATTTCTGCTTGTAGTGTTTTCCATTAAAGCTGAAGAAGTTTTGTTCAATGCATATTTTTGTTAGAGAAATGTATTCTGCTGCTTCTATTGCTTCCATTTCTATTGTAGTTAGCCAGTTTTTTAATACAGTCTGTAATTTTTCTGTTGGTATGCTTGGAAATAAAGATGTGACATCAAATGAAACCAGTCTGTCATTTTTGTCCAAATTTATATCTTTGATTTTTCCTACTAAATCTAAAGAGTTTTTTAAATTTGCACTTTCAAATTTTGGGAAACTATTAAATTTATTTAGCAACCATTTGGCCAAATTATATGTGGAGGCATTTATACTACTAGTGAAAGGTCTCATGCCTTTCCCTGTTTTATGAATTTTTGGCAGCCCATATACTCTTGGTACTAGTCTCTCATAAATATAAACAAATAAGTGACGAGTATTAATAAACCAACTACAAATAGTTTCTGAGATTAATTTAATTGTATTTAAATAAACCGCCCTGGAGTGCCATGGCTGCACGTGGTGGAAAGGTGAATCCTTCCTCTAGCAGTGCTGTGAGTGCCAGTCATGCAGAGTCAAACAGTTGGGAGTTAGAGCCCGATACATGAGGTCATTGTGCCATTGGCACTCCACTTTCTGAAATACTTCTTTTTATTCTATACATGAGGTCATGTTTACTGCACCCAGCATGGAACTGAAATTGCAACAATGCGCATCAATAATGGTTTGTGTTGTTAGACAAAACTCCTATGAAATGGTGCAGCAAGCATTCAAGGACCAAACTTTAGGCAAAACACAAGTCTTGGAGTGGCATAAACGTTTCAAAGGGGGTCATGAAGACGTTCAAGATTCTCCCAGCCCTGGAAGACCCGTAACAGCAAAAATGGAAGACAACATTAACACAAATGACGCAATCGCGCGAGAAAATCGTCGCATAACAATTTAGAAAATTGCAAACATAATGCATTTGTCTGTTGGAACTGTAGATGATGACATTCACAATGATCTTCGCTATTGAAAAGTTGCAGCGAAATGGGTACCGCACGTGCTGAAGGACAAACAGAAGGCTCACCACATCATGCTGTGTCAACAATGCCTCGGAAGATTACGACATTACTATTCTCCTGTTGTTTTGGTTTAGGCCCCGAGGGTTGAAAAATGTTTAAATGTGGTTTGATGATCGATACAGAAAAGTGTGAAATTCAGTGGGTCATGTGATGATGCAATATGTATACAAGATGATGTAATGTTTTATTATTGGTAGTTGCAAAAATGATATTATGTAATGTGTTGACGAGGACCAGTGAAAAGAAGTTTATTTCGTAATTATAGAAACGAGAGGTAAAAATCAATAGTTGGATAAGAAATAATAGATAGCGTCTTTTGTATCATGATCTCAACATGAGTAGACATGTGTGGAAGTGCTAGATGTTTGCAAAAGTCTGGTTGCAAACCGGAGAATTTGAATTGTGTTTTAATTATCCATCAACAGGAGAAAAGTATTGTTTTAAATTGTGTAATTGATTTAAAATACAAATCGTATTGAGTTTGAGCTTCGGATTTAACTTAGAGAATTTCTTCAACCTCTTTGATTTCTTTCACATTAAATTCCCATACTCCAACTATCCGATCTTACGCAAACTGGAGCTACAATAAGAAACATTTGCTGCGACAACTCATTGCTGGCGGAGAATATCGAGAAACGACCGCTACAAATAACGTCTCAATGTGGTGATGAATCACATCATTGCTTCATCACCAATGGAATCCTGCTACACACTTAACCTTTTACTGCTCTCCAGAAATAAAAATCTAATGGTGTCATCAGGGGAATGGGCCGGCCGCAGTCCGCTGCTTATAATTTTATCGCCAACAATATGGCGGAGCTCTGTCACGGATGCCCCAGCAGTATGCGTGGTCGATTATTCTGCTGCAAAAACACATTTAATCTTTCAAAATGTCAGTTTATCGCACAATGTGCCTTGGATAAGCTTAAAGAAAGCATTCGTAGGGAAATTTAAGTAATAAGAATTTAATGGTGAAGCCTGGGGCTCAAGTAAGTTGCTACAAACAACGTATCTCAAATACGAGAACCCTAGTGGTTTTACTGGGAAAATATGTGAGCCAATTGGAGAATTTAATGTCAGGATGGCACGTTGGCCATGGTAGCTCAATAGGTAAGAGCGACTGGATGGAAACCAGGAGATCCATGGTTCATATCCCGGCCATGGCACTGAATTTTTCAGTTTGTTTCTATCCAAAACCTTAGCCTACATATATACGGCTAGTGTGGAGAAATTATTAATTTCCATCAATTATCTGAAATGATTGTTGATTGGATTGCTAAATTACCTTCAATAATCGAAAGATACAAACCTGAAAACAGCAAATAACGACAAGACAGGACTGTAGTTCTGTGCATTTCTGAATAAGTTATTGTGTTTAAGAGATAATAAATGTTTGGGAGGAAAATTGTCCAAGGAAAGATTGACTGTTTTCCTTCATTAAATGATAATCTGTCTTTAACAGAAATGTTTGAGATTCCCATTCTGCTGAAGACAGCTTTTACTGTATTAGCCATTGAGAACAAGAATATTGAAAAGCAGTAGTATGGACATTTGTGTACAAAAAAGGGAGATAATCCAAACACTTGAAAGCAAAAGTTGCATTCTAAGTGGTTGCTCTGATGGAGAGCTTATGATCAAGTTTAGGAGTAGCCCAGCATATACTCTATGAGGGTAAGTCAAAAATTATCCACAACGTAACTGCAACGTTTGTTACATTAGATATACTGAAATCTGTCTTAGGGTATTTGATTGTTATGATGTTGCAGTCCTGCTATGAAAGTTTGATCATCATTCCACAATTGTCTTCCTTTTGTTGCATATAGAACATGGCCGCTCCATTAAATGTTTGTACCAAAGAGGAACAACAATCAGTGATACAATTTTTGTGGTCAGAATTCCTATGCGGGACCAAAATCCATCAAACTTCACCAATAGTCACTCGTCTAACAGAACCATGTCACAGCTGGATCAGTTGTGGCCATAGCTGGTCGTCTGGCTTCTTCCTTGTGCATAACACTTGTGTGACCATTTTTGAGTTTTTCAATCCATTCAGACGAGTAGTGGCAAGACACTGTTCCTGTATTGTGCCAAAGGTCTTCGATGGCTTTTGGCCCGTGATACGCCTTCCTACCACAAAAATCAGATCACTGATCGTTGTTCCTCTTAGGTGTAAACTTCTAATCGAGCGGCCATGATCTATCTGCAACTTAAGGAAGACAAAATGTTGATCAAACTTTCATAGCAGGACTGCAAAATCATAACAATCAAATACGCTGAGACAGAATTCAGTTTGTCCAATGTGAGAAACGTTATAGTTACATTACAGGTAATTTTTCACCTTACCTTGTACTTAGTACTCAGTAAATCATATATATCAAATTGAAAATAAATGTAATACTAATGACAAGAGTTGTTTTGACAAGTATATTAACACAAGAAAGACTGCACCCGTCATTTTGATGGATGCGCTGCTTTAGAGGTCTTATTTCTTGTTTATATTTCTTTCTAAACTTCCCATGTTCTATGACTTTTAATAAATACTTATGACAAACACATACACAAAGAATTAAGCATTTTCAACCTTTCTAAAAACTGGTACAAAGAACTTCTTCTAGAAGGACCACCATCTGTAATTTTGACGGGTACGGAAGTGTGAACAATATACTTTGAATCTGTCGACATCTGTTGTTTTCCTTCCTGATTGGTTTATGGCACTCTGCAGACCCTTTGTCGATGCCCAAGTGATGCAATTCGTGCTACCACTTATGAATTTATGAGGTGTTGGAGCAAAAAACTTTCTGCTGAAGTTGTTATGGTGGAATATCGGAAGACCACCATTTTTCAGGAACACAATGAGCAGAAACAAATTCGCTGAACTTTTGTGGTTTATGTGATTTGATGACAAGGACACGCATTCTCAAAGACTAAGTACAGATCACTTTGCAGCTGCTACTCCTCTCTGCAATCCTTTTATTGCCATTTCCTTGCAAGGCTAGATGCTCTTTCATTCAATATATGAGCAATAAACCGGACAAATTTGGAATAAAGTTTTGGCTTGCAGTTGATGCAAATTCAAAGTAACTGGTGAATGGTTTTCCTCACCTGGGCAAAGACGATCAGCGCCCCACGGGTGTTCCTCTTGCAGAGCATGTTGTAATGCGTCTTATACAGCCCTTTGTTTTTTCAGGAAGAAGTATTACACTTGTCAATTTTTCTACAACCAAATTCCTTGCAGAAAGTTTTAAGTGTAAAAGTACAAGCATTTTGGGCACAGTAAAAAAATGTAGAAGGGAAATCCCTCAATCAGCAAAATCTGCTGCAGCACCTTTGCATATAACTGTACTTTAAGTCAGGTGACATAACTCTGACATGCTATTAGGGGAAAAAGAACAAAAATGTGCTCCTTTTGAGTTCAATGAATGACACAGTTACTATAAGTATCCTAAAAAGCTACCAGAATCAGCTGTGTACTACAATAACACCAAGTACGACATTGACGTCAATCAAATGGCTTGACTGTACACAGTGAAATACGGATGCATAAGGTAGCCTATGCATGTTTTTTTCAATGTGTTGGTCTTAGCAGCTATTAATGCATGGGTACTCTATAACAAAGTAACAGGTGAAAAAGTAAGCAGATGTATTGTATTTATTTCATCCTTTGGAACATAATACATATGTTATAGGACACGTCAGTTCAAGATACAAAGATAAATATAAAAAGTTACAAAAGACTAAAAACTGTAACAGATACAGGATCCAACAAAAGTCTAAAGTAGAAAAAGCAAATAAATATAAACTATATAAAGACCATAGAGAAATGCTATATAAAAGTAATTGTTCACAAATGTGAGTTTAGTCTAATTCATGATTTAATTCAATTTATTTTGTCCTTTTGTTTGATATCAGACACGAAGATTCTCTAAAATTACTAAACCTGCAAGATAATCACATCCAGTTTACTATGGAAGTAGAAAGAGACTACACCCTACCCTTTTTGGACCTCAAGATAACTAGAAATCGTCATGGTGTAGATTTTGGAATATACAGGAAGCCCACACACATAGATAATTACATAAAGAAAAATGAATACAACCCAGTTTCACATCAACTAGCTGCCTTTAGAAGTCTAATTCACCGGCTATACAACGTCCCACTGAGTAAGGATGAATTTTTGAAAGAACAACACATAAAAGACATAGCGGTATTAAATGGATTCAACCCAGCCATCATAAGAAACATGATGAAGAGGAAAGAAAAACTGAAGATAAGATCAAAAAATACCACTCTCACACCACTTAAAAACACAAATTGGCAATATAGAAAATTCACCTACCATCCATGGGCTTTTAGAAAATTTGAACGAATCTTCAAAAGACTAAACTTAAAACCAGCACCCCAAAACAAATTCAGTCTGAGGAACCTGCTAAATAAACCACTGAAAAATACAATCCCCAACAATTTGAAATCAGGAATTTATCAGATTAATTGTGAAACCTGTGAAAAAAGCTACATAGGAAAAACTAAGAGAAACTTGTTAACCAGGCAAAAAGAACACCAGAGGAACATTAAGTTGAAACAAACAGAAAAATCTGCAGTTTCACGCCATTTTTGGACAGAAAACCACAACATTAAACTGTTAAAATCTTTAAGAACACCCATAGAATTGGATATTTGGGAAAAAATATTCATAAACAAAAACTGTGATAAAGTTATAAATTTTGAAATCCCGGCAGTAAATGAAGTATTAAAACTTAGTGCCCCTAACACCAGATGGCAGAGTGATCGGAGCTCCGTAGTAGTGGAAGAAGAGGAAGGTTCATGTAGTCAGCAAACAGCTGAGGATGAGATCGAATGATCTTGAAGACGTTTCAATTATACAACAAGTAAGTGAAGTTTGAGTGTAAACATAGTGACTCATATATCAAACTCAAATATTTAAAAACTCTTTTACAGAATAAAAGGAATGTTGCAGTAAAAAGAGTTTTACTCCCTTTTTAAAATGTATAGTCATTATAGTATAATGTATAGACAAATGTATAGTCTTTTTATAAATGATGTCAGTTCATATAGAACTTAGCAGCAGGTATGTTTGTGGACCATGTTTAGGCAACGCTGAATACACGTGTGTTAGGTGCTACGATGCTGCATCTGGCTTTGAATGAGCGAAATCAGGTTTATAAGTGTTTTTTCTACTATATACTGTGGTCAAAGTATAAACTTGGAAGAAGCGTAGGGACAGTGAGGCACAAATTAGTGCAAAAGTGAATCGAGAATATACTGACACATTGCTTCACTCACACTGTTTATTCACAGGACATGTTTCAAGAGCTCTTGCTCCTATCATCAGCTGATACTCGACTAGTGCAAGTTGTAGAGGTTTCCTCTTTCTCCGTATTGTCAATAGATGGCGTGATGTACTTGTCAAAGATGTCTGGTGGTGGAGTTTCAAAATTCATGACTCTATGACGATTTTTGTTAATGAAGATTTTTTCCCATACGGAAAGGTCTATGGGGTGATTAACATATTTTATTAGAGATGTTTCCAAATTGATGTCATGTCTAGTATTCAAAAAATGAAAAGCCACTGCTGATTTTTCTGTTTCACCATTTTTAATGTTTCTTAGATGTTCTTTAGTTCTGATGTTAATATTTCTTTTTGTTTTTCCTATATAAATTTTAGGGCAAGTTTCACATTTGATCTCATAGATTCCTGGTTTTTCTTTGGTAGTGATTGAATTTTTGGGAGGGCCTTTTAACAAATTTCTGATATTAAACCTATTTTGAGGTGCAAGAGTTATGTTGTGTTTTGAGAAGATTTTTTGGAATTTGTTATAGGCTGATGGGTGGAAGATGAATTTTTTAAAAAGTTTTTTCTCTTTTTCTCCTGTAGGTTCTAGGGTGGTGGTTTCTTTTATTTTCTTAGCTTTGTTGAGTCTGTTAACTGTTTTGTCTACTAAATTTGGGTTGAAACCGTTGGATATAGCTACTTTTTTTATGTGTAGGTATTCTTCTTGATAATCTTCTCTGTTTAGTGGAAAGTTGATCATCCGAAAGACGAATTGTAGTGGTGTAGTTCTAAAGAAATGTTTGAAATTTAATATAACACCCATTTTCGTCAGAAAAATTGTTAAACAAAAGAATAAAAGCAAACATCAAAAAGCAGCAGAAAAACGTGTAATTAAAATCTAAATAAACCACCACTACAATTCGTTACATTCCACAGAATTAAAAATATACGAACTACACCTAAAAGTTTCGAAATGTATGAATCCGGCCATGTGGTTTAACTTAGAAAATAATATGCTGTCAATGCTTAATTTGAAAATGCGTAATGCGATTTGAAAATGCGATTAATTTTTAAGCTTAAAATGTTAATTGTACCATGTAATTCTTCAAACAAAAGTAAAATTATATACTGGTAAGCTGTATAGATAATATTAAATAAAAAGGGCAAATAGAACTGCACCCATCACAATGATGGGTTGGTCCTTCTAGTGTTAATGCCACATCCTTGCTGTTCCAGACTGGAGAGTTGTGCTGCCGACAGTGAAGACATACAAGCGTGTGTGAAACAGCTGAATGCTATTCGTAAGAAGAATTAGCAATCCTGGTTGATATCTGTACAAAAGTGCCTCATTTTTAAGGACGTGATTACAACTCCGTAATTTTATGCTTGTTGCTTTTATTACGTAAATAATAAGTTATTATTGTAATTTATGATTCTTGGACTAGTTTTAATAAAACTACTACTTTAAGCACTTACCTGCAATGATTTGTAGCTCTACAAAGTTTATTGTAAAATGTGTATTGTAGTGAATTGACAACATGTTTTGATGAGGAACACAGTTCCTTTGAATCCATGTGAATGAAGTTTCTTAAGGCTCATCAAGTACAAATAGCAATAAAATTAATGAGCCATGCTTTGCATAAACAATGAAAGGGACCATTTTTATTAATGTAAATTTTAACTCATTTGTACATTGTTTTGAGATCAATAAACTGTCTTAAAATTTTATTGTTTTTGGATTTGTTTAGATTCATCTAATAGTTTTTGTTACAGAGTCTCATTGGTTGTGTATGAATGTACTTTCCTCTTGCAAAGTGGTTATTTTTAATTTAGTGGAATCCACTAAAGGTTAATTAAATTAAAAATTGATATACAGTAGAACCTTGTTCACCCAGATCAACTGGGACCCGGGTCGTTCCAACTTAACAAAAATTCGGGTTATCCTGAGAATGATGGCAAAACAATAAAAATACATGTATATTACCAATTACCATTAGCGATGACCATTTAAACCCTGCATGGTCCAACAACAGATAACCAATAAATACAACATAATAGCACAACGCTTAATAAATACACATTCCATAAATACGTAAAATAGGAAGCTATTAACAGTGAAGCAAACAAATATATATGCAAATATAACAATTTGAAACTTAAAAACTTCACTTATCTGATAAGAAATTACGAATGTTTTCTTATAAATTCATTAGGATTGCGGTTTTGTGAATATTTTATTCACATCCTCAGCAAGAGCCTTCAACAATCTCGTCAACGTTACAGTCACTAGATGTCACTACGTTTTTGTCAGTACTACCAAAATCTGAAATTGAAACAACTATAAAAACAGAATTGACTGCCGGTATTTCAAAGTTCATTATGTGATGTTTATTTTTTTAAATAAATATCTTTTCCCAAGCCATTAAATCTATCGGTCCATTTAATTGTTTTAATGATTTAACTTCTGGATTTATTTCATGGTTAAATGACCAAAAATGATCTGCCATGGCCGATTTATCAGTTTGTTTATACTTAACGTTACAAAAATGCTCTTTTTGGTAATTTAACCATGAAATGAATCCAGAAGTTAAATTATTAAAACAATTAAAGATCTTAAAAACTTAGTAGTTTTATTGACACTCGTCACTTTTCTATATTATTGAGGTACTAGTTTCAAAGGCTGTTACCTCCATTTTATTTATTATTATTTTCAACCTCTCTGCAACTAGCATCTGTTGTCTGCTCTTTCTCTGGTAGTGGAACTATGAACTTGTCAAATTAGCTGCTGGTGGGATTTCAAAGTTCATGCAGTCCTTATTTTTCCATATGAATATGTTCTCCCATGTTGTCAGTTTATTTTGGTTTATCACTCCTTTTAATAATTTTGGATTGGATCAACATGGGAGAACATTTTAGTTAATTGATGGAAATTAATCATTTCTCCACACTAGCTGTATATAGGCTAAGATATTTGATTGATAGAATCAACATGAAAAATTCAATGCCATGGCCAGGACCCGAACCACGGATCCCCTGGACCCCGCCCAACCGCTCCCAACCCCAAGCCAACATGGCCAATGTGCCATCCCGACACTCGGGGCTCTCGCATCCGAGGGAAATGTGTGAGTCGAATGGAGAATTTGGTGTCGGGACGGTGCGTTGGCCATGTTGGCTAGGGGGTGGGAACGGCTGTGCTGGAGCCGGGGTATCCGTGGTTTGGGTCCCGGCCATGGCATTGAATTTTTCATGTTGACTATCTATGGGAGAACATATTCATGTGGAAAAATAAGGACCACATAATGAACTTTGAAATCCCACCAGTAGATAATTTGACAAAGAAGTTCATAGTTCCACCACCAGAGAGAGAGAGAGAACAGACAACTACAGATGCTAGTTGGAGAGGGATTGAAAACGGAGGCAATGGCCTTTGAAACTAATTCCTCAATAATATAAAAAGGTGACAAGTGTCAATAAACCAACTACAAATAGTTTTTACGATTAATTTTGACATCACTGTTACTAAATTCCTCCAAACACACATGATTAAAGATCTGATAGATTTAAAGGTTTGGGAAAAGATATTTATTTTAAAAAATTAACATCGCCTAATGAATTTTGACATACTGGCAGTTGATTCTGTTTTTAAATTTGTTTCAATTTCAGATTTTGGTAGTACTGACAAAAACATAGAGACATATAGTGACTGTAACGTTGACGAGATTGTTGAAGGCTCTTGCTTAGAATGTGAATAAAATATTCACAAAATTGCGATCCTAATGAATTTATAAGAAAACATTCATCATTTGATATAAGTGAAATTTTTATCTTACAAATTATTGTATTTGTATATATGTTGTACGGCCCTTTAGAGGCAATATATGACTAGGGTATCATTAAAGATATTCACAAATTATTAAACTTTCATTATTTTGTTTCACTGTAGCAAAAGCTGTTCTTTGTGTTTAACGCATCTAATTTGTGAGTCATTTTGGTTTGCGTGCATACCAACAATATGTATATATTAGCTACGTAAGTTCTCCAGTTCAAGGTTTTTAGGGTTCAGTTGATGCTACTACGTGAGATAGTCATTGCATATGTTGTCACACACAAGCTGCAAAGAAACAAAGTTTCTTAGTGTCATGTGTGAGGTGCATATAGAGGAAGGGGAGGTTTGAGTCACAAATCTGTTGCATAGCAAGGGTTGAGTGCAATGAACTCAAACACAATGGCAAGAGCATTCGAGTAATGTATCTGCTGCGAATAGCAATTTATAGTCTATAAAACAAGTCTTCATTTACTATGCTAAACAAAATTTTTTGTTTTTGTTTTTCTTCCAAAACTGGTCTGGGTTAACAAGGTTTTACTGTAAGCATGCAGTACTGAAATATGGAGGTCAATTGTATTATTCTGTCTTTATTACAGTGTGAGATGACTGGTGAACATGAGGCTTACATTTGAAGATCCATGGTTCAAATCCCACAGGCCCATCCTACCTGAAAGTTTTCCAGGTATTTCCATTCCTTATAATAGACCTTTATTTTGGAACTACCTTAGCTTATGCCTGAACATTCTTCCCAAAATTCTTTTCCTAGATATTTCATTGCATGTATTATCACTATTATGTGTTTCAAATGGGGCGGTGAGTAACCAGTCAAAGCCCTCCGGTGTTGTCATATTGCATTCCCTGCAAGTGGCGTGTGATGAGCACCAGCTGAATCTGCCTCAAATGCTATTTGCGCTAAGACAATTCAAATTTTGCAAAAAGCGATCCATGAGTAAGGTAGGGTGTAATGTGTGTAACATAACTGTACAAACCCCATATTTTTAGCTGAAATAGTTTTCGTAATACAAATAAAGTACCAATATACAGCGTGGTGCACGATAAGTCACCTGAGTTGTTTCATGAATAACACATTAGTTGCTGATAAGATTTGTAATTTATGCAGAAGTAGAGAATACAACTTGGAAATACATCCTAATGAAATCACATGTTCAATATGACTGTTTTGTTTTACAACCTCTTCAAGTTGCACTCATGCATTTGTAATGACTCTTCGACACAAATATTCTGGAATGATGCTGCATAACTCCACAATGATGGCCCTAATTCGCACTGTATTTTCAGGTTTTATGTGGTACATCTC
This sequence comes from Mantis religiosa, assembly GCA_030765055.1. Classification (NCBI taxonomy): domain Eukaryota; kingdom Metazoa; phylum Arthropoda; class Insecta; order Mantodea; family Mantidae; genus Mantis; species Mantis religiosa. The sequence goes on from CM060960.1 coordinate 43,646,042, forward strand.
TTTAAGGAAACTCCAAATGAAGTCACATGGTTTACTGACCGGGCTGTGGGGCAGCCACAATCCTGCTCCTGCATAAAGATGGTGTAGCACTGCTTCTTGGTCTTGCTCGATTGCCCACCTTGCAAACTGTAGTCTCTGCTATTATCTCTCGCAGTAAGCTTATGTGCCACAGCCATCTTGTATGTATACAATTGAAGCTCAGATTGGGTAATTCTTTATACAGGTCGATGTGAAATTCCCAACTCGGCACTGGCTGTTATTGTTGATTTACTTGAATTATGAGTCAAAGCCACTCGAACTGCTTAAATGTTTTGCATGTGGCTGCTTACGTTCAAAACCAGATCCAATACCTGCAAATTTGTAATGTAATTGCATAGATTTGAAAATCATTAGAACACCAACAGGATTACAATTTGGAATATACCGAAAAGCAACACATGTTGACAATTACATTAAATGCAACCCATTCAACCCAGTACAACATCAATATGCAGTATTCCATAGTTTAGTTCACAGATTAATCAACATTCCGCTAACAAAAACAGAATATGAACAGGAGTACGCTCACATACACCAGGTTGCCGAACTGAACAACTATAACACAAATTTCATCAAAAAACTGGTCTATAGACACAAAAAAAACAAATACTTAAAGGACATTACTACGTTAAAAAAACTAGAAAACCCAAACACCAGATATGGAAAATTTACATTTCATCCAAAATACTTCAAAAAATTTGAAAAGATATTTAAGAGCTTCAACATAAAATTAGCACCTCAAAACAAACACAACATCCGCAACTTACTAAACCACCCTCTAAAAATAGCACACCGAAAACTCAATTATCAGGCATTTACCAAATGAGTTGCCAGGATTGTGACAAGATATACATTGGTAAGACCAAAAGGAATCTAGGAACAAGAATGAAAGAACACGTCAGAAATATTAAATTCAAACAAATGGACAAGTCGGCCGTATCACATCACTTTTGGTCTGAGAATCACAACATAAAACAAGAAATAGAACTGATCAAACAGGCAAAGAAACCTCTGGAACTACAGATTTGGGAAAACATATTTATTACGAAAAAACAGGACCTCTTGATGAATTTTGAAATTCCCGCGGTAGATGACGTCATCAAACTTACCAGGACTTTAGATGGCAGCACAACACCAAGCCAGATGCAGACACCGGATGCATCATCAGTCTACCACAGAGCTGACGATAGGGGAGAAGTCCCCAGAAACTACTCTTCATAAAAAACTTGTAAGTGGAGAAAAGTATATACAAGGTTGACTCACTTGCCTAATTTTAGTAACAATGGCACTCCACTTTCTGAAATACTTCTTTTTATTCTATAATTGCATATTGTCTGTGGGCTGGGAGTCCACCGTGAGCATGAAACTTTCTCTGTGTCAATATAACACTTTGTTACTGCGAACATTAACACAATCTTCGACTTTTGTGCAACGTCAATCATCCTTTGTCTGCCATCATGGCAAACTGAAATGGCAGACTCAAAACTGAAGCAATGAACTCGTAATGACATGTGGAGTAATTTCCATGAACTGTACGAAGTTGAGCACACAGTTTGAAAGTTATTGCTCCAACAGTATACTTGTAGGATCAAAATTCAATCAGGTGACTTATTGTGTGCCACCCTGTATTATATAGGTAGCAATGCTTCACGAGGTAAGCACTGTAATGAACATTATTGGTTGGAAGTATGCATGTATGTATATTTGTAAACGCTTGACATGACGTAATAAAAGAATTACTTCGAGTAAGCCAAGGTTTAAAAAGAAAGGTTTGTCAGCTGGATCAACTTACAATTGAAATGAGACACGAGGTAATCTGCCTTCCCTTTTATCACTGCCAGTACAATCCAATTGAGTTAATGTGGGCTTACGTTATGTTGCAAATGGAAATATTTTTAATTTACATTGAACCACTTATTCACAAAGAAATTGACAAGATAACACAAGCCTGAGAAAACTATATGAGACACGCAGATAAATTACAAGACAATTTCTGGGAAGAAATAGCATGTTATGAGTGTTGAGGCCACCAGGAACAGTGGTGGCAGCTCTGATGAGCAGAATCGATATTTTTTGTAACTTTCTGGTGTAGGTTGGCTGCTCTGCCGATAGAAGCTTGCGAGGCATCATGGACGGTGTGTAGAAGCAAGTGTTTTGTAATCACAGTTTGTAATGCAGTAATTTGTGGTAATAAATAGTTATTTTGAAAGTGTAACTGATTTGATTAGTGAGCTACCAGGGAGATGTTATTGCTCGTAACAATGAGATTTTGGAGCCTGTCATAAATTTGCAACACTTGGATGATGAAGATGGTGACAATAATGAATTGTTTGTTGACATGACATTTACAGCTATATGGATAAGCCACTGGCATTTCCGCTGGATTAATAAAATAGGTAATCCATAAACTAATTATAGCAATTTTGAGTCGAACTAATACTCAATGCTCCATTTATTGCTAGTATTTACCTAGAACGCGTTTCGTTAGGACTTCCTAACATCATCAGCTGTTGTCGACTAATGGATGCCGGTTCAGTGAACTCCTCGGAGGTGATAGGTGCGTCTCTGTCGGTATCTTGATGAACTTGAAATTGGGGTTATCTTCAAAGGTGGTATCGAAATTAAACAATTTACTTTCATATTTCTTTATAAAGATTTTTTCCCACGTGGTTAATGCAGCTGGACCTTGGACACTTTTTAGTAAGTGAATTTCTCGTTCTATGTCATGATTTTCCTTCCAAAAATGGTACGCTACCGCCGATTTATCTATTTCTTTATTCCTTATGTTCCTAAAGTGCTCTTTAAGCCTAATGTTCACGTTCCTTAAAGAGCACTTAAAGCACTCGTTAGGCTTAAAGAGCACTTTAGGAACATAAGGAATAAAGAAATAGATAAATCGGCGGTAGTGTACCATTTTTGGAAGGAAAATCATGACATAGAACGAGAAATTCACTTACTAAAAAGTGTCCAAGGTCCAGCTGCATTAACCACGTGGGAAAAAATCTTTATAAAGAAATATGAAAGTAAATTGTTTAATTTCGATACCACCTTTGAAGACAACCCCAATTTCAAGTTCATCAAGATACCGACAGAGACGCACCTATCACCTCCGAGGAGTTCACTGAACCGGCATCCATTAGTCGACAACAGCTGATGATGTTAGGAAGTCCTAACGAAACGCGTTCTAGGTAAATACTAGCAATAAATGGAGCATTGAGTATTAGTTCGACTCAAAATTGTATTAATTTTGTGCTTCATTGTATCATAGTCCTTAAACAACAGAATAATTATAGCATTTCAAATGTGCATAATATTCAAATATACATTGTGCAATTGCGATGTCAGCAACTGCTTTATTATAAAAGTTTGGAAAATTCATTTTGGGTTCCCTTTCCTGTAGCATCATTGTCTAGGATAATGTGCAAGAGAGAGAGAGAGAGAAATATGAAAAGAATGGGGGTAAAGAAGTGGCAGATAACGGATCTGATTGGTGGCGATCCAGAACTCTTCCCATTTGAAACACACAATAGTATCCACTACCTGTGGTACTGTATGAAGTAAGAATGGATGTTAAATATTAATATTCCATCTTTATACAGGTCTAATCCTGCTGGCTGGGAATTTGATGTAAACAAAGAGAAAGTGCTGAAATACTAGTCTGTAGATTATATTACTTTGCACTGGGCAAAGAATATCCACTGTCTATATAATGCATGCTTCTGACCTGAACCACCTGACCAGCATAAATACACATTAGCTGGGTTATTTCTAAGTGAAGTAGCTGAAACAGCTATCAAATGCTTCTGTTATCTTCTGACAAAACTTACAAATCCAAACAAAAGCACCACTTTTCAAAAATGTCTCTTAGAGGTGTTTCACATATACTAAAATGTAATATTTAGAGCGAGCATTTTTGTTACCGAATGTTTAGCTGATTGACTTGTTTGTCGTGGTATAGCAGTGATGCAATCAGGATGAGGGGATTGTTCTGCAGATTAACGTGGTGCTTCTGCTGTGAACATTGGAAATAGTTGGTCATTGAGAGCTGTGTATACTGCTATATACGAGGTGTGGCAATTAAGTAACGAGACTGCGCATCTCCTATTGTGTAGATGTAAGGTGGGAGGTTGGTAGTGGAGTACACTTGAACCTTGAACCTTCAAGACTAACCACCATTAGTCTCGTGTCTCTGCTTTAGTTGGCCTCAGCCTTGGTTGTAGAGGATGTTGTTTTGTAGTAGTGCCACAAGCATGGTGAACTTAAAAATCGAGCAGTGCATTAACCTCAAATGCATTGTGTAATTAAAAAAGTTGCCAAAGGAATGTTTTCATATGTTATAGAAAATATTTGGTGATAATGCTATGTCACATGCATATTTGAATGGTGCACATGGTTTTCAGAGGGTCAGGAAGAGGTTGAAGGTGAAGAACCTGCCAAGTAAAAAGTGAAGGCAATGCTTATCATTATTTTTTGATATCAGGGATGTTATCATGACTGTATGCCTTGAGGGTGAATCAGAAATCCTATAAAGAAGTCCTAATCAAGCTGAGGTAAAGAGTAAGGAAGAAAAGACTGGATATGTGGAAGAATGATGCGTGGATTCTGCATCAGGACAATGCGCCAGCCTACAATGCCATACCTGTGAAACAGCTTTTAACGGACAAGCACATTTCCTGTGCTTGAACATCCTCCATATTCACCAGATCTGGCTCCCTGTGACTTTTTTCTGTTTCCAAAAGTGAAACGTATATTTAAGGAAACATATTTTCAGTAATTGTAAAAACTATTTATAGTTAGTTTATTGACACTCGTCACTTTTTTATATTATTGAAGGACTAGTTTCAAAGGCTGTTGCCTCCATTTTCAACCTCTCTCTAACTAGCATCTGTTGTTGTCTGCTCTCCTCTCTCTGGTGGTGAAACTATGAACTTCTTTGTCAAATTATCTACTGCTGGTATTTCAAAGTTCATTATGCGGTCCTTATTTTTCCATATGAATATTGTCACCCGAATATCGGAACTCCCGATAGAACCGGCTGGCGGCAGGGGAGCAGGAGACGGGAAACGGTTGGCCACGCCCACCCATTTGTCTTATAGCGGTAACGAGGGGTGGCTGTAAAAACATCACTGTGCCGTCTCTTTCCCCTCCCCATTGAGTTCTCGAACATACAGGATATTTCATCTAATCCGGAACCTTCTAGATTTGCCAGTTGGTCCTATATAAGCAGCGCGTCGGGCTGGAGGAAAGTCAGTTCTTGGCGAGCAGCTGTGAGGAGCGCCCAGTGAGGGGACGGACTGCGTACGTGCGTCGGAGGAGTGTACGTAATTGCGAGTGCAAGTGGAACTGTAACGGACGAACTGGTGAATTGTAATTGTGTGCATTACGTAATTCTGTGTGATCGGCAAGTGTTCCGATTGTAATTTGGTTGAAATAAAGAACATTTTTGAGTGGTACAATCAGACTTTTAATTTCACGAACCCACAAAGTCACAATATGTTCTCCCATGTTGTTAGTTTATTTTGGTTTATCACTTCTTTTAGTAATTTTTGAATTGGATCAATGTCTTGATTTTCATTCCAAAAATGAAATGCTCTTGTTTCTTTTCTTCGTGTTTCAATCTGATGTTTCTAAAGTGCTCTTTGACTCTGGTTTTTAGATTTCTTTTAATTTGACCTATGTCACATTTTTCACAATTTTTACAACTTATTTTGTGTATTCCCAATCTGTTAGCTGATGGGATTTCATCTTTTGTTTCTCCACACTAGCCGTGTATAGGCTAAGGTTTTTGATAGAATCAACATGAAAAATTCAGTGTCATGACCGGGATTTGAACCACGGATCTCCTGGTTTCCGTCCAGTTGCTCAATGTTTAATTTCCGTCAATTAACTAAAATAATATGAGTTAAATGATGAAGCCTGGGACTTAAGTACTTACGATAGTAAGTTGCCACAAATGGTGTATCTCGGATGCGAGAGCCCCTAGTGGTCTACCGGGGAAATATATGAGTCAAATGGAGAATTTAATATCAGGATGGCACATTGGCCATGGTAGCTCAAAGGGTAAGAGCGACTGGACAGAAACTAGGAGATCCGTGGTTCAAATCCTGGCCATGGCATTGAATTTTTCATGTTGACTCTATCAAAAACCTTAGCCTATATACAGCTAGTGTGGAGAAATGATTAATTTCCATCAATTAACTAAAGTAATTCTGGTATTACATTGTTCTTAATAATTGGGCAATGATTGTTATTTTTTTCTACCGTCTGTATTATGTCATTGATAAGCAAATTGAACAATACAGGGCTAAGCTTACAGCCTTGTTTTAATCCCATTCTCTCTTCTACTAATTCCGAACGACTTTTGCATAACTGGTAAACAAAACAGACAAAACCTTACAACACAAAACAAGTAGAGCCTGTTAAAACACACAATTTATATCAAATATATCTGCATGAAGGAGACGAAATCGTTAAATATTTTTAGAAGTTTTGTTGTTGAAAATAAAATGTGTTGGCGATGTGCACTGCTTGGAGCATCAGAGTATATTTTCTGTCATCAGAATTTGTTAAATATATATTCTAATCAAATTTCTGAGAGAATCGAGATATTCGAAAAATGTTCCATGTAAGAGCTAGTCTGGGGGTGAGACGATCTTCAATCTTCGTATTGCATCCTTAGAAGATCTGAGCTTAAGTTTGTGCGCACAACACATAAGTATTTGTCTAAAAGTTCAGAAGGCCCCAAAACACTAATTTGACTATCAAATTTTTGGGTAGAGCACAGTACTTCCCCTGCTTACTATTGTGTGGTATTGTAAAGAACGGTATCGAAGAGAGGCATTGGAAATATATTGAGAGCAGAGGAGTCAAATCATAGCAGTTTTTGGAAGGAAGTGAGAACAAGAGTACAAGACATAGGTAGGGAGATTTTGGAAAGTATAGAAGAAAGGGAATCTTTGAAATTTTACAAGCAATTAAAGACAGAATGGGGTAGGGAAAAATATATAGATCAATGTGACAAAATTGGAAGAGAAGGCATAGCATGGATGAGAGTAGGAATAATATATCTAAAAGAGTTGAGAAGTAACGAGGTAGGGATATAGTGAATTTTGTGGAGAAGAAGAAAGCACTGTTCATTACCTGGATAGAATATGAGGAGCTAACAAATTGCAGGAGAAAAATATGGGATAAGAAGTGGGACAGTGTGAACAAAGACGTGGCATTACGCATGTTAACGGGGATGGGTGAAAAGAAAAATAGATGTATAGGAGAATTCTTATATAGGTTAAGAGAAAAGTGGATTTGGACAAAAGAAGCGAGGGTCAGGAGGAAATGACAAGCTGCTCAGGAAAACCAAAGGCTTATGGCCAAACGACCTGAGTCAACAAGTGTATCTTAGGTCAGCAATTTCATATATTTGTACAGGAGGTATAATAGTGATTGTTAGGTATCAAAGGCATTGTAATGGAAACTGTACAAATAAATACTCTTGTGTGGTAGAAAAAGTAAGAAATAAAGAGTTAGACCAAGTTCTGAGGTTGGCTGATGTTGCTGCTCAGGAGCAGGAAAATGCTTTTTAAAAGTTCTGATGTGCATCTTAAAATTGTAGGAGCAAACAGCTGCTGTGATGTTAGCCTTGAGGAAACATTAAGGATGTGCAAGTGGGAGGCACAGATCCGTAGCTTCAAGAGCAAAACATTCCTACTTATGTATATTTTTCTTCATAAACGTTACTGCCTTCCTTCTTTGCACAAAGCACCAACAGACCTTTAATCCTATCAGAAAAATTAAGACGTTTTCAGGAGTCTTCTTGTTGTGCAAGTCTTGATATTAACATCTTCTTCTGTTCGATAACAAAAGATGAACTATCGTAATCTCACGAGAGGTTACCCACATGGATATTTGTGTAATCTATTGTTGGTGTCGCCTTAACGAAGTAAAACGTTTATTTTTTTCCTTCTACGACGATTTGACTCTAACTATATCCATGGCAACATCTTTGTTGATACTGATTAATTTGCTGATTTACGCGACTGAATCTGATAATATTGTACCAGTTTGAAAAGGAAAGGGTTGTAATTTTAATGATGGTTGGTTATGGAGACAGGCAACATCCCGTCGCAAGGCTCCGAATTCATTTAATGCCATACGATATGTATCTTAAAGAACATCTAGTTCTCGTTTACGTGATCCAAAAGCTCTTCACAGATGGCGAGGCGATGCTCTTTGTGGTCGTGACTCATGAGCCATGAAACGAACATGTGACAGGATCCTGATGCATTCTTGTGCAATCTCCTGAACAGTCAGTCTTCGATTGGCACGCACAATTTCGTTGATGCTCCTTGTATATCATGCAGATTCCCATCTCATATCCTACAAGATCACTCCGAACTCCCTTGTATTGTGGATATAATTACAGATAGATCTCGTACCATCCACAATAAACTTGTATCCCACCCAAATCAGCTGATAAATACTCTAGGTCACTATGACTACAAAGCTCCACGCAAGGGAGCAATCAAGAAAACGCCATGGGCAATCTTACCTGAGCAGGACCTATCTATTCCCTTATCCCCAGATTCAGAAATGAATCTGACATCATACAATCCCATAGTTCTATGCCGCCTGTTCGATGTCTGCCTGCATTCGGTTTCCTACTTGCGGACGTCTGGGTGCAGGCAGCATTAGACTATGGGGATGGGCGGCAATATGCGTGGTTAATGCCCAAAATAGAGTAACCCATGTCCTAGACATGGAGTGCATTCATCTTACAGGATAAGGGAAAGCTCCGGAACAAATCTTATCCAGGAACTCTCCTAACCGATATCGAAAATCGGGAGCCCTTGATGCCCGATTTTACCAACAGATGTTTAAATCGACGTTAACAAATGTAACGTAGCAATTGTCACGGCCATAAAGCTAATGTTAAATTTCTTGCATTTCACCAACCTGTTTTCTTAAAATGTTAACAAACCTGTGTTAACGTCAAGAAACTTGTAAATATCACAGCTATAGAAGGCTATGGATGATTTTCTGAACGCACTCCGATTCGCTCACGATGCGCTTTTGTTTCCATTTTCGTCTGCACAAATGGCGGATGAACAAAATCATAAATAAAGCCGTGAGACAAATTTCTCATCGACGGAGAAAGAATTGTTAATCGAATTGGTGACGAAGTGTAAGGATATCGTGGAAAATAAGAGGACGGGTGCGGTGAATGTAAAAGAGAAAGATGTCGCGGTGAAAATATTGGAAACGAATTTAATTCAAATGCATGTGTCACTATTACAAGCACCAAACAACTTGTCAGTATTACGTAAATTTAAAACGAGGTGCGAAGAACAAGTGCCTTAAACGTTTCAAGACGGGAGGTAAACAATGTACTATCCACATAATTCAGTGAATTATAAAATCGCAAAGTTATCAATACTTGAAGCGAAGGCGAGATCGGCATATTCCTTTCGATGTATATTCTAACTCATTATTACGTAAATTTAAAACGAGGTGCGAAGGACAAGTGACTTAAACGTTTCAAGACGGCAGGTGGACAGTGTATTATCCACATAATTCAGTGAATTATAAAATCGCAAGGTTACTAATACTTGAAGCTAAGGCGAGGTAGTCATATTCCTTTCGATGCATGTTCTAACTCATTATTACGTAAATTTAAAACGAGGAGCGAAGAAGGGCAAGTGACTTGAACGTTTCAAGACGGGAGATGGACAATGTATTATCCATATAATTCAGTGAATTATAAAATCGCAAGGTTACTAATACTTGAAGCTAAGGCGAGATCGGCATATTCCTTTCGATGCATGTTCTAACTCAGTATTACGTAAATTTAAAACGAGGAGCGAAGAAGGGCAAGTGACTTGAACGTTTCAAGACAGGAGGTGGACAATGTATTATCCATATAATTCAGTGAATTATAAAATCGCAAGGTTATTGATACTTGAAGCAAAGGCGAGATCGCCATATTCCTTTCGATGCATGTTCTAACCTCTCTTGTACTTCCGCAGTAACCTTCATAGCAACATGTTTCGACAGTCTATACCTCCGTAAAACAGTTTTCTTCGGATAGTTCCTCAAAATCATTTCTCCTCATAGGCCGTACTCTATTATGAATGCCGTTTAGACGATCTTAAATATAGCAAATCGACATCAACAGTTGAGTTCATGCTCGCTATCTTGACTATTTACAATTGTTAAGGACTAAACATTAGAAATTCGGCTTGTTAGTTTAACATGAGATTTAACACGAGTGTTACGCTAACACTTATTGGTGAAATGCAATTTTTGTTTTCACTATTGCTAAACTCGTGTTAAGTATTAACATTTGCTGGTGAAATCGGGCATGAATGTGAGGTAGACACAGTAGGAGCGAAATATTGTGTTACACCTTTGGGGCGACCTGATCTTTGTTTCAGTGGATTCTCTTAAATCTTTGCAACTGTTGTATGGTGTCAAATGGAACAGAATCTAGATGTAGAGGTCTGTTCAAAAATCTCCTTAACCCTCATAGTTTCGCGCCAGTGAATTGTTGAAGCGAAATGCTGTTGACATCCCTATACATCCCTATTTAATGTATAAATTGTGGAACTTTCGTTGTTGTACGTCTTTTGGTTATTGTTCAGTAAAACATTGTGTCAAGGGCAGAGTTAGAGCAGCAACGCGTCTGCATTAGATTTTGGGTGACTCAAGACAACCTCTACAGAGACACACCAAATGATGCAGGAAAGCATACAGTGATGACTGCTTAAGCCGTACTGGGTATTACGAATGGTTCACACGGTTTCAAAATGGCTACACGGAAGTTAAAGATGACACTCGCTCACGACTTCTACCGACGACGTTCATGTCAAAACATCAATAAAATTCTGCTAAACACAATCTCCAGAAGGCTAATACATTTGTCATATCGGTGTTCTAATTTAACTAAACCATCTCTGTAGTGCAATTTATCATGGTCCTCAAAATAGCTGTTTAACACATCAATGACCTCCTCGTTGCTGTGAAATCTTCGTCCTCCAAGAAATTTTTTGATATTTGGGAACAGGGGGTAGTCACTGGGTGCTAGATCTGGCGAATAGGGTGGATATTCAAGCAATTCGAACTTGAATTCGCACATTTTTCTCATTGCAATGACCTAACGATGGACCAGGGGCGGTTCCTCCATAAGGTTGCAGGTTTGCGCTACACCCACTAATTCTGAATATACAACAGGTGCATTTTGCACATTAAAGCTGTACTTGTTTGCATTGTTTTATATACAAACATGTTTCAATTACGCTTATCGTCTGTAGCTGCCCATGACCGCAGAAGTCGAAATAAACAGTGATTAGCTGTAGGAGCCGCAGGTTTGCAGTGAAGAGTTAACCTAAGATTTCGCCCAAATGTAGGCTCTCTGAGGGGGTTGCGGGAAGGTGAAGAGATGGGAGGGGCTTCTTATACATTGGAAATTTATTGTTCTTTCACACTGGCCGTGTGTAGGCTAAATTGTGGAAACGTAGAGTCAGACCGAAAAATTCAATGCCGTAGCCGGGATTTGAACCACGGATCTTCTGGTTTCCGTCCAGCCGCACCACCATCGTGCTACTATGGCCAACGTGCCGATATGACATTAAATTCTCCAGTCATTGAATTTTTCGGTCTGACTCTACGTTTCTTATACATTGCTTAAATGGAGGTTTATAAACCTAGCTCCTCCTACTCTTAGCAACGGCTATAGCGTGACCTTCAGGCTTAGCTTCTGTGTGCTCTGCTTTTCGAACACAGGGAGAATTTAATTAAATGCATGGAGGTTATCCAGAAGAGAGCTCTGTTAAACAACAACGCCACACTTGTTCAGGCTTCTGGGTTTATGGCCAGTTTGAAAGATTATAATTTTGTATTCTGACTGTCTTTCTTCTACAAGATCATACCCCATGTGGGCATTTTGTACAATCAGCTGCAGAAAAGAGACTGCAATGCAACATTTGCCATCGCCCAGCTAAACGCATTTAAAAGGGAAGTGCAAAAGGTAAGAAATAGCGTGGATATCGAGGAACACGAAGAAACTGCAATTAAGAGGAGAAGAATAGAAGATCATGATGTGAAAAGAAGAGAAGCTCTTGAAGTATGTGACATTCTTAGAGAAGCAAAGGACAGATTTAGCTTCACGGGGCATCTGGTAGCCTCAACTTTGTTTCATCAAGAAATTTTCTAAGACATTTCCAGAGGATTCCCTTAGAGAAACAATAAGGTTCTATCCTTTTATAATTGGAACAAAAATTCGTAGAGAACTGACTGTAATTTACAGTCGAGAGGAATTTCGTGGAATGTCCGGCGCTTTGTGCTTGATGGACTTCATTAAGGAAAACAATTTATGTACTACATTCAGCGAATATGTCAAACTCCTCCGAGTACTGTTAACTATGCCAATGTCTACCGCTGAAGGAGAATGCTGTTTCTCATCTTTAAAAAGAATAAAAACTTTCCTTAGGAACACAATGTCACAGAACCGATTGACAACATTAGCAATGCTTTCAATTGAGAGAGATTTTGTTATGAAGATCAGCGACTTCAACGCAAAAGTTATCGATAGATTCGCCAGGTCTAAGGAGAGTAGAGCAGAGAATCTGTATAAATAGGTGAGTCATTATTTTTCATTTGTGCACCACCAACAATTTAACCCACCAGCCGCCACTGCGATGGACCGGAGCATTGTCGTGAAAAAACAAGATTTTTTCTTTCCCAAATAAAGTCATTTTCTTTTCACTTCATGGGAGACTATTTTGAGAAGGATCATCAAAATTATGAGGATAAGTAAAGTTACGTTGTCAAAAAAAAAAAAAAAAAAAATAATAATAATAATAATAATAATAATAATAATAATAATAATAATAATAATAATAATAATAATAATAATAATAATAATAATAATAATAATAATAATAATAATAATAATAATAATAATAATAATAATAATAATAATAATAATAATAATAATAATAATAATAATAATAATAATAATAATAATAATAATAATAATAATAATAATAATAATAATAATAATAATAATAATAATAATAATAATAATAATAATAATAATAATAATAATAATAATAATAATAATAATAATAATAATAATAATAATAATTGTGATCATTCTTTATTGAACAGTCCTCGTACTTCAAGAAAATATGTTACATATCGTAGCTTTTAAAATACCACGGATACAGCACAACTTACCAGAGATTTTTGTCATTATTTCCCAGAATATTCACTTAATATTAGAATTCAAGACGTTAAATTCTACGACCCCAAACCATCTAGTTTTCAATCGTATTTACCTTTTTTCCCCAGCTGTGCTAAAATGCAGCTGTTTTATATGCACGAAAACCTGCAACAACAGAAAAAATATGGAAACCAATAGAAGGACTTCTAAAACGCCTTTCACTTTGTGTTTCTCAGAGGAACTGGTTTACCTTAAGTGTAACACGTTGGATGTGATTTGAAATATGCAGTTGTTTTTCGGAAGGATACATTTGTGTATTTGTAGTTCTTTACCACGAATAAATGTACAGAAGAAATTTGTGTGAGGCCATGACTTTCTGTGGAGCTCTGGTGATCTGTACTTTATATAACTAGGAAAGGAAATATTCCACACGAAGTTAAAGATTCCCTCCCTGGATTTGCCAGTTGTAAAATAAGAGGATAACCTGGAATAATATCATTCTATCACTAATTAAAATTGAAACTTAATTCCCTGACATTTCCACTTTGTTCTATGCTAAAAAACAAGGAAGTTTTCTGAAGATAGGAAGGAGCGGATTCTGTTAATTACGTTTAGCATTTGTTTCACATCCCTCGGCCATGTTTTCCGGCCTTGTGAGGCAATTGTTTGTGTGTTTTGTTTCATGTACACTTCCGCCCTAAGAGCATGCGCAGTGAAGGACCGCTAGTTTGCGATTTTGGTCATGGAGTGGCCGGTAACCATTTACCCGCCCCTTCCCTAGCTCTTTTCATTGGTTAATCGCCTTGTATATGCAGCGCGACATCAGAAATAGACGTTAGGTTGGCCGACGTCCAAATTCTGCCTTTGCTGCGTAAAACTGAGAGCCGTGTGTAGGCAAAGCACGTAGCGCTTGTATCCGGTCTCTTCTTCTTGTTCAGCCTATCATAACCTTCTTTTTTTTTTCTGCAAATGAAATGTTCCCCCTGCAACGTCAGTAGGGGGCGTAGCACGTACGTCACACGGGAAATTTGAGGAATCAAAGTTTAATATCATATGACAATTCTAAATCTTTCTTTCTCTGCTGCCAGTAAGTAGATGAACTGTATTCCTCACAAGAATTTGATATCGGTTTTCAGTCTCACGGACACCAAAAGAGACATTTTAAACCAGTGTGTATGAGCACCATAGCTGATAAACGAAAAGTAGGTCGTGTAAATGGATAAAAATAGTATAATGCGAACTAAGAACTTAAAATGATACTTATCAGGTAGAATTCCCAAGCATTCGAAAACTGATAAGTAACTTACAGTTCGTGGTTAACCAATTACTTTTTCACAATACTTTTAAAACCCTAAAAAGCAATAATAAATCAAAATAGTTATATTCTATTGGGCATTACGTCATTCCCTATTGGTACCGGATGTATTATCTATGCTGTTGGCTGTTACGTCACTTCCTATTGGCACCGTAAGTTAAAATTCAATCTTATTATATTCTGTTAGCTTAATGTAAAACAAACACCCCGTAGTAGTTTCATTGTTGGTACTCCTGGTTCCCGCCTGTGAGAACTAGGCAAGTTCAGACACGTTCAGTATCGCCTACTGCTGGAATGGAGGTAATACGCGAGGAACAATATGTGGCTTTGAAATTCTGCTTTCGTCTCAACAAATCTTCAGTGGAGGCCTATACAATGTTACAGGAGGCATATGGAGAGACTGTTCTTCTCTACAGCACAGCTCGAAGGTGGTTTAAAATGTTTAAAGAGGGGAGACAATCAATTTCAAAGGAAGTTGGTGCTCCGAAAACATGAACACTGCTGCTGCCATTGTGAGAGAGGATCGACGAATTACGTTAAGATCACGTTCTGAAATAGTGAACATTTCATTGGGTGCCACCCACACGTTGGTGGCAGAAACATTACACATGAGACGTGTTAGTGCACGATGGGTTCCAAGACTGTTGATTCCCGAACAAAAGGACCTACGCATGCAGGTCTGTATACAGTTAAAGTTGATGTTAGAGGAAGATCCGGAATTTCTTTTAGACGTAATCACTGCTGATGAAACTTGGCTACATCATTTTGATCCTGAGAGCAAACAGCGAAACTCAGTGTGGAAATCTCCTTCTTCACCAACCCCCCCAAAAGCAAAAGTGGTTGCTTCTGCTGGGAAAGTTATGGTCATCTCATTCTTTGATATTCATGGAATGGTTTATTAGCATGTTGTACCTGCACACACATTAGTAACTGAACAATACTACAGGGATGTCCTGAAAACATTGCAAGTCCATATCAAGCGCAAAAGACCACATTTCCGTGAAGCAGGCTGGATGCTGCACCACAATGTTGTTGAATATCTTGCAAAATTCAACGTGAAGTGCATCCCTCACCCTCCCTATAGTCCGGATTTAGCCCCATGTGACTGTTTTTTATTCCCTTGGGAGGCATTATCTATCATCAGAAGCAGTGGTGAAGGCTGCGAAGGCGATTTTGAAGGATCTCTCGAAAAATGGTTTCCAACATGTCTTTGAAGACTGACAGTAACGCTGGAACAAGTGCATCGCATTCAGGGGAGACTATTTTGAGAAGGACCATCAAAATTATGAGGATGTGTAAAGGAACGTTGTCAAAAAATGTGATCATCTTTATTGAACAGCCCTCGTACATTGAATTTTATCGGTTTGTTTTGACTGCACTGCTGACCCTGACAACCTTCAGGTTGCACATCTGTGTCCAAGTTTTGCTGCCTGGAAATAAGAAATACACCAACTTACACCTACTTTTAAAGATAATCCTTACACTCTGGACTCAAAGCCGTCTCTGCTGCATGTTTGCCAACCTGCTCAGCTAATTTATTCATACCTGGGAACTTGTTTTCACCCGGCCACATAAATTTCTCCAAGTTGTGATGATATCATCGACGAAACGATACGCTTAACAGCGACATAACATCAGAATGACTTGAGTAACATCGCTTACCTTCCTCTTACACTTTTATGTACATGTTCTGCTTATGACTTGTCGGTCTGCATTTATTGAGATGTGCAAATGAGCCTTAGTTTCTCTTGTAAGTAGGCTAGGAGGTTGAGAAACTATAAATTGTATAAAAAGATCCTAGAAAAGGACATAAAATGTCCCACAAAGAACCTAAAGGTTTAAAAAAAAGGACGTAGAAGGAGATACCTACAAAGTAATAAATTAATTTTCTGTTAGATATTTAATGACCAAGTTTAAAATAACAACATTCAAGTGATATGCAACATATTGTGACTTCGTGGGTTCCTAGAATTAAAAGTCCAATTTGCAGAAATTCAAATTGTTCTTTATTTGCATAGAAATACACTCACAGTAGCAGAATTACATCACATACATCACGATCTACCAAGGTCGATGACGACAATAGCGTTCTGATTACACCTGTTTACAACATCAGCTCTCGTTACATCTGTTCACGACTAACTCTTGGCGAGTCATCGCCTTCTTAAATACCTCAGTAGTTATAAATGGTAGGTTCCAGCGCAGACCCAAAAGGGCAAGATGGCGGCCATGCGCAATCTGTATGTTTAGTGGATTTAGACAGTGTTTAGGTAGGCAGTCAATCCTCTTAATTTGCTGTAACTTATAATGCTGTGTCTTGAGGTGTTATCAGGGCTTGTCTTGAGCTGTGATCTGAGGCTCTAGGGTCAGGAGTTGCAGGTTTTCTTAGGTGAAGTCTGTTGGTATGGGATGTTAATAGCTGTAGGATTTAATGGTTAGCTCTTGTAGTATGATCTGCGGCTCTAGGGTTAAGAGTTGCAGGGTTTCTTAGGTAAAGACTGTTGGTCTGGGAGGTTAATAGCTATAGGACTTAGAGGTTAGGTCTTGAGGTATGATCTGGGGCTCTAGGGTTAAGGGTAGCAGGTTTTAACAGGTAGGGTTGCAGGTATGGAAGATTAATAGCTGTAGGATTTAATGGTTAGCTCTTGTGCTATGATCTAGGGTAACGGGGGTTCCGGGGATGTTTGAATTAAATGTATTGATAGTAATTCTTCGATGACTGTGCTTGAACTCTCATGTATGAATATCGAGTCTAGGGTTTGATATCTGTTACGTTCAGTGCTTCGATGTCTGTGCTTGAACTCTCATGTATGAATATCGAGTGTAGGGTTTGATATCTATTACGTTTAGTGTATGATATATGATGTAGTATCGTTATTCTTTAGATAAAAGAATATCGAGAGAATGATTAGGTATGTTTACTGGGAGAGATTTATGAAAATAAATGTAATAAGACATTCTGGTAAGGGGTGTTCCCTATGCAGAATCTCTCCTTGAGCTATTGTATCCAAGAGCTATGTAAAGGTTAAGAAAAGGTTAAATTCCATTCCCACATCGAGGTACGAGAAAATATAAATCTATTCCACATTGAAGTATAAGGGTGATGACGTGTTGTCATTCCTCAAGATTTGTGCATATGTGAGTAAATCCGAATTAACAGGTCTCACCCTGTCCCGCCAGCTCGGGAACGAACGTGTCCTCACTTCACACAAACCCTCCGTCCGTTAAGTACAATCGACGATAGGATGGGGAGGGGGGAGACAGGTATGATCACGTTTCATCACCCATCTGCTCACTCGGGAACGAATGCATTCTCACTTCACATCGCAACGTCAAGATGAGTGGAACAACAACACCTATCATTGAAAGTGATACCAGATTCTGGGAGAATCTACGCAATTTCGAAGATTTGCAAAAGCATTGGGTTGAGCACCACGATGAAACGTGTGATGGAAAGATGCATCAAGTGATTTGCAAGAATCCTTCCCATCATGATTCGATCACATCTTATGCTCAATGCGGAAAGAATTGTAAAGTGTACCTCGGGTAAGTAGAATTATAATTGTGTGTTAACGTGAAAGTGTTGTTATGTGTTAGATAACTAATGATAAATATGTTTATTTCAGTAAAGCCCAAAGTGAAGATGTGGCATGCCAGTCCGAACAGGATCAAGGTGAAGATGTGTGCGGTCCGTACAATGATCGTCCGTTTAAGGATATCGGTACATCGAAACCCGAGGAGGAAGTCATAGAAAAGTGAGTATAAAATAATAAGAGTTTTACGTTAACAAGTGTATTAAATATTCACGATGTTGAGACAGTTCGTGTATGTCCGCAGATCCAGTAAGAAAGGAGACAAGAAAAAGAAGAAGACGAACTGCAAACCGAGAATCGTCAAAGCCAAGAAGACGTTCGATCAAGACAGTTTCATCATAATGATGTTCGAACCCTTCACACCCTTCGCAGAAGAAGTAGAGGAGGAAGTTGCGAGTGATGGTAAATAGTGTGTGCATGAACGATAACGACATCTCCATCAGCATTGACTTTCGTGTGAACATAGGATTATACAATGAACTCCCATCACTTTACATTAAAGACACACATGACGATACGTTTGTGTATATTACAAAAGAGGATTGGGAGGTAATAATGTCAAATTTGTGTGTTTTGGATACGTATCTGAAAGATGGTAAGCATCCATGTGCACCGTACAGTGAAAATATAATATATGCATTTAATATAATGTTATGCATGAATAAGATGCAAGAAATAACGTTTGTGAATACATGTTTAAATGTGGGCAGTATAAATCTGAATAGTACTGCATTCAATGGACTTAAAAGACTAATTCCATATATTGAAAGAAATTTATATCAGTTGTATGATATTCATAAATCATTATGTTCATATGATGCAAAAAGCAGGAGTGCAAGGAAGAGGATATTGGAGATGTATGTTAAAGTCAATAAAAAGATAATTTGAATTTGTAATGTTTTATTTATTACACCTATATGATAGATTGTACAACATGAGTTAGTGGTTTATAAGTGAATAATTTATCATGAATAATTAAACAGAATAATGAAGTTTGTGCAGGAAAATTTGACGATGCTTGAACTTCCAATCTGACATTCACTGCCCCCGTCACAGTATCCTCAGGTTGATGAGAGCAATCGATGACGAATAGCGGTGCATATTTCAGAAAGTCGTTCCTTTTCAAAAGAGGGTAATTCTCCTTTCCATAGTAGGATGATTGAAATTTGGAATATTGATCATACAGAGATGCAAATTTCGAATTGGCGAAATCCAAATTCATATCGTGATAGGGGTAAGATTCACTGTTGAGATAAAGTTTCAGATTGGTGATATTACAATTATCAAATAGAGAAGCATCCTTAGCGAGATGATTCAATCTATCCACTTGTGCACCGACTATGACGAAACGTGGTTTTTCAAGTTTAGTCGTGGTTGCAATGTTCCATGTGAACGCTTTAGTTTGAGGTACAGCAGGTTGAGTGTGAAGGTCCAAGGTTCGAAATGCGACGTGTAGAGGTTTATCCGATTTGACGAGTTTAAGTTTATCAACTCGTTCAGAATCTGAAAGTCGAAGTACAGGCATCCTCCATTCGAGTCTAGTTAGTTGTATGGTTGTAGGATCGTTTCCAATGATACAATTATTAGAATCCTTAGATCTAATGAGAATAAGTTCAAACTTGCTATTAAGTATGACCTCCTTGTGATCGTCGGCGAAACCCAGCAACATCGAAAGAGGAACGATAGCATTGAAGATACCATTCGATGTATTCACGATGTCTACCACACCTCCAGGATAGATCCATCCAGCATTTAGTAAACGATTCGATTCCAGTTCATTCAGTGCAGCATAGTTACGCATCGTTGATGAAATGCCCGGATTCCTAGTTCTATCAATAGTCGTTCCATTCATATCCAGACGAATCTCATCGAATAGGAATGCCATAGCATTGTTACTCAATTTCGATGTGGCAACGGTGCCGTCGGGTTTAGTGAGAGTCCCCTCAATGTAGAGATAACTTCTACTAGGAAGCGTGTACAAATCTTCAGCTTGACATGGAATTCTAATTTCATCGTTCACATCGAGAGCTGACGTATTGTACGGTAGGAAAACGTGTTCTTCCTCCTTACTGATCTTATCATCAAAGGTCGGAATCCCGGTCACGTCCAACACATCCATCATAGAACCTTGAAGCCTAAGTTAGCGAGAAATCTTCGATTAGACGATGTGATTAGCTTGCGGGTCGATGATCGAGTAGAGGTCAATCTCGAGAGATGTTTTTTAATATAGCATCGTCTCTTAAAACTTATACCCATTACGACGTATGTGCAATCGTACAGTGATGGTTTCGTTCCTGAAATCTAACTTATCGCCGTTCTGGTCTACCACTCTAATGTCGAGATGATCAATGAGATTCGTATCGATGATTGGTAAATATATAGGACTTGATGGTTCCTGCGAAATATGATAACCTGGAGGTACCGATGGGAAAAATTCATACAGAGAATGACCACTTTTACCATTGATGAAAGATCCCGTTGCAAGACTACACTCGATACGTATGATGCTGACTTTGAATATGTTAACCAAATCATTAGACTCGGTCAGCACGTTTGCCGGTACCCTCTGTTTAGAGGTGAAACCGAGAAGTGAAGCAATAGATCTCTCACGACTAAAGTCGATAATATAGGGAGATTGAATTTCTGATTTCATGGTGTTATTATTAGCACGTAGAATAAAGTCGTCACCGATGTCGAGAGTATCCTTGATCAATCTGGCGATATCATCCAATTCATAAGTACCCGGTGGAATTACTATACGTTCGACTTTTCCATCGCGAACGTAATGGAATAGATTATTACTCTCGTCCACATTCGGAATTGAGTAAAAAGTCTCAAAATTCAATAGAGCTATCTCGTAATGTCCGTTAGGATCCAGATGTAATGGTGGATTTAGAAATGTAGAGAAGCTGGTATCACTACCACTCACGGTGATCGTGTAACTCATCGAGGAGAAACTGAAGGCACAAGTGACCGCAAATCACAGAATCGAATTCTTGAAATCTCGTCGTATTATATAGGAGCTTGACACCCGAAAGGTACGTTTCTATCTCTTCCGGAGGTCTCAGATCGCCGAAACTGTCAAAGTAGTAGGCAACGTCACCATCCTTACGTACAGCAACCCAATGTGTACCAGGGTTATTTGATGTATCCAGATTCACTACTATTCTCTCATAGTATCGAGGATGTGGAGGTAGTTTATCGATCATGTAGACACCTCTAAAATGTGGAATGCGTAGACGTCGTGCATACGAATCGATCTCGTTAGCACTCAGGGCTTTTTCCGGGATAAATATAGGCCTCGCCCCGAGTTTTGTGATCGAAGATATAATCCTCTACCCTTACGACGTCTCTTACGGCGAAGACCTTTGCCCTGAGCCAAAGTTTCCATGCGCTCGTTGTGACGTGTTAATTCCGCAAGTTGTTTTGCATCGGAACGTTTCTTATTGACAGCCGTAGCAATCTGAGCAGCACCTCCAGCTAGACCACCTGCTGCACCTAGAGCTGCTAAAAGTGGTAGCAAAGGTAAGAAACCACCTCTCTTGTTGCGACGTTTACGCATGCCAGCGCCCGCTGCCAATTTACCCTTCATAAGTGTAGTCACAAGTCGAGCTGCAAGTCGTTCGCTCAAAGAAGCGTCGGCAGACTTTACACGTCTCCAAGCTTTCTCTACCAACACCTTATCGGCTAGACGACGAGATTCTGTATCAGTACTCTCTGCGTAAGCCCGATCGTGATCGAGACACGCTGAATCTAACCCGTTCACCGGTAAGTCACCTCTCTGCAAGCGTTTATGTAGTTTCGTTCCGGGACCGCAGAAACGATAACCCGGTAAATGTGCCTCAAATGGTAATGAATTAATCAAGGAATTAAGAATTCCCGAACCTTTGCGTGCACGTGTAGAGCGCATGTCTCACTATGAAATAAAAAAGGCAAAACGTGCGCTTTATAAGTATACGATTCCTATGACGATTGGCTAAATCCAGTAAAGACATAGATTGCCCTTATCACGAACGAGATAAAAGACAAAACTTATGCTTTATAAGTATTAGTCGCGATATGGAGATAGTAAAGCAAAAGTGTACGCTACCCATACAGGTGTTAGATTTCGAGGATGACATTCGCAAAGGACGACACGGTACGTTGTTTCCGAGTAACGTTAGAGCGCTCATACTTGGCAGTTCAAATGCTGGAAAAACGAACGTTTTACTCAACCTGCTTATTCACGAGAATGGTCTGAGATTCGAAAACCTCTACATATACTCGAAATCGTTGCAACAACCTAAATATCGATATTTACTCAGGTTACTGAAAACTATACCCGATATAGGTGTATTTACGTTCGATGATGGTGATAAAGTAATTCAAACGTCGGATGCTAGAGAAAATTCGATATTCGTATTTGATGATGTGATAAATGAAAAACAGGGTAAGATAGCTTCATATTACAGTATGGGTAGACATCGTAATGTCGATGCTATATATTTAGCACAATCATATGCTAAAGTACCTAAACATTTAATTAGAGATAATGCAAATATGATTATATTCTGTAGACAGGATAATCTCAATTTAAAACATATATACGAAGATTATGTAAATACCGATATGTCCTATGATGAATTTAAGAATATGTGTAAACATATATGGGAGAGTGATGAACGATCCTTTGTTGTTATAGTACCAGAATATCCACTGAACGAGGGACGCTACCGTCACGGTTTTGATCGCTTTATCAGAATGAATAAATAGAATAATCCATCACTTAAGCAATGAGTATCGACAGGTTCGGATCCCGAAGAATCATACCCTCTAGGGGTGTGTTCAATCGATATATCATAACTAGAGATGGATCGGGAAACTATCGATTCAAGGGAAAGCGGTTGTGCAATATTCACGACCCTGAAGAAGGTGACGATGCATCGACTAAACGTTATGTGGATACGCATACGGCTGACGTCGAGAATCGAATGCAGATCTTCAGCGAGCAGACCTCGTATCAGCGTATGGGCGAGTTTGAAGCTATGCTTAGGGATCACATACAAAAATCGCTCGACATCCAATACAACAATTTAATGGAGTACTTAAGTAAATATGCATTTAAACGTGATTCCGAAAATAATGTCATTATAGATGGTATAAGAATGAAAACGCTGTTGGACCCCCTTCACGAACACGACGTTCCTAATAAAAAATATGTAGATGATAGGATTCCAATTCACGACTCTAATGAAACTCTATCATTTCGAATGAAGAGATTGAAGGATTTAGCCGACCCGATAGATGATAGTGATGCAGTCACCATGAGTTATGTTAATCATTTCTTTATACAGAAACATAATGAATTGCAAACGGGTTTAACTGAGACTATAACAAACATTGTCGATACTATTACACGGAAACAGAATGAATTACAAAGTCAGTTAACTAGAACAATCACCTCCGCTAGCGAGACTATTACTACAGCTGTAGAAAAAGAAGTGAAAGAACTAACCGCACGACAAACGGAACTTGATAATAAACTAATCACTATAAATAATGATATTCATACTATGAAAACACGAATGAGAAATGTTGTAAACACTATGTTACAACAATTGAAAGCACAACTCATAATTTCATTGCAAACACGTCCGTTTCGAGGTCCCTCTTTAAGGTATACGTTAACATCGGGACTCGAATACTATAAAGTTCCTGGAAATGGAAGTGTACTCTCGTGTTCCATCGTATCATCGGTACATCCGCATGCTGTAAATGATACATTGTTTGCAATAAACGGAAGATTAGTTGAAAGATATCCTGTAAGAGTTGAAACTGGCGATATTCTATCGTTTACAGCGCCAGTCGGACGTGCTAAAGATGGTCATATATTAAGTATAGAACTGATAGTTTCATATAAATTAGCAGTAGCTGATTAATTATACATTCATTTCGATATGGATGTTGAAGCTATAAGACTTAAGGAATCCATTGCCCGTCACAGTAGGGCAATAAGAGAAAAGTTACGTTCTCTCAAAGGAATGAAATTCGAAACGCAACGAGTCATGTCTGAAGTTCTTCAACCTGTAACCGAACCATTGAAAGTAATAGCGAAAGCACACCAAGACAACAACGACGACGACGACGAAACTACAGATGATGCTAACGGATCTGATCTCGTGTCAAAGTATCTACACAAGGTTCGAACTGCCAGTTCGAGTGACATGGACAATACTTACGGCATACGTTACGAGGATAATGAGTATAAATTGGGTAACAAGACAGTTGTGTTTAAATCTGATGGTGTTCAGATAGGAACAGAAACGTATGAACCCACAGCAGGCTTATATGAATTATTATTTAAACGTTTACCTCGCAAGACATCGTACACAGATGATGATTTAGACGTGTATTCGCAAATCTTACAAAATACTCAAGTTTACAGACACGGTTATTCAAGAGATGGACGTTTAAGAGCAAATCGAGGGTTCAAGTATCGTCATATCATTCGTGACCTTGTTAGTAATCGAACTGGATTTGGTTTACGTTGGAAAGAACATGTACCGCAGAGAAAATTAGATTACGTCTACTGGAACGATCCGAATGAAATAATAAACAGATTAAGATTATTAGTTGCGTCGAGGGATGCAGGTAATTTGAATCACTCACCCGAGATAGAAGAAATTATTACAGAACTTAAAACATCAAAAATTATAGCATGATAAAACGTCGCATTGCAACCGAGTTACATGCACCAGCTAGAAGACGATTTTTACGTCGTAAGATCATAAGCAAAGGAATGAACGATTTAGTACAAATAGATCTTATGGACATGTCTAATTATGCAAGAGACAATAGGAATTATAAGTATATTCTTCTTGCATGCAATTTTTATTCCAAGATGGCTTATGCACGACCATTACGTGATAAAAGTGGTATTAACGTTTCGACTGCTATGGAGGAGATATTGAATGAAATGGAATCGTTTCCGAAGAATGTTCAATCTGATAAAGGAAGGGAGTTTTACAATAAACATTTCCGCGAACTAATGAATCGTAATAATATTAATCATTACAGTACATTCACACACGTTAAGGCTGCTGCAGTGGAACGTTTAATAAGAACGATCAAACTGATTTTGCATAAGGAATTTATTGTTCAAGGCTCATATCAATGGATAAACATACTACCTAGAATTATTCATACCTA
The DNA here is from genome assembly GCA_030765055.1 of Mantis religiosa. Lineage (NCBI taxonomy): Eukaryota > Metazoa > Arthropoda > Insecta > Mantodea > Mantidae > Mantis > Mantis religiosa. The sequence goes on from CM060960.1 coordinate 43,671,393, forward strand.
CAATAATACTTACCATCGAACGATTCGTATGAAGCCTGTAGAAGTTCGTGATAATTCTCTCCTGCTCAGCGTCTACAAATATGATAGAAGTCTGCGTGAGAAGCGAAGATCTAGGCTTCATCGTGTTGGTGACTACGTGAGGATTTCTAAGCATAAAGGTGTTATGGAGAAAGGTTATCTACCAAATTGGAGTGTTGAAGTCTTTAGGATACGTACAGTGCAAAGGACACATCCATTGACCTATCTCATCGAGGATCTGGAGGGTAAACTGATTGAAGGAGCATTCTACGGTTATGAATTACAGAAAACTCAATATCCAGACACGTATTTAGTTGAAAGGATCATCAGACGTCGTGGTGATAGGATTCTGGTGAAATGGTTAGGATTTCCTACCCGTGAATGGATTAATGAGGTGGACATTGTATAAATAAAAAAACACACAACTCAATAAAGAAATATAATTTTAATGATATATTGTGTTTGATTTTTTTTTTGTTCACATTGATTCCTGACATCTTCTGTAACTGCTAATTCACATCTCCTTAACTTAAACATGATAATAACATTTTTATACTTTTTTAAAAATCTTCTGTAACTGCTAATTCACATCTCCTTAACTTAAACATGATAATAACATTTTTATACTTAAAAAAAATCATACATGATTATAGTTGAATTAACATTTAATTGTAGAGATTTTAACATAACGTACATGCTAGTTCACATTGAGTATATATAAATTCACCTACCCTTAACGTAAACATGATAATTACAATTTGAAGTAATTAGTAATATACGTTAAACAAACATCATACATGATTATAGCTGAAATAAGAGCCTTTGTACATGCTAGTTCACATTGATATATATAAATCTCCCCTCACCCCTTAACGGAGACATGATAATAACATTTTGATATAATTAGTAAATATATTTTAATAAAAAATCATACATGATTATAGTTGAATTAACATTTCATTGATTTCTGCTATCTAACATTTCAAAACGACATGAATAGGAAAAAATATTCCTTCACCCCTAACATAAACATAAAAAAAGCAACACGTTATCTTTCAAATGAAGTAAATATGTTATTATCATGTAATTAGTAACACACTTTACAAATATACTTGAAACTCAATTATTTCGTTTTTTGAAATACAGTAATATGTTATTATCATGTGCCTAGTAATACCTTTTAACTCAGTTGTAACACACTTTACAATTATACTTGAAACTCAATTATTTTATTTTTTGAGATACAGTAATATGTTATTATCGTGGCCTAGTAATACCTTTTAACTCAGTTGAATCTATGCTTTATTGAGAAAAGAAAAAAGAAATTTACACTTGACAATTTTCTATAGCATAATGTCCCCATGCTAATGTTGAAAATGAATTATTGGGAATGTATCGTTTTGTATCGATACCACTTAAAGCTATCTTATTAGATTCAATAGTATGAACATCATGTTTATAACTTCTGAAACATGTCTGCATGCTTCGATGTATAGTGTCAGGATGTGTAATACATGAGAGATATTGTTCAAAGGTTATGAATCTCATCGAATCTTTTGTTACACCTTTTGATTTTTTAATCACTTCAGTATCATATCGATAACTATATAATTTCGATTTCAGCCCTACATATTCAGTCATCACTCTACCGGCTAGCTCATCCTTGAATAATCCTGAAATTTTCTTATTTGCTAACGGAATACCATACACATTATCCATTGGATAATTCGATGTATCGAATAAATGTATATTGGTTTTAATAAATTCATATATATCGCAGCTAGATTCAAAGAGAAAAGCATCCGTGTCCGTATAGATTAAAGTTACATCTTTCAATTTTTTCTTCAGAATTTCATAATAAAAATCATACATTTTATGTTTGGATAGATCCAGGATTGCTTGTCCTATGTATATTGGCTTATTCATCAATATTTGATCTCTGACCAATTCTATACCTATTAAATTTTCATCAAAAATCACGTACCTTATACATGTCTGTCGAGCTAACAATTTACGCGCTCGTTTCCAGCTGGTAGCTAAATGAAATGAATTATAACGTTTTACATTCTCTATAAATTTTCCATAAACACAATTATTCATTAACTTCCATAGATTTTGACCAAATTTCGTCTTATCTTCAATACGTTTACGAACGTTGAGTTCAATGTAAGGATTTATCCAGTTAGATTGTTTGTAACCTATTACTCTATGTATACGCGATGGAATCAAACCAAGTTTAACACATTGTTGAAAATTGAGATAATGTAATACGTATTTATTTTTATCATTCAATGTTGTTAGCAATTTTGTATACTTATCACCTGGCGCGATTTCATTCAAAGGGCATAATGGCAAATCATTTTGTATATCATGAAGTTCCTGTGGATATTTAAAGTCTACTTCCAACACATATCCCACGTCAGAATCACTTGTAATAGACATAAAATCTATTGATTTAATTTCAGCATCAGTTAGCCACCTTATATCAGTGTATGGTAAGCTATTATTTTCCATTGTATAACTATATAGAGAATTGCAGTCAACGTACATTAAATAATTAGTTGGTTGAGTGTTATCATAGCTAGTCATGTATCTGTTATTCGCCTTTGCATACCGTTTGGACACAGTGCAAATTCCACCTCGTATTCCTTTTTCGAAGAAATCTAGCATAGTCTTATCTGTTAATAATGAAATCTGTACACCAGTCGTTCTTAACATTGCATCATAGGCTAACCCGGGAAGTGTGTAATACTGACACGGGTCGAGTCCGTACAAACCGATACTTAATTCACGGAAGCGTTCAAACACGTCCGTTAGTATTAATGTATCGCACTTAAGATATATATTTAAATATTCACCCAGATTTTTAACATTGAATTCATTCCATACCGTTCTAGCATGACTATAATCCTCATCGCTTACATGATCAAACTGATGTTTGGATGGTAGACTATTCTCGTATAATTTTTCTATAGAATCCACATACGTGTACGGGAAGACACCTTTACGTTTCATCAGTTGTCTATGCAAAGGATTCGTGTACATATTATTGGTATAATGAAAATCATCTGCTTCTAACATATCCGAAAGGTTACTAAGTTTTGAATCCAAAAAACGATAGCTATCCAGAAATCTTAGATATATACTCATTCCATTCGAATTTGTATATCTTTTGCTAAAGGATAAGTAATTTTCAGAAGTTTGTGCAATACAGTTGATAGGTTCCGTATCGTAACCTAGTTTCTTTACTATGAAATGAGCATCGTATTTTGACAAGCAATGAAAGAATATTGGTATGAATCCTGGCATTTTCCTATTTAAATTGCAGTGCTTATGAGCTGGGCCAACGTAACTTCCAGTCAAATGACAATGATCACGAACCTTTATACACGAGTTAAGAAATTCACGTTTGCATATGTGACATCGTGTTGCATTTTGATATTCTAGCTCATCCACATCTCTCATACTTATTTCAATTTTATTAGCATATATATTAATGACCTGATTTGCAATTAACGTTAATTCTTTAAGAAAATTTTCAATTGCATATGGACCTTCAAATGATTTGAAACGTGTTAAATTTTTATCATAACTACAGACCAAATGTAATGCAATTGCATACGCTTCATGTTTATGAATGCTACGTGTCCAGCTTTTACTCGATACATCTTGACACGAATCTACCTTACGTAAGATACATTCTATGTCTGCATAAACCACGAATGGAACTTTTAGACATTTCGAATATGCGTTAAATTCAACGAGATCAGTTTTACCAGCCTCGGGCATTCTGATAATTTGATTCATCATACACCTCTTTTTATGGCTATTTAAACGTGATTCTGATGTGAAATACAAGTTACAATTGTTACATAACCATTTTCGCCCATTATGTTTCGTTAGCTGCTTTCCTAGCAAACGTGACAAGTCTGTTATCAGACAATAATGTCTTTTATACATTAAAAGATTAACATGATGTGATTTTATCTCTCTTGGTTGATATAAGAGAATAATCGATTTATTTTCAACACCGTATATCGTTATTGAAATATTTGAATTTTGATTCTCGAATTTTTCTACATCTTTCAATGATACGGGGAATGTTATATTCTCAAAGTTAAATTCGTTACGAAAATCATATCTTTTATAGGAGGTGGGTCGATTCTTGTTACGTTCTACTGGGTATTTGGATGCTAACAGACAGTATGCAAAGCAATATTTATCAGTATTACGAATGTTAATAACAGCTCTCTTCGATTTTATAAAGTCGGGTAATTCAGTATACATCCCAGCATTCAATGAATCGTATTGTGTCACATATATTGTTAATTTCTCAATACTGTATAAAGCTTTTAAACTGGTACGCGATTCAAAATTATCCATATGATCTAGTATAGGTTGTACAATCTTCTCTTCATACCATATAGATTTATCTGTAGATTGCAATATCACCTCAAGTTTACTGTTAAAGTTAAATGTATGAATATTATCGCTCTCTTGTGATATTATGACATATTGACAGGATAAACAGGATCCTATCTTAAGACCTGATTTATACATGTTTAAGCCCTTATCAATTTCATTCAAAATTAAAGGTTTGCATTCTGCTAAGAATATAACGGGGTCAAGTATATTAACACAGTTGTGAATTTCATAGGTACATAATCTGTTTTTGAATGCTGACTCACTGTGATTACATCGTAATCGTTCAGCCTGGGTCACGTTCGAACAGGTTTCCTCTTGCTGAATCGAGGGTTGTCCAGTGGCAGTATCGGAGCATCTTGTCGCCGTTTCTGAAAAATGCAATTACAACATTCGATTAACTTTACATACGGGAACATTGATTTACATGTATGTAAGGTGGTAACAGAAATAACATACATGTTAATAACTTTTACATGTATGAATCTCAATTTTACGTAAACTCTATACTTTACGTAGAACGTAACATGCATGTAACTTTTACATATGAAAATAGTTACATAATGATTATGTATTTTTACAATTATTGTTATCATCACGTAACTACAATATTCAGATAGTATGTAACTGTTTTACGTAATGCTCTCTCCCTTACATAAATGATAAAAACACACAACGTAAACCATATAGATGTAAAATACCGTAACTGAACTACGATATTCACATGTACGTTTTACACATATAAATTAACGTTCTTTTTTCACCTACAACGTTACTTTTACGTGTAACAAACAAACGTAACTAACATGCATGTGAAATAACGTAACTGAACTACGATATTCACATGTACGTAATTATTACACATGAAAATTAACCCTACAACGTTCACTCTCAATTACTACTACTACATGACGTGCGATAATTAACACTTTAAGTTCTAATACAAATGTACGTACATGCAAGTAACTACATTCAATTACTAATACTACATGACGTGCGATAATTAACACTTTAAGTTCTAATACAACATGTACGATTTCACATTTACATGCAAGTAACTACATTATCACTTTTTTTTTATGAAATTTTATTCAATAATTGTACTCACCTTTTGACGACATTACGGGCTGCTTAAAAAAGACAATTTATGTCGTTTGAAACCACTTTCTAGTGTTTCCTCGCCATTGTATTGGAGTATGCAGTCACCACGATTTAGTAGATCTTTCTGCGCTGCGGTCATGTGTTTGAATCTCTCCGGGAGGAAGACTTGGAATTCTGATGTTTCGACGACAACCCGTTCACCATATCTGGTCTTCACGGTTTTGACGGATCGAATGATGTGTTGAACGGACTGGTCTAATTCACGTAGTTTCTTTGTGGGAAGATGTGTTCCACCTTCAGCTAGTTGATTTAGCTGGAGCATCTCATGATCTGAAACAAACATATAAGCACAAACGAATCACTATTACTTCAACACTCTTCGTAAACAGAGATAAAAAATGAAATACAATATACAACTTTTCTATCTTACCTGTAGGATCCATATTTCCAGAGAATCGACTGCCTCCTAACACATCCGTGCCGGGGTATTTATTGAGAGAGGCTCCGCCTCCTCCTTCCGGGAGAGCTGTTACTGTCTACATATTACACTATGACTTTAAAGTTGTTGTGACTACGTTATGAGTTAAAACATATTACTAGTAACTTTATTATCATAGTTTAAACTTTATATAGGTTCATCATTTTTTACACCCCCTCCAACCGTATCTCTCCTTCCCAAACACCATGTTGCGTGCGCACACTAACTGTGATTCGTTCCCTACATCTTGGAGGGGGGGATATAATTACACATTTCTTTACACACACATACTTGTACAAAATATATTTTTCTGAACATTTGATTTTTTTACATTTGGTATACTAACACATTCATAGTATTGTTTCATCATTCATACAAATATATAGATTCATTCGTTTAATTTTAAAATATATTCTTTTTTTTTCCTAACGTTATTTGACAAAGTTAGACTTCGCTACAGCAATAGGAATGTTTTGATCACCCCTGTCACCAGTCTGGAGAGATTAACTCTTTTTTTCTCTGACCTACATACCAAGGGGGATGACGTTCAGTGGAGTATTCGTAATACTGAGGGGAGATTTTCTAGACAATTTTTTTATATGGAGGGTGATACCTTGCCATGAATAGTTCGGATATCTACACTATAGGCCCCTACTTGCGTATATATATTATCGTATTGATTGATCAGTTTTGTATTACTCATATCTACTTAAAGATGAGATACTTTTCTCTCGTTATCTTAATCATTTTTAAATAGATGGTTAGTGCTTTTATTTTATTTTCGATGTTATGTTCCACTTTTATCATGCTTAGAGGGAATATTCTTTTTAAGTTATCGTGCTTAGAGGGTGCGTTCCTTTATCATGAAACCCCTTTCAAACAGCTTTACATTTGCATTCTTATACTTTTCTCTCAATATTTTTTTTATCATTCTTAAAGAGATGGGTAGTGCTTTTATTTTTATTTGCATTTGCTATGTACCACTTTTATCATGCTTAGAGGGGACATTTCTTTGTCATGCGACCCTCTCACATAGATTTACATTTCCATTCTTATACTTCATCAATGTGGAATAGATTTATATTTTCTCGTACCTCGATGTGGGAATGGAATTTAACCTTTTCTTAACCTTTACATAGCTCTTGGATACAATAGCTCAAGGAGAGATTCTGCATAGGGAACACCCCTTACCAGAATGTCTTATTACATTTATTTTCATAAATCTCTCCCAGTAAACATACCTAATCATTCTCTCGATATTCTTTTATCTAAAGAATAACGATACTACATCATATATCATACACTAAACGTAATAGATATCAAACCCTACACTCGATATTCATACATGAGAGTTCAAGCACAGACATCGAAGCACTGAACGTAATAGATATCAAACCCTAGACTCGATATTCATACATGAGAGTTCAAGCACAGTCATCGAAGAATTACTATCAATACATTTAATTCAAACATCCCCGGAACCCCCGTTACCCTAGATCATAGCACAAGAGCTAACCATTAAATCCTACAGCTATTAATCTTCCATACCTGCAACCCTACCTGTTAAAACCTGCTACCCTTAACCCTAGAGCCCCAGATCATACCTCAAGACCTAACCTCTAAGTCCTATAGCTATTAACCTCCCAGACCAACAGTCTTTACCTAAGAAACCCTGCAACTCTTAACCCTAGAGCCGCAGATCATACTACAAGAGCTAACCATTAAATCCTACAGCTATTAACATCCCATACCAACAGACTTCACCTAAGAAAACCTGCAACTCCTGACCCTAGAGCCTCAGATCACAGCTCAAGACAAGCCCTGATAACACCTCAAGACACAGCATTATAAGTTACAGCAAATTAAGAGGATTGACTGCCTACCTAAACACTGTCTAAATCCACTAAACATACAGATTGCGCATGGCCGCCATCTTGCCCTTTTGGGTCTGCGCTGGAACCTACCATTTATAACTACTTACCTCATTGATAAATTCGAGAGATTTCTGGAACAAACAAGAAATCGACTGTTCTATCACCTTCCAGAAGCGTAACTCAATCTGTGTCGGCAAGTCCTTTGTCTCCGGCGCTATGTTTATCTGCTTATGCAAGCTCTTTATCTCCGTGAAACACTTTCCGTCTGTTATTTATTTGCGCCGAAACTTTTTTTGCCCGTCGCCGTGGCAATATAAGGCGAGAAAGACTACATGAAAGTAATGTTTCATGTGATTGAGCGACCAAAAATGGACTTTCTTGGGAAGGAAACTGCAATGGATACAATGAAATCATACTTGGCTTAACCAACCTCGGGTTACAGAAATTTAACTCAGAAAGCTTACCTCAGTTGTTTCCATCAGTAGAAAATACCTCTGCTCCAAATTTGGATATAGACGTTTTACTAGGCTTAGCTTTTGGCATGTTTGTTTAAGACTAGGATTCTTTCACAGACTGTGAAACTCTAGTGAACCAACCTACCCACGCTCACCCTCTGGTCGAGGTCAATGTCAGGATGCAGATAAAAAAGTAACGTGATATTTAGAGAGGGTTTACTAGGTTCTCTACTAGTTCTAGTGATTTGAATACAATAGAAAGGGTCCTTTAACCTTTTTGTTTGCTGTAACAGGTCTTCGGAGTACGTATTGTGACCGTGGGTTGGTAGAATCAAAAGTCTTTTTTTTTTTTTTTTTTGCAGAAATTTAAATGCTTTTATCTCAGTAAAAAGACGCTTTGTACAATCCTGGCAGCAGCAAGATGTAGCATGCACAAACACCGTCTTCACGGTCATTTCGTTACTTCACACGTAAACAAACGAAAGAATTCGCTGCGTTACTGTTCAAATGTCCACACACTCACAATTACTGCACAACTACTAACAACTCAACTCAATTGACTTCGCTCTAACACTTTGCAGGGTTTTTATACCTCCAATCATGGTTCTAGAATGCAGTAGAGCTCCCGAGAAAGATCGTGGCGGCGAGAGAGAGATGGAACTATCCAGACATCACTGTCTCTTTCTCTCTCGGCAAGCGTTCAGCGCGCGCCACTATCTGTTTCTTTCTTTCCTGCCCACGCGTGACCGGCACCGGTTTGTCGCAACTCCAACGCAACTATGCGATAGGTGACAGTATTAATTTAAAGAAATTGGAATTTACGCTGGATTCTGTTTTTCAGAGAAGAGATTAGGCAACAAAAAGCACATTTTTTAACGTTTACAGCAATTCATGAGTCAATTCTTGATAATTTTGGGCTGATAAAAACGAATATGTGAATGTAAAATTTTTCTTAGCTCTAGTTTCTGTGATATACCCAAGGTGAAAGTATTTCATATTAACGAATTAAGAGAAAAAGATACATTTTAATTACACTGCTAACAACATTGAAGGTTCATTTGATTTTTAAATGATAGTTACATTCTAAGAGTATTTGTTGTTGTAATTTTACGTCCTCTAACGTTAAATCATATCAGACGATGAATGGAATGGGTGAACTGATGCTCAAATGAGCCCGGGGCCCATAGAGCTCAGAGTTACCCGACATTTTTCGTTCAGGATAAGGGAAAACCACGGAGAAAATATTATCCAGGTAACACCCTGACCGAGATTCGAACTCGGGAGCTCTTGAACGTGAGGCAGACACGCTGCAATCTACGCTACCGAGGTGGGCCTAAGAGTTTTAAATTGCTGGAAGAATACCTCGCAAATGGTCGTGTCTGAAGAGAATCATAGACTTTATGAGATCGTCATCTTTTAGCTTGCCTCTTGTGATGCAGTTCCGCAGAATCCCTATACAAAGACCAATAGTAATCCGCAAGCATTACTTCATTCCAACGACCCGGATGTCTTTGTTCCATAACAGAAATGTCCTGATGGAATCTCTCTCCATGTTCATCACTAACAGCTCCACAACTAGGAGGGAAAAAGTCTAGGTGGGAGTGGAGAAAATGGATTTTAAGGGATATGTATATTTGCAGGAGCACTGTCACTAAATGCTTGTAGTTATCATCTCTTATGTTGCCTAAAAATCCACGCATAACACCCTTGAAGGCTTCCCACGCTTCCTTGTCTTTCCCCTCCAAAACTTGGTCAAGTGCAGGATCCAAAAATGCCTTCCTTAACTTTTTCATCACTTAATTTCGGAAATTTCTCTCTTACTTACTTAAAAGCCTGTCCTTCTTGGTTCATACCTTTGACAAAATTGTTCATCAAACCCAGCTTGATATGCAGGGGTGGAAGCAGAACGTCTTTTGGGGTCCACGAGAAGCTTGGCAATGTTATTTTTCTCGGTAATGTTCGAATCTCTTGCAGGACAGGCTCCTTTAATATAATGCAATTTCCTATCTCCAGAAAAAAGTCGCTAAAATTGAAAATGTTGACACTAAAAAATGAAATGTCACTTTATCTCCAAAGCAAGAGCTAATCTGTCATTTTTATGGTGATTTTTGTACTCAGTAGATGGAAAATGCTTATGAATTGACTATTAAGCCCGAAACATTTTCACTGTAGTCCAGAGAGATACACAAAAGAAGATAAAGCTGCAAAAAAGAAAGTTAAACGAAACAAAAATGCTAAAAAAAAAAAAACGAACCTTCTAAACAAAACATAGCTGAAAAGGCCAAAAAAGGACAAATAAAATCCTCCATTTTGTGGCCTATGGTGACCCATTATGTTGGAACAATAGGAAAAAAGAAGCATTTCTAAATCTACTCATAAACGTTTTAACAACTCTTCTGTCTGTTTCATAAAGGAAAAACTCACTATGCAACACTTCTCCAATTCTCACATAAAAAGGCAATAAATTTGTTTCAGTTTCGTATTACTGAAAGTTAACATAACTTTATGACTGATAAGAAATCAAAGGAGCAGGTAATTCGCGTTTTCTCCTCGTACGTGATCCCAAAGTGTTTTTGAACTGTAGATTTTGATACACATACAAAACAGTACTATAACATGCAGCGTTAACTGAGTTGAATGAAGCTGATCTAACTGACGCACTAAACCACTTAGTATTTGTAGCTATTTTATAATGTATTCATTTTTCAACAGATCCCCTAGTGGTTTACCGGGGAAATATATGAGTCAATTGGAGAATTTAATGTCATACGGCAAATTGGCCATGGTAGCTCAATAGGTAAGAGGGACTGGACGGAAACCGTGGTTCAAATCTCGGCCTTAGCATTGAATTTTTCATGTTGGCTCTATCTATTAATTCATTAATATAATTCTGAGTCAAACTAGTACTCCATATACTGCTAGTGTTTACCTATAATGCAGTTTATTATAACCTTCCTAACATCCTCAGCTAAAGTGGACTCCTGAGGACGTCAGGAAGGTCCTAACAAAACATGTTCTAAGTAAACGCTAGCAGTATATGGATAATGGAGTACTAGTTTGATTCAAAATATTAGTTTAATGCTTCATTATATCAAAGTATATACTTACTAAGAATTAAGTCATTAACTTAACTATACCTAACCTAAACTTTAATTGCTGTTCAATTTTAAAAACCTGAGACTTTCGATGGATAGGGTCAACTTGAAAAATTAAATGTCACGGCCGGGATTTGAACCACGGATCTCCTGGTGTCCGTCCAGTCACTCTTACCCATTGAGCTACCATGGGAAACCAGGAGATATGTGGTTCAAATTCCGGCCGTGGCATTCAATTTTTCATGTCGACTCTATCAATCCAACACCTTAGCATGTATACGGCTAGTGATAGTAAGTCGCCACAAACGGTGTATCTCGGATACGAGAGCCCTTAGTGACCTGGGAAATATGAGTCGATTGGAGAATTTAATGTCAGGACGGCACGTTGGCCATGGTAGCTCAATGGGTTAGAGGGACTGATGGGAAACCACTGGATCCGTGATTCAAATCTCGGCCTTAGCATTGAATTTTTCATGTTTAGACTCTATCAATCTAATACCTTAGCCTGTATACGGCTAGTGTGAAGAAATGAATAATTTCCATCAATTAACATAAACAGGAGGCTTTTATTCCTAAATTTTGAAATTAAAATTTTTGTTTTACATACCATCTTTTTTAAAACAGCCTAACTCCCCTTATTACGAGGGTGGTCTGAAAAGTTTTCGGCCTCACCCAGAAATCGTGGCACAACTTACATGATTTTTTTCCCTTACGTTGGTAGACATGTTAATAGACCCTATGTAAAATTACAAGTCATTCCAGGCAATAGTTGACTGTAGGTAGCTGTTTGAAGCAGTGTGTGCATTGGTTTGAACATGTAGAAATTCATTTGTAGATTGTAAATGAATATGATGACTCTTCACCTTAAGTTTCCACTGTAATTTTTTTTTGTGGGGGGGGGGGGGGGGGAGGATCGATAGGAGAAAGGTGTTGGGGTCCCGCTGATGCACCTCCAGTAGTCACGGTTGTAGGAAATGAAATGAAATGTGTAGTGTTTAACGCCCGCTTTTACTGCATACGGCACCGCAGGCGATGACACTGATGATACATGAGATCAAGATGGAGCACCGGTGGAATGAGATGGCGGGGGAAACCGGACATCCCGGAGAAAACCCGCCCCAGCGCCGTGTTGTCCACCACAAATCTCACTTTGCGGTCGCCTGGGATCGAACACGGGCCGCCTTGGTGAGAGCCAAGCGGTCTAACCACTGAGCCACGGTGCGGCCACGGTTGTAGGAGTGCTGGTGTCTGAAGGGCACGAGCGAATCCGAAGGGAAAATATGTCCGGGGCTCCAACCATGACCGAGGCCCTGGGTGGATCGTCGGGACTAAATGGGAGGTTTTGGATGGATTAGGAAGTCGTTAAGTATAGCTGTGTACTTATGTGCTTAAGCTGGGGTTATGTCTGGCGGCGTCTTTGGCGCGTAGGGTGGCTTGTAAGTTGTCCATTTTTGAGAATATCTGCGTGAGGTACTCGTACATCTCGTGTGGGTCGTGTGTGAAGTTGGCCATGGCGATCTGTAGGTCTACCTTCCCGTAGGGGAGGGGATTCGTCCCCTTCAGCTGCCGTGGTGCGGGCGCTGCGGACCCTTAGCACTCGTGGTACCTCTGACGTTACTAGAGGAACCTCGGGCCGAACATTCCAGCCCCTCCTTCGGGAGTTGTTCGGATTGGGTTGGTCTCGAGGAGGCAGTGTGTTCCCGATACCCGTTGGTGATCGGGCGTAAGTGGCGTATCCACTTCCATCCCGTCTTGTGTACTTGGACCAGATGAGGGAGGGCTTGTTAGTAACCCAGGTCTTGTCCTATGGAAAGCCCCACGGAGGACGCCGGGCGCCCTTTGGGACAGCTCGGATACTCCCTGGTTGAAGGAGCACGGGTCTTGATCCTACGGGTCCAGGACTAATGGGATTAGAACCTCTGGACTCAATTGTAAATCTACCTGTTTCTGAGAAAAGTGTTGCAGTTTCTGTATCTTTCAGTGAGTTGTGCAGTGGGTTGATGTGGTCCTGTAGAATTATAAGTTTGTGGTCTAGTATGTCCGGTATGTTGGTGGTGTGCCTGGAGATGGTGTCTGTGGTGGTTCCAAGGACCTCCCCCAGTTGTTATACGTGGGTCCTTGGTGTCTCTGATGTCTTCTGTAATGTGGTCAGTGAGGAGGCTATGTGGTCTTGATGTAACGTCAGGCTGTCTGTCATTTGTCTCTGTGTAGTCATGAGTCCGTCTTTAACGTCCGTGGCGCTAGTGGTGTCGTGATGAATGTTGGCGGCGGCGAGAGAGTCCTCCAAGTTTCCCAGTCGTAGATTTATGTTCAGGGCCTCAGTATGGAGGTACTGAACGTCATCTCTGGTGAGCCCTTGAGAGGCAGAAGTTGATCCGGCTGCCAGGAGCTCCTCGATGTTGTGTAGGCTGTGGTTCAGTCGCTGCGCTTCGTCCCTTAGGCCAATCAGCGGATTCACTGGTATGTGCTGTCCGGGATGCGGCGCTGTCGGACTCCTGGCGAGGGTAAGCAGGGCACTGCACCTGCCCTGTGAAGTGGCCAAGGCCGTTACAGGTGGTGCAGTACCGGCGACGATGCCTCAGGTCGTGAGCTCTGCATTCGGCTGTCGGCGTGTGGGCGCCACAGTAGTGGCACCGTGGTGGTGCTGTGCTGGTGCTGGCAGTGTGTCCGTAGGCGCAGCAGTACCGGCAGGAGAGGTGTCGTAGCTTGCTGGCCTCAACTTTGAGGCACTGCCCTAACAAGGCAGGCCCAGTTAGGTGAAAAGAGGTCATTGGTATATTATGTTGAGTTAAACAGTGGCTGGGGAAGGGAGCAGTATATAGTTAAAACCATTAATGAAGAAAGGAAGGGGATAGCATGGCTGAGAGCAGGAGTGTGGAGGCTAAAAGGGCAGCGGAATGGGTTTGTGCAAGACAAGTGCCCATTGTGTGGGGGTAAGGAAGAGGTGGAACATATCCTTTTTGAATGCAGGGAAACAAAGATTTCGCGAAAAGAATACATCTGGAGAAAAATTAAGCGAAGTCCTGATATATGTAAAATTAAAGATAAAAATCTCAAGAAAGTAGGACAGCTCTTAGATAAAGTGAAAAATAAATGGAAGTGGACTGCGAAAAAAAAAGAAATGAACAATAGTGTGTAAGCAATAGTAGTAATGGTAGTAATGTTAGTAGTAATAGAAATGTAAGTAGTGTATTACACATTTTGTAATTCAATGGGCTGCCCACCAATTAATGGCCTGGGCCAAATACTGGCGAGCAGCTCAACAATTATAATAGCTTTGTACACTAAATAAATAAATAAATAAATAAATAAATAAATAAATAAATAAATAAATAAATAAATAAATAAATAAATAAATAAATAAATAAATAAATAAATAAATAAATAAATAAATAAATAAATAAATAAATAAATAAATAAATAAATAAATAAATAAATAAATAAATAAATAAATAAATAAATAAATAAATAAATAAATAAATAAATAAATAAATAAATAAATAAATAAATAAATAAATAAATAAATAAATAAATAAATAAATAAATAAATAAATAAATAAATAAATAAATAAATAAATAAATAAATAAATAAATAAATAAATAAATAAATAAATAAATAAATAAATAAATAAATAAATAAATAAATAAATAAATAAATAAATAAATAAATAAATAAATAAATAAATAAATAAATAAATAAATAAATAAATAAATAAAAACAAGGCAGGCCCGTGATTAAGACAGCGTCTCGCTCCCCCGCGTCGGCAAACTGCAAACGCACACAGGCGATGGGGCGTCCTAGGGAAGTGATTCTGGTGGTCTTTTGGAAGAACACACTTCCACTGTGAAGAAATAGGCGACCGATTTTAAACTTGGCCGTGAAAGCGTTCAAGACGACCCACGCGAAGGACGTCCAAAAACTGTAACCACACCGGAAAACATTGAAAAAGTGCATGATATGATTTTGCAAGATCGGTGTACAAAGGTGTGTGAAGTTTCCAATGCTCTTGGAATTTTAAAGGAACGTATTGGTCACATCTTGTATCAGGAATTAAACATGAGAAACCTTTGCGCAAGATGGGTGCCGTGTATCCTCCCTGTGGATAACAGACGCATTCATATGACAATTTCTGAAAAGTTGGTGCATTTTTAGAAGAATAGAAGTGACTTTTTGCACCGATACGTTACAATGGATGAAACATGGTTTCACCACTACACACCCGAATTCAAGTAGCAGTCAAGGCAGTGGACCGAAGGTGGTTCTTCAGCTCCAAAGATGGTGAGGAGGTGCCATCGTCGAGGAAGATCATGGCGTCAGTGTTTTGGGATGCCAAAGGAATTTTGTTGATTGACTATCTCGAAAAAGGTAAAACCGTTACTGGAGAATGCTACTCACAAATTCTAACCAAACTGAATGCAAGCATTCGTATAAACAGTTCCGGGTTAAAAAAAAATGTTTCCTATCAGGACAATGCACCTACCCACAAGACTGTTTTGACAATGAGAAAATAGAAAGATCTGCACTACGAAGTGCTGAAACATCCACCCTATTCCCCAGATTTGGCTTCTTCGGACTTCCATCAGTTTCCAAAACTGACGAAATTCCTCGCTGGTAGGTGCTTTTCGTCCAATGAAGAAGCAATTGCGGCTTTAAATGGGTATTTTGCAGCACTTCCAGAGCAACACTACAGAGAGGGGATAATGGCATTGGAACACTGGTGGACAACATATTGTGTGATCCATATAAGCCTGAACCATTTCAATAGGCCATAACTTTCGAACCAATAACAGGACATACGTACAACTTTGGGAGAATATAATACCCAATTGCGAGATTACATTACACTGTTTACATCTCAGAGAAAATATTGGAAGTGTCCTCCACAGTGTAATTTTTCGCACTAAAATTCAATCTTATATATTCTCTTAGCTTAATGTGAAACAAACTCGCCGTAGTAGTTTCATTGTTGGTACTCCTGGTTCTCGCCTGTAAGAACCAGGTAAGTTCAGACATGTTCAGTATCGCCTACCGCTGTAATGGAGGTAACACGTGAGGAACAATATGCGGCGTTGAAATTCTGCTTTCGTGTCAACAAATCTTCAGTTGAGGCCTATACAATATTACAGGAGGCCTATGGAGATCTGTTCTTCCCTACAGCACAGCTCGAAGGTGGTTTAAAATGTTTAAAGAGGCGAGACAATCAATTTCAAAGGAAGGTGGATCCGGTGCTCCAGCTACTGCTCTTACAGAAGAAAACATCAACACTGCTGCTGCCATTGTGAGAGTGGATCGACCTTAAGATCTCTTTCTGAAATACTCAACATTTCATTGGGTGCCACCCGCACGTTGGTGACAGAAACTTTACACATTAGACGTGTTTGTGCGCGATGGGTTCCAAGACTGTTGATTCCCGAACAAAAGGACATTCGCATGCAGCTCTGCATGCAGTTAAAGTTGATGTTAGAGGAACATACGGAGTTTCTTTCAAACGTAATCACTGCTGATGAAACTTGGCTACATCATTTTGATCCTGAGAGCAAACAGCGAAGCTCAGTGTGGAAATCTCCTTCATCAGCAACCCCCAAAAAGCAAAAGTGGTTGCTTCTGCTGGGGAAGCTATAGTCATGTCATTCTTTGATATTCATGAAATGGTTTATGAGCATGTTGTACCTGCACACACATCAGTTACTGGACAATACTACAGGGATGTCCTGAAAACATTGCAAGTCCATATTAGGCACAAATGACCACATTTCCGTGAAACAAACTGGATGCTGCACCACGATAATGCGCGGCCGCATATTGTCAATGTTGTTGCTGAGTATCTTGCAAAAATCAACGTGAGGTGCTACCTCACCCTCCTTATAGTCCGGATTTAGCCTCAGGTGACTTTTTTCTATTCCCTAACTTGAAGAAACGCCTTCTAGGGAGACATTGTCCATCACCAGAAGCAGTAGTGAAGGCTGCAGAGTCGATTTTGAAGGATCTCTCAAAGAATGGTTTCCAGCATGTCTTTGAAGACTGTCAGAAATACTGGGACAAGTGCATCGCATTCAGGGGAGACTATTTTGAGATGGACCATCAAAATTATGAGGAGTAAAGGTACGTTGTCAAAAAAATTGTGATGATTCTTTATTGGACAGCACTCCTATTATCCCCAAAGTCGCTTGCCAAACATCGGACAAGTACGCCCACATGCGCAGGAAAAGTGGGACCAAAGCACAGGACTTTCTTTTCAAATGACAACACAATTTGCTCTTTAAAGACAAAACTAGTTTAGCAACTACTTGTTAATCTTTCTCTCTGACTGCAGCAATAGGAGCAAAGTAAAAGTTGTACGTACAACATATTTACATTCCAGACTCGGACGAAGCTTGTGCCTTATGAAGAAAGAAAACGTTTTTATTCCGGAATATATTTATACTACTATGGCCAGAGGTTCTTCCAACGTAAATTGTACTTTCTCTATTATATACTTACAGTAAGTAGAAGAGGTATTGTATTTCACCCAAAAATTTGATATAGTGATTACATCGAAAATATATTTTGGGACACCTAAAAAATACGTTTCTACGAAAAAGATCGGTGTGCTTTTGAACAGCTTAACTAAAAAAAAGTCAATTAAATACTAAAGTTAGTATTTAAATTCAGCATTTTCCAAGGATACAAAACAAAAATTAAAAAAAAAAAGAATCTCCCATCCCAGACTATACAAAATATTTTCGAAATTCTGTATTTTCCCAAAAAGAACTTAAATGTTTATGATTAAAGTACCATATATTTAATATATTTTCGTGGCAAATGAAATGTATATCTTGAAGATTTTGGATGCCCTGAGAACTCCTCTTCATTCTGGATAACTCTTCTATAACTGGTAAACGTAAGAGATAGACAAAGTCCTGCACTCAAAAATAAAGTCTTGTCAAAACCTATAGTTTGTCTCATACACTTTTTGTGGTATGAGCCATTTCCGAGATATTCCTTGTCATTTGAATTTTCCAATATTTATACTGTCCAGGAACGCAAAGTAAATCCCTGAAAGGAATCTGCCATCCATTGCCACCCTTACACAGTGGGATAAGGACAGCGAATGTGTGACAGAAAACATATGCTACACAAGGAGCAGAATCGTTAAAAATCATGCGCCCTATTCACTCTGTACACTAAAACCGAGAAGATTCATTCACAAAAGTAGAAGCCGTCAGAATGATTTTGAACAGTTTGTAACTGTACTGACATGGGGTGTCATAAACCTGTCCAGGGAGGGTGTGGGAACCTTCTGTAATGCCCCTGCGTCTCATGCCCCGGAGACTTTCTCTTCTGTGGTATACTGTACTTTTCTCACATGGGAAATTGTTAGTTATTTTTTATGTTATAGTCATGTAAATAAAATAAAATTTCAAACGCATCATACAGAGATCACCTTTCAAGCATTTGACTATCGAATTTAAAATCTACTTTATTCCTACATTCCTTTGTCCCTAAAAGAAAATGAGTAATAAGATAATATTCACCTTAATGAACATGAAGTAGAAAGGGCAATAAGTGTTTGTAAGAATAGTTTGTACAAGAGTAGAGAACAGCAGCTTGGACCGACAAATTAGAGAGGTTAGCCAAGGTCAACTATTCATGTCTAGCCTTTAGGAAGTTATGCAGTTCGATTAATTACATAGATAGAGGAATAAGTGTTTGTAAGAATAGTTTGTACAAGAGTAGAGAACGGCAGGTTGGACCGACAAATTAGAGAGACTACCGCAGGTCAGCTATTCATGTCTAGCCTTTAGGAAGTTATTCAGTTCGATTAATTACATAGATAGAGGAATAAGTGTTTGTAAGAATAGTCTGTACAAGAGTGGAGAACAGCAGCTTGGACCGACAAATTAGAGAGGTTAGTCAAGGACAACTATTAATGTCTAGCCTTTAGGAAGTTATTTAGTTCGATTAATTACATAGAGGAATGTGTTTATAAGAATAGTTTGTACAAGAGTAGAGAGCGGCAGGTTGGACCGACAAATTAGAGAGGCTAGCCAAGGCCAACTATTCATGTCTAGCCTTTAGGAAGTTATTCAGTTCGATTAATTACATAGAGGAATGTGTTTGTAAGAATAGTTTGTACAAGAGTGGAGAGCGGCAGGTTGGACCGACAAATTAGAGAGGCTAGCCAAGGCCAACTATTCATGTCTAGCCTTTAGGAAGCTATTCTGTACAACTAATTACATAGATAGAGGAATAAGTGTTTGTAAGAATAGTTTGTACAAGAGTAGAGAACGGCAGGTTGGACCGACAAATAAGAAAGGCTAGCCAAGGACAACTATTCATGTCTAGCCTTTAGGAAGTTATTCAGTTCGATTAATTACATAGATAGGGGAATACGTGTTTGTAAGAATAGTTTGTACAACAGTAGAGAACGGCAGGTTGAACCGACAAATTAGAGAGGCTAGCCAAGGCTAACTATTCATGTCTAGCCTTTAGGAAGTTATTCAGTTCGATTAATTACATAGAGGAATAAGTGTTTGTAAGAATAGCTTTTACAAGAGTAGAGAACGGCAGGTTGGACCGACAAATTAGAGAGGTTAGTCAAGGCCAACTATTCATGTCTAGCCTTTAGGAAGTTATTCAGTTCGATTAATTACATAGAGGAGTAAGTGTTTGTAAGAATAGTTTTTACAAGAGTAGAGAACAGCAGCTTGGACCGACAAGTTAGAGAGGTTAGTCAAGGCCAACTATTCATGTCTAGCCTTTAGGAAGCTATTCTGTTCAACTAATTACATAGATAGAGGAATAAGTGTTTGTAAGAATAGTTTGTACAAGAGTAGAGAACGGCAGGTTGGACCGGCAAATTAGAGAGGCTAGTCAAGGTCAACCATTCATGTCTAGCCTTTAGGAAGTTATTCAGTTCGATTAATTACATAGATAGGGGAATGAGTGTTTGTAAGAATAGTTCGTACAAGAGTAGAGAACGGCAAGTTGGACCGACAAATTAGAGAGGCTAGCCAAGACCAACTATTCCTGTCTAGCCTTTAGGTAGTTATTCAGTTCGATTAATTACATAGATAGAGGAATAAGTGTTTGTAAGAATAGTTTGTACAAGAGTAGAGAACGACAGGCTGGACCGACAAATTAGAGAGGCTAGCCAAGGTCAACTATTCATGTCTAGCCTTTAGGAATTTATTCAGTTCGATGAATTACATAGAGGAATAAGTGTTTGTAAGAATAGCTTGGACAAGAGTAGAGAACGACAGGTTGGACCGACAAATTAGAGAGGCTAGCCAAGGTCAACTATTCATGTCTAGCCTTTAGGAAGTTATTCAGTTCGATTAATTACATAGATAGAGGAATAAGTGTTTGTAAGAATAGTTTGTACAGGAGTAGAGAACGGTAGGTTGGACCGACAAATTAGAGAGGCTAGCCAAGGTCAACTATTCATGTCTAGTCTTTAGGAAGTTATTCAGTTCGATTAATTACATAGATAGAGGAATAAGTGTTTGTAAGAATAGTTTGTACAAGAGTAGAGAATGGCAGGTTGGACCGACAAATTAGAGAGGCTAGCCAAGGCCAACTATTCATGTCTAGCCTTTAGGAAGTTATTGAGTTCGATTATTTACATAGATAGAGGAATAAGTGTTTGTAAGAATAGTTATAAGAGTAGAGGAACTCTCTGATAAAAAGTAGCTACTGCTCTAGCTTTGCTTCTGTTCCTGGGTAAACTAAAATACCTGAAATATGTGCAAAAAGTGTAAACACTGAGCAGCATGCAAACGCAGCACTGCCGGATGTACAAAGAGTAGATAAGGCCAGGCGTGATGAAGCGCACGTTTTCTTGCACTGCGTAGTTATGTACCAGAATACCGCGTGAAATTTCATCGCGCTCCAGATTAGTGTAGGTAGTGTGGAAATGGTGTAATAGAATATTCCAGAAAATAACGCAGAAAATGTCGCTATTGACTATCTGAGTGTTTCATCTTCTTCATTGTTGAGCAAAACATGCTCGATTTACAAACAGGGCAAGTGGGAACTTGCCCAGAGTCCAATGTTGGCACGGTGCGGGAATTTGGAATGCGAAAAAAATGTGGACCAGAAAAATCAATTTTGTAACATATGTTAGTGTCTTGATTTTTAAACATTTATACGTCTCTGAATAATAAATGCCGACGGCCAGTGTAAGTTTGTGTTAAAAGAAAGAAGGAAAAAAAAAAACAACTAAGGGATATTTAGTCACATTCGGCAATATAGCAGTTTATTCTCTTTCAGTGAATGGGTTTGAATCAAGTCAAAATGTAAACACCGCCCTCGACATACACACTCACAAAGTAGAGAAGTAATATAGAAGAGATACGTAAAGGTGGGTCTTGGGCACATAAAATGTATGACTTGTTGAAGCAGATAGGTATGGGTCATTCTTGGATAAATGCAGAGTATGGGTATAGAGGCTTCTGGAAAGAATTTAGCTAAGATTAGAAGAAATTGACAGACAAGACATTTTCGCCAAATCAAGTGACAAAAGCTCACTGAGATTATATAGAGAAATAAAAATAACCCGGGGAGGGAAGGATATATAGATATATGTAGTAAGTTAGGGCGAGAAGGTTTTGCTTGGGCGAGAACAGGAGTGAGAAACTTGAAAGGTATAGGTCAAGAGAGGGAGCTAGATGAATGTCCATTGTGTGGAGAAGAGAATGCAGATTTCCATTGTATATTATATTGCAGTCAAACAAAGATATGGAGAGAGCAGGCTTGGCTACGTAAATGGGACAATTGGGGGGTGAAGTAGTAATTAGAAAAATGTTGTCAGTAAAAGGAGAAAAGAACAGGAGAAATATAGGGAATTATTTAGGGAAAGTTAAAGAGAGATGGCTAAGAACAATTAAGAGAAAAGTGTAGAGTGGGATAGGTGAAATGGCAGAACGTGTAAAAAGGAGTAGAGGCCCTCCATTACACAAAAACCTAGGGTTAGGTGTATGGGGACCGAATTATTCAATGGTGGGCAACATGATAGGATCTTCAGGATTTAGGAATATATGGCATACTTCAGTATGGATTTTATAACTGTAATCTTGATTTTGTATTTCCATTTGTTGATGTAAAGGAAATAAATTACTTCTACTACTACTACTACTACTACTACTACTACTACTACTACTACTACTACTACTACTACTACTACTACTACTACTACTACTACTACTACTACTACTACTCCTACTACTACTACTACTACTGCTACTCCTACTACTACTACTACTACTACTACTACTACTACTACTACTACTACTACTACTACTACTACTACGTAAAGGTCTAATTATTCCGATAAACAATGCTGCAGTATTTTAATGATATCAGGCTGTGTACTAATGCACAAAAAAGTGAATTAATTCTATTTGATTTTAAGAGACGTCCTTTCGAACCTCCGCTTAATATAGGCAATAGTCTAGTCCAGCGTGTAAAAAGTGTAAGTATTTTAGGTTTAATCCTTAATGACAAGTTAACTTGGAACAACCACATTGAAAAACTAGAAAGTAAATTAAGCTCAGGACTTTTTGTGTTGCGATATTTAGCCAATTTTCTGTCAGTAGATACTACTAAGTATATTTTGCATTAATATATTCACTAATTTCTTATGGCATCGAGCTGTGGGGACACACTTCCAAATTAAACTTTAACAGAATTTTTCTCCTACAGAAAAGAGTTATCAGATACCTGGCAAAAATAACACGTAGGAGGCCGCATTTTAAAAAATTAACCATACTTACTCTTCCCTGCATATTTATTCTGCGAATAATACTTTTTGTACATAACACAAATTCCGATGTCCACACATATGAAAGAAGGGGAAAGAATAACTATAGTTAAAGGTCACAGGCTAAAACTTTTTGAACATAAGCCCCAATACTTTGGTCCAAAACTACTTAATAAGCTTCCGGAAAGCCTAAAAAATACTGTCAGCTGCTAAGTTTAAATCTAAACTGACTAAATTCTTGTTAAGCAGAGCCTATTACAGTATAGATGAATATTTTGATGACAACTTCGCTTCCTTTGTTGACTTTTAAGAGAGAGTATTACAAATGGCATGGCTTAATTGTGTTCAAACACTGTATTAAGTTGCAACAAATATTAATATGAATACAGCAACGGCAGTAGGAAAAAGTATATAGTGAAAGAGGTTCAAAATTCAAAGCGTACGTTACAAGAATCCTGAGGCAAATCCTTATCTGACAACCTTGGATAGCAACCTTCATCTTTCATCAGCGTAACTGGTGGAAATTTTCCTGAAAACCTGCCCTCATTAATTACCGAACCTAATATCATCTTACTCTGAGTCAAAATGTATTCAAAATCTATTCCCAAACGTATAACATTTAACACAACTTCACCACATATGCATCTTTTATTCTATTGGCCCAAAATTTCTGTATCAGCTGTCCTCCCAATCAAAAATAACAACGTATTTAATCGAAGCTGAAAAACTTGAGTAATTCGAAGGGCTTTTCAGATTCGGTTTGAAATATCGTTGCTGTTGATATATCTGTTGTGGTCCTGAAAATAAAACACAATCAGCTCAATGTATTTTTCGAGCCGAACTTAAGTTTACAAGAGTTCGACAATTTGACAGTTGGTAACTATTTTCTAAGACAGGCCATATTGCTTACTACAGAATTCGAGAGCCTTGAAGACACAAAATGACGTGTTGAAGCAGATAGGTGTGGGTCATTCTTGGATAAATGCAGAGTATGGGTATAGAGGCTTCTGGAAAGAAGTTAAGCTAAGATTAGAAGATATTGACAGACAAGACATTTTTGCCAATACCAGTGACAGAAACACAACTCACC
The DNA here is from genome assembly GCA_030765055.1 of Mantis religiosa. NCBI lineage: Eukaryota > Metazoa > Arthropoda > Insecta > Mantodea > Mantidae > Mantis > Mantis religiosa. The sequence continues at coordinate 43,695,667 of CM060960.1, forward strand.
CTGGCCGAGATTCGAATGCAAGAGGTCCCGAGTTCGAATCTTGTTCAGGGTAAGTTACCGGGGTAAGGGTTTTCCCGGGGTGTTCCCTTATCCTGAAAGACGAATGTCAGTAACTCTAAGCTACATGGACCCCGGACTCCTTTGAGCATCATTTCACCCATCGTCCGATATGACTTAAGGTTGGAGGACGTAAACTACAACAAAAAACTGAGGTTATATGGAGAAATAAAAACAAATTGGGGAAGGGAAGGAAATATAGACATATGTAATAAGTTAGGGCGAGAAGGTTTTGCTTGGGCTAGAACAGGAGTGAGAAACTTCAAAGATTTAGGGCAGGAGAGGGAGCTAGATAATTGTCCATTGTGTGGAGAAGAGAATGCAGACTGAATTTTCATGACAAATTAAGAGCACATCTTCAATTTTATTGGAATTTCCTCAGAAGTCCTTCTCGTCCTGGCGACTTTTGCATAATCTAGAGACCATAAAAGATTTTTTCCTCAAAACATGATATCTCTGCCCCACTGCTCTGTTAAGGGCATGGTATTTTGAGGTTTGGGTTTACAAGGTGTGTACTCTGCAGGAATTAAAGGAACCACAGGACTGGCTACTTTGCCGTGTAAAGCGTCTGTTTTCTCTCACCTTTTCGTCCACTTTCTGCACCAAATCGTCAGTAACGACCGAAGGACGCCCACTCCGTTCTTCATCATGCACATTTGTGTGGCCATCTTTAAATGCTCTCACCCATTTCCTTACCATTTCATCACTCATAATGTTTTATCTGTAAACTTCACAGACTTCACGATGAATATCGATCGGTTTTACGCCTTTAGCACTAAGAAATCGTATAACAGCCCGGGATTCACGATTGTCGGAGGCATCTTAAACACTCAGTAACCAACGTATACAATGAAGAATCAGACTGTAATGGCGTCAGTGCGTAGACAAGAGATGTAGATAACCAGCGCGCATGCGCGGAACGCCGACCGTAGCGCTGCGGCGGCGCAATCGCAAAACGGCACTGACTTAAAAAACATGCCTCGTAGATAGGCAAGAGACATGGGAAAGTATAGAAGAAAAGAAATCTTTGAAATTTTATAAGTAATTAAAGACAGAATGGGGTGGGGAAAAATATATAGATCAATGTGACAAAACTGGAAGAGAAGGCATAGTCTGGGTGAGGTTAGGAATATTATACTTAAAGGGTTGAGAAGTAATGAGGCAGGAATATGTGAATTTTGTGGAGATGAAGAAAACACTATTATTACCTGATAGAATGTAAGGAGTTAACAAATTACAGGAGAAAAATATGGGATAAGAAATGGGACAGTGTAAGGAAAGAGATATTGGTGGTACGTATGTTAACGGGGATGAGAGAAAAGAAAAATAGATGTATAGGAGATTTCTTATATAGGATAAAAGAAGAAAAGGTTAAGAAGAAATGACACCAAGCTGCTCAGGAAAACCAAAGGCTTATAGTTGCCCACCATTGAATAGTAATTCGGTCCCTATACACCTAACCCTAGGTTTTTGTGTATTGGAGGCCCTCTACTCCTTTTTACACTTTCTGCCATTTCATCTATCCCACTCTATATTTTTCTCTTAATTGTTCTTAGCCATCTCTCTTTAACTTTCCCTAAATAATTCCCTATATTTCTCCTGTTCTTTTCACCTTTTACTGACAAAATTTTTCTAATTACTACTTCACCCCCCAAACTGTCCCATTTACGTAGCCAAGCCTGCTGTCTCCATATCTTTCTTTGACTACAATATAATATACAATGGAAATCTGCATTCTCTTCTCCACACAATGGACATTTATCTAGCTCCATCTCTTGACCTATACCTTTCAAGTTTCTCACTCCTGTTCTCGCCCAAGCAAAACCTTCTCGCCCTAACTTACTACATATATCTATATATGCTTCCCTCCCCCAGGTTGTTTTTATTTCTCTATATAATCTCAGAGAGCTTTTGTCACTTGTATCGGCGAAAATGTCTTGTCTGTCAATATCTTCTAATCTTAGCTTAACTTCTTTCCAGAAGCCTCTATACCCATACTCTGCATTTATCCGAGAATGACCCATGCCTATCTGCTTCAACAAGTCATACATTTTATGTGCCCAAGACTCATCCCAGTTACTTCTCTTTTGAATATGAAAACATTCTTTAATTATATTGCCATCTTCCAAGTTTGCCCTTGACAAGATTTTAATTTTAAGGCTTAAAGTTAGTGGACCTGAGTCAGCGAGTAAATCTTAAGATCAGCAATTTCACGTATTTTATATATTTAAAAAAATTGTAATGGATACTGTACAAATAAATATCAAATAATAATACAGGAGGTGTTATGTCACAAATATAATCATGTATCCAAGACAACTTGTGAAGAAATCGTCAATGAAGCCGAGGAAAGTGAATAAAAAGCCATAAAATTCAAAAAAAGATTACACCGAATTGGCATTCCTATGCAAAGTTAATGAATTTCTTCATCAAATCGGCGTCCCAAAACAGTAAAAAGTTTAAATAAACGCTATCACCTAAAGTTTGCTTTTTTCACAGACGTGCAGAATGGCGTGGAGTGGTATTTAAGAAGAAGGGACAGGATATAAAAGAAACTGCCATAAATCATAGCGGCAGGGAGTCGAATGCGTGGTGTTCCGTGCGCGGGTGTGGGAGAGGGCAAGGGGGCACGCTTAAGTACATCGGTCGTGTGTTGTCTCCAGCCACAACACTGCAGTCCGTCGAGGAGGTTACAATATCGGTGGTCTGTGAATAGAGAGTTGTTAGTGATGAGCGAAAACGGAAGGAAAACCAGTACCGTTAGCGCAAGGCGTCTCAGCATGGGCTGCATGGAGGAAAAGGTGAGTTGTTTACAAACATTCTCTCTCGATAGGCAGACGTTTCCACTCTACTACGTAAGAACGGAAAGTTTCGCTTTTTGTGTGCGGCGCGTCTGTGAATACGACGTTGAATAGTATATTCGACTTTAAACACAAAATACAATGTTGGGAGAACCAACAATGACAATAAAATTAAATAGATGCATATATTTAATGAAAGAAAACTTAAATTCATCAGTGTTCTTACTTTTAAACTCTACTGTAGACTTTTAAAAACAAAACAGTTCACTTTTATAAGTTTTTGTTCAAAAATACTAGCATTTTCACTGTTTCGGGGTCAAGTCTACTTTTTCTGTCACATATGAGTCCTGCAGAGCTGTGTTTTTAGTTTTGGAAATTTTGAATTTGTTTTCCAATAATCCAGTGCACTAGAAAAAGAAGTGAAAATAATATTTTGTGATTTTAAAATAAATAAAAATTTCAAAATCGCCACCGAAGTATCAAAAAGTACCTTGCGAATTTTCTGAATCGAGTTGACTTGGAAAAAGGATATAAGAGACAAATTTGTCATAATTTTTAGTGTGTTCCATCAACTCCATTAACCTTTAACTCCTATGGTCATACAGCCTGTTTAGTTAACGCGTGTGCACGTCGGCTGCTGCCTTTGACGAACCCTTATAATCGTTTTAAAAACCCCGACCCTCCTTCTCCCAGTCCTTTCTGCAAGGTTGCCACCTTTCTCGATACGTCATGGGTATCGTACGAGGTTTCGTCTAAATAAATTATCTTATGTCCATTACTGCGAAACTTCCTTAGTTTTGACAAGTCTACAAGTCTACTGGATTCCATAATAACCCTTATCGTATTCAAAGTGCGGTATTTGAAACCCAGCTCCTTTAGGAGACCTCGCAAAGTGAAGCGCCCATAAGGAAAATCACAAATTTCTTGCAAATGTGCAACCAATTCGTCTAAGGTGGGCGCTCTCCTTTCTGCATAGAATCTATAAATTTCTCGACGAATTAAATCGCACGTGAAATTATCTACTTTAGAGAAACGTTTCCTTTTGTTTTCACACTTGATCGGCGTCTTTGGTATTCCTTTCGTCACAATATTTCTCACTGTATTTCTATGAATACCCAGAATTTATCACCAGGTTCATTGCACGACCCCTTACCAAGATTATTTGTCAGCACATATTTATATGTGTTCAAAACAACCGCTTGAATTTGCTTAGAAACAGTTCCCGTTATAACTTTGTTATTTTTTTTTTTATTTTTTTTTTAAGGCTATTCCAGTAATATAATTCGGCCCAGTTATTCACACTGTCTTCACTTGACTGAAAGTTATCTCTGCTTCATTTGCATTTACCACTGCATTTGCCTCCTGCGGTCTCCACATTGTGACACACAACGAATTTCTGCACGTAATGAAACAGATGAACTAGAAGTTGGAACTTTGCCAACTGAGACTCCACGTGGAGTAGACATGTGTCTGTCACTTCGAGAAAATCAGGGTTGCTATTGGTCCTCAACGACAGTGTTCCATTTCTGAAGTGTGGAGATAGATTTATGACGGTCATTAGTGGGCGGGCGGCTCAGGTTCCTTTGACTCGGAACTGCACATGCGTTAACTAAACAGACTTTATCGGCGGTCGTTCTTCTTTGGAATATATCGAAAGCGTTAACCCGTATTCGTTAGATTTTAATCATTAGATGGCACACACATTCGCACTCTCATTCATACTTCCAGACTCTGGGGGAGATAAGGTATTACTGATTGCCCAAGACAAGAAGGCAAGCTAGAGGAATGTGCAACGTAATCACTTTTGCCATCTCCTCGCCTTCCGAGTATGACAAGGATGGAAGACTCGTTTAAAATACATAAGTGTTGCCACATAACTCAACCATACATAATATCTATCGCTGCATTTATTGCAACAAACATTAGATCTGGCAGCATGGGTGACTTATATGCACTCTTATGCACTCATTTCCTAGTAAACAGATCCGCTACATGAGCAGATAAACAGTTCAAGCTCCTCTGCCCTTCATATTCCTCTAGCCTTCTTGTCGTAAGCATACTGTATGTTGATCAGAGAAAAATCCCCACCTCCACCGCTGAGAATCGAGCCTGGGACCCTTAGTACGACAGGCAGGTGCTCTACTGACTGAGCTACGGGGCCAGTCATTATCCTAATTCCAATTATGAATGGAGAACAATCTATGTTCGTTTGTCAATTGCCTAGATCACTAACAATTAATGGGTTAAAATTTCGGTAACAGATTTAGCACAAATCAAAACAAAGAAAAGCTTCAGTGAACTGTAAGAGTGGGAGGATCACGTAGTTTTCAAGAAGGATAAATATGCACATTTCAGGAACTTGCAGGCCTTCAAGAATGTCAAACAGATAATATCCATCGGTGATGCCAAGAAAAAGGATCTATCGGCGATGGTGGATTTCTTGGAACCAAAATACAGTGCGATCCATATAAACCTGAACCAATAATAGGACACACGTGCAACTTTTTTGTTGTTGTTGTAATTTTACGCCAACGTTAAGTCATATCGGACGATGAATGGAATGGGTGAAATGATGCTCAAATGAGCCCAGGGTACATAGAGCTTAGGGGTCTTTCAGGATAAGGAAAAAACCTCATCCAGGTAACTCACCCTGACCGAGATTCGAACTCGGGACCTCTTGAACGTGAGGCAGACTCGCTACCACCACGCTACCGAGGCGGGCACGTGCAACTTTGGGAGAATATAATACACAATTGGGATATTACATTACACTATTTACGTCTCAGAGAAAATGTTGGAAGTGTCCTTCACCAGCATCTATACATGTTTGCACTCGTCTCACCATATTCTCTGAAGTTTTACGGAGATGATATCGAATTGAGAGGTCATTTCCAGCAAGATGGAGCAACGCGCCATACATCTAATGACACCATGGTACTTGTAACCAGTTTCTTTGATAATAATCGAATAATCTCAAAAGTCCTGTGGCCTCCCAAATTCCCTGACCTAACCTCACCGGATTTTTTCTTGGGGGGTATCTAAGAATGGTGTTCGAGAATAGGTCCAGACAATTGATGTTCTCAAGGAATCCATTCCAACCGAAATAAGTACAGTATACCATAGGAAAGAAAGTCTCCGGGGCCTGAGACGCAGGGGGGTTGGAGAAGGTTCCCACACCCTCCCTGGACAGGTTTATGACACCCCATGTCAGTACAGTTACAGACAATTAAAAATATTCTGACGGCTTCTACTTATGTGAATAAATCTTCTTGGTTTTAGTGTACAGCTTGTTTCTTTAACGGTTCTGCTTCTTGTGTAGCATGCGTTCTGTCACACACCTTCGCTGTCCTTGTCACTGTGTAAGGGGGCGCATTCCTTTCAGAGACTTACTCTGCGTTTGTGGACAGATACTCTCCGTAAAACTTCAGAGAATATGGTGAGACGAGTACAAACATGTATAGTTGCTGGTGGAGGACACTTCCAACATTTTCTCTGAGATGTAAATAGTGTAATATAATATCCCAATTGTATATTATATCTCCCAAAGTTGTACGTGTGTCCTATTATGGCATATTGAATTGGTTCACGTTTACATGAAACGCCTTATATCATGAGTTCTACAAGGAAATCTGTTCCTTCTAATTTTCTATTGTTGTGGATAACAATGGTTCGTACAGATGTTTGATGGCATTGTTAATGATAATAGTTCAGAATACTAAACACTGATTGTGCCTGAAAAATATCCAAATAAAGCATTTTTGGTTTCCCAATTCCGTTTTTACTATCTCCTGAAAATTTTACTTTTTGTCACTTACATCCTTTTCCATGTCAACTCTTCATGGTTTGATGTATTGAGAATCCATCCCTATTAAATACTAAACTGGTCATTTATATTCAGCACCTTTCAAAGGTGCATTACAATTATTTTATAGAAAATCCTCCCAGTCTAAACTGAGATTTACATGTATCATTCTCGGTCAGGGTGAGTTACCTGGATAAGGTTTTTCCGGGGTTTTCCCTTATCATGAAGGACGAATGTTGGGTAACTCTAAGCTCCATGGACCCTGGATTCATTTGAGCACCGTTTCACCCAATCCATTCACCGTCCGATTTAACTTAACGTTGGGGCAGACGTAAATTACAAAAAAAAAGTCATTTTTCAAAAATTTTAATTTACCTACGATATTTTCACGACAAATAAAATTATATCTTGAATTGTATATGAATGTCCTCAGAAGTTCTCTTCACTCTGAATGACTTTTCCGTAAATGTTAAACCACAAAAGATGGACGAAATATGACAACACGTATTTCTTTTAACTACAATTTAGATGAAATCAACTTAAACAAAAACTGATTTAGGATCTATTTTTAATAAGGACTTATTATTTACTAAACACGACAATAGGGTACACAGTTTAGCACACTCCATGTACCCTGGACTTATTTGAGCATGGTGTGATTTATCCTTGGAGGACATAAGTTTGAAAAAGAAAAAGTTTGGTATATATTTGGGTTATACTGTTCACTCATACGGACAAATCTGTTCACAATTTTGGTTTTTGAATTCATGGTTCTCAAAGCTGTGTTTCCGTAAAATTACGATACTGATTTTTTTTGGGTAGTTTACAATGCCACCTCTACTTAGGTACGTAGTAATAACAACGTAAACTGTCGTCAATGTGTTTTCAAAATAGGCTATACTTTACCTAAGGTAAACCAAGTGATAGTTTCTAAGGTCTTGTTGATAAACATAGCCCTTGTTAGTGTAAGAAGGCATTTAGGTTATATTTAACCTGTACGTTTGTGAGGGAAAGCGAAATTCCTGGAGCTAATGTTCGCAGCGCGCGGTGTTAGCAAATATAAACAGGTACACTCGCACACAAAAGTAAAACAGGACATTGAAGCTATCAGCACTAACGCCTAAGGAGCTACTTTGTGACCTTCGTAGACTGCATAAGCCTTTGTAAGCAAGTCTAGACATCTTCAATTGGTCATTCTCATCTTTCTGTACGTGTGTACTTTAAAAGAAACCACGTCTTCCAACGTTAAGTCCTAAAGGTCGATGAATGAAATGATCTTTAAATGAGTTCAAGGTCCATAGAGCTTAGAGTTAACAGATATTCAGCTTTCAGCACAAGGTAAAACCTCCAACGTGAGGACATACCGAACGATGAATGAAATGATGTTCAAATGTGTCCAAGACCCATAGAGCTTAGAGTTACTATACATTCATCTTTCAGGATAAGGGAAAACCTCCAGCGTTAAGTCATATAGGACGATGAATGAAATGATGTTCAAATGACTACAGGTCCATAGGTACGAGGGCTGTTCAATTAAGAACGAACATATTTTTTTACGGTCATAATTTTTCGCACTAAAGTTCAATCTTATTATATTCTGTTAGCTTAATGTGAAACAAACACGCCGTAGTAGTTTCATTGTTGGTACTCCTGGTTCTCGCCTGTGAGAACCAGCAAGTTCAGACATGTTCAGTATTGCCTACCGCTACAATGGAGGTAACACGCGAGGAACAATATGCGGCTTTGAAGTTCTGCTTTCGTCTCAACAAATCTTCAGTGGAGGCCTATACAGTGTTACAGGAGGCCTATGGAGAGTCTGTTCTTCCCTACAGCACAGCTCGAAGGTGGTTTAAAATGTTTAAAGAGGAGAGACAATCAATTTCAAAGGAATGTGGACCAGGTGGTCCAGTTACTGCTCTTACGGAAGAAAACTTCAACACTGCTGCTGCCATTGTGAGAGAGGATCGAATTACCTTAAGATTACTTTCTGAAATACTGAGCAATTCATTGGGTGCCACCCACACGCTGGTGACAGAAACATTACACATGAGACGTGTTCGTGCGCGATGGGTTCCAAGACTGTTGATTACCGAACAAAAGGACATTCGCATGTAGGTCTGCATGCAGTTAAAGTTGATGTTACAGGAAGATCCGGAGTTTATTTCCAACGTAATCACTGCTGATGAAACTTGGCTACATCATTTTGATCCTGAGAGCAAACAGCAAAGCTCAGTGTGAAAATCTCCTTCATCACCAACCCCGAAAAAAGCAAATGTGGTTGCTTCTGCTGGGAAAGTTATAGTCATTTCATTCTTTGGTATTCATGGAATGGTTTATCAGCATGTTGTACCTGCACACACATCAGTAACTTGATAATGCTACAGGGATGTCCTGAAAACATTGCAAGTCCATATCAGGCGCGAAAGACCACATTTCCGTGAAGCAGGCTGGATGCTGCACCACGATAATGCTCGGCCGCATATTGTCAACGTTGTTGCTGAATATCTTCCAAAAATCAACGTGAGGTGCGTCCCTCACCCTCGCTATAGTCCGGATTTAGCCCCATGTGACTTTTTTTCTATTCCCTAACTTGAGGAAGCGCCTTCGTGGGAGGCATTATCCATCATCAGAAGCAGTGGTGAAGGCTGCGGAGGCGATTTTGAAGGATCTCTCAAAAAGTGGTTTTTAGGATGTCTTTGAAGACTGGCAGAAACGCTGGGGCAAGTGCATCGCATTCAGGGGAGACTATTTTGAGAAGGATCATCAAAATTATGAGGATGAGTAAAGGTACGTTGTCAATGGATCATTCTTTATTGAGCAGTCCTCAAGCAGTCCATAAGACCTGTGCTGTCTTCTAAGCGTGAGACGCTTTATAGCTATTCCCATGTTGGAATCGAGTTTGTTTATTGTTGTAATAATATAAGAAAAAACTAACCATTAAATCCAAATGTTTACAATGTGCGATTTACAGTGTTATCTTTGTTTAGTTATTGTTATAATTGTCATTGGTGGTTCTTTAGAACTGTTTACATTTTACCATGAGGCACACATGCAGTGGCAACACTGCATCTCTCGGTCACGCAAAATGTCACAGCCGAAAATACAGCGGTGGTATTAAACAGACACCCCTTTATGTACGTCAGTGTACGAAGCCTGCAAACCTTCTGTAGCATTTGATGGTCTTCTGCCGCAGGTCACTGGCCCTACTTCCAGACAGTAACAACCCAACGTTAAAGCTTTCTTCTTTCTATACCTTTAAACGACTGTGGTGTAATTTTTGTTGTTTGCCAAAGCTCCCCGAGATGAATTAATGATCCACAAAGGGATCAAAGGTTCACTGCCGCCAAGACTGGTTAATATTTCACCATTCAAAGAAACGCGCTATTGTTTATTTTTCATCTGAGTCTTCATCTAAAATTGAACCCTTAGAGGATATAATAAGACAATGAACTCTTATCCAAGCAAAAGACCAAAGGGTAAAGCAGCCCTTACACAAACTCAGGCTTACTTCGAACGATGGCACCGTGGTAATGCATGAGGTCAATTTGTTCGATTCCCGGGACCATGTACGATGACCATGATTTAAAATGGACAAATGTACTAACGTATAGGTGTTAGGGGTATAAACGCTGATCATCTGGCAGCTTAAAATGAATTCATTTCGGTGTGTTAGTTATTTTTTCTCTTCCTTCAACAGTTTACTCACAAACACCTGATGTATGGTCGTAACTGTGGAGTGAAATGAACAACGCCTATCAGTATAGACCATCCATTTTGCCACCTTTACCATTGTGCTACGGGGACTATTATTATTATTATTATTATTATTATTATTATTATTATTATTATTATTATTATTATTATTATTATTATTATTATTATTATTATTATTATTATTATTATTATTATTATTATTATTATTATTATTATTATTATTATTATTATTATTATTATTATTATTATTATTATTATTATTATTATTATTATTATTATTATTATTATTATTATTATTATTATTATTATTATTATTATTATTATTACTATTATTATTATTTTTATCGCATTATGAACACAAGACTGAGTCTGCATGGTTCTGTGTCTTACTTAAGTTTCAAATGTCCTGACATTGAATCACGTAAGTGTGAGATATCTGGATAAGCTTCCCCCCCCCCCATTATTTTCCCTTATCCTGAAAGATGAATGTTAGGTAACTCTAAGCTCTCTGGCCCCCGCGTTAATTTGAACACCATTTCATTCATTTACCCATATGATCTAACGCTGGAGGCCTTCCCTTATCTTGAAAGATGAATGGTAACTCTAAGCTCTATGTACCCTGGACTCAATTGAACACCATTTCATTCATCGTCCGATATGACTTAACGTTGCAGGTTTTCCCTTATCTTGAAAGATGAATGTCTGGCAACTCTAAGCTCTGTGGACCCTGGGCTCCCTTGAACATCATTTCATTCATCGTCCGATATGACAACGTTGGAGGTTTTCCCTTAACCTGAAAGATGAATGTCTTGTAACTCTAAGCTATATGTACCCAGGACTCATTTGAACATCATTTCATTCGTCGTCCGATAGGACAACGTTGGAGGTTTGACCTTTTCCTGAAAGATGAATGTCTGGCAACGCCAAGCTCTATGTACCCAGGACTCATTTGAACACCATTTCATTCATCGTCCGATATGACAACGTTGGAGGTTTTCCCTTATCCTGAAAGATGAATGTCTGGCAACTCTAAGCTCTGTAGACCCTGGGCTCCTTTGAACATCATTTCATTCATCGTCCGATGTGACAACGTTGGAGGTTTTCCCTTAACCTGAAAGATGAATGTCTTGTAACTCTAAGCTATATGGACCCAGGACTCATTTGAACATCATTTCATTCGTCGTCCGATATGACAACGTTGGAAGTTTTCCCTTATCCTGAAAGATAAATGTCTGGCAACTCTAAGCTCTGTGGACCCTGGGCTCCCTTGAACATCATTTCATTCATCGTCCGATATGACAACGTTGGAGGTTTTCCCTTAACCTGAAAGATGAATGTCTTGTAACTCTAAGCTATATGTACCCAGCACTCATTTGAATATCATTTCATTCGTCGTCCGATATGACTTAACGTTGGAGGTGTTCCCTTATGCTTAGAGATGAATGTCTGACAACTCTAAGCGCTGTGTACCCTGGACTCTTTTTATCATTATTTCATTCATACCAGACTTAATGTTGGAGGTTTTCCCTTATCCTGAAAGATGAATGTCTGGTAACTCTAAGCTCTAAGGACCTTAGGCTCAGTTGAGCATCATTTCATTCATCGTCCGATATGACTTAACGTTGGAGGTTTTCCCTTATGCTGAAAGAGGAATGTCTGGTAACTCTAAGCTCTATGTACCCTGGACTCCTTTGAACATCATTTCATTCATTTTCCGATATGACACGTTGGAGGTTTTCCCTTATTCTGAAAAATGAATATCTGATATCAGCTTTATGCACCCTAGGCTCACTTGAGTATTATTTCACTCAACGTGGTGTTTATTTATATTTGTTACTCACAGCTGGACATTAGCCTAACGTAGGGGTATACAAAAGGTTTTGTCTACTAACTGAATTCTAGGGCTTGGTCGTATATTGAAGGTTATGTTTATACGCTTACAGGTAAATTGGTACTATATTTGGTGGTTTTTCCAGCATCCATTCTGAAGCAACTTATCATTCAAATGCTTTTACGACGTTGGTGAGGCTGAGCTAGAATGTGGATGTTGGGGGACGCATCTAACGCGATATAATTTTGTCATTAAATTTTCCTTCACGATATTGAGGTTTTAATTGGGTCACGTGGTCAAATTCCTTAATAATCTTAATAGTTTCAGCATATACGTACCAAAGCTAGGCATTCAGTGATATTCAAACGACGTAAATAGATGCCAGTTCTGTAGAATGAAGTTATTACGTCTTAAATGGCAGCGTTATCTCTTGTAAAACGAGGCTGTTAAATGTCCAAAGTAGGAGTTATAGTTTGCATGCCTTGTTCAGAAATCCACTTAAGAATTTTGAAATGTTTTAACGAACTATTTATGAATTTTACTTTAAGTTCTGAATAGAACTTATTCTACCACCTACATTCGTAATTAGTGAAGGTATTTCATTCTTATATATCATACAAATATTTGCACGTTTTGAAGTCCCACGAGTCCAAGGAAAGCAGATGTTTCAACTACCTTTATATGAAACAAGTTTCGAAAATTTTATGTTCCTCGCAAACGTCTCTTAATATTTCGATTGAAAATACTTTATGTTTATATTATGGATGAGTCGATACCTGTTTTTCTCGATATTGCATTTTTTTAAATTTAATTTACGTCATATCGGACGATGGATGAAATTGAAATCGGTGAAGTGGTGCTCAAGAGGTTCAAGTCTGTTTAGTTAACGCATGTGCAGTTCGGAGTCAAAGGAAACTACCCTCCCGCCCACTAATGACCGTCATAAATCTATCTCCACACTTCAGAAATGCAACACTGTCGTTGAGGACCAATAGCAGCCCTGATTTTCTCGAAGTGACAGTCACATGTCTACTCCACGTGGAGTCTCAGTTGCCAAAGTTCCAACTTCCATTTGATCTATTTCATTACGTGCAGAAATTCGTTGTGTGTCACGATGTGGAGACCGTGGGAGGGAAATGCAGTGGTAAATGCAAATGAAGTAGTAGATAACTTTCAGTCATGTGAAAATAATCAAAGTGAAGACAATAGTGTGAATAACTGGGCCGAGTTATATTACTGGAAAAGCCTCAAAAACCAAAGTTATAACGGCAACTGTTTCTAAGTAAATTCAAGCGCTTGTTTTGAACACATATAAATATGTGCTGAAAAATAATCTTGGTAAGGGGTCGTGCAATGAACCTGATGATAAAATCTGGGTATTCACAGAAATACAGTAAGAAATATTGTGAGGAAAGGAATACCAAAGACGCTGATCAAGTGTGAAAACAAAAGGAAATGTTTCTCTAAAGTAGAGAATTTCACACGCGATTTAATTCGTCGAGAAATTTATAGATTCTATGCAAAAGGGAGAGCACGCACCTTAGACGAATTGGTTGCACATTTGCAAGAAATTTGTGATTTTCCTTATGGACACTGCACTTTGCGCTGTCTCCTAAAGGAGCTGGGTTTCAAATACCGCACTTTGAATAACAGAAGGGTTATTATGGAATCCAGTAGAATTGTAGCTTGGCGATGTGTGTGTGTGTGTGTGTGTGTGTGTGTGTGTGTGTGTGTGTGTGTGTGTGTGTGTGTGTGTGTGTGTGTGTGTGTGTGTGTGTGTGTGTGTGTGTCAAAACTAAGGAAGTTTCGCAGTAATGGACATAAGATAATTTATTTAGACGAAACCTCGTACGACACCCATGACGTATCGAGAAAGGTGGCAACCTTGCTGAAAGATCTGGGAGAAGAAGGGTCGGGGGTTGTAAAACGATTATAAGGGTTCGTCAAAGGCAGGCCGACGTGCACACACGTTAACTACAGAGACTTTACCCGATGTTCGTCTTTCAGGATAAGGGAAAACTCCGGGAGAAACCTTATCCAGGTAACTCACCCTGTCCGAGATTTGAACTCGGCACCTCTTGAACGTGGTCTCGATATTGGATTGTCGATACCGATACTCATATTTTCCATTGTTGATATCCGGTAGTTCAATACCCCACACTCTCATATCTACTTCTAGTTCCAATACAAAACTAGAAAACTGTGTTATGTAAAATTAAATAGGTGCATGCAGAGACATATTTAATGAGACAAAACTTAAAAGCATCAGTGTTATTATTTTTAAACTCTGCATTCGACGTGATCTGGTATATTGATAGTTTGGGAGAGAATATGTATTTTAAAAAATAGAAATGGCGTAATGAATTTTGAAATATGTACCTCTAATCGATTGTATTTAAGTTTGTGTTAGTTTCGGAGTTTGGTAGTAAAAATTGTGTTTGGAGAGTTCATCAGTTTTTTTGTTTAAAAAAAGTCAAGTTTGTGGGAAATAATTGCATTTTAATATTTGTATTGCTTCTTTGTTATTACATATTAAGGCTATATTAAAATTAGTTCTACTTTTCGCCAGTTACAGTTTCTAAAGAATCATTCTGTATGATATAGGAAGTAGGTAATATGATTCCAAATAAATATGAATACGAAACCAAAGCTGTAAAGGTTTATGCGGTCTGCAAATGAGGGCGAACGAAACGGGATTTCACGGCGTATCGCTTATGGTTTACCTGCGCGTGTTTACCGTCACGTAGGCCTTGATGCTTTTTTGTTAAAAAGCGTGCATGGTTCACTGCCTCTACGAGGAACGGAGAGACAGGAAGGAAATAGTACGTGGCATGTTTATAAATGAAGGTATGAATGAAATCTTCTTAAAGAGATACTACCAAACGATGGGATCCATACCAGCATTTTGTAACTGTAAAACTTTACTTTTTGCAAAGTTTACAACCTTTTTCTTTATGTAACATGTACCTCGTTGGCAGTGGCGGCTGGTGGGTTAAATTATTGGTGGTGCACAAATGAAAAATAAAATACAGAGTAGTAGTGACTCACCTATTTATACAGATTCTCTGCTCTACTCTCCTTAGACCTGGCGAATCTATCGATAACTTTTGCGTTGAAGTCGCTGATCTTCATAACAAAATCTCTCTCAATTGAAAGCATTGCTAATGCTGTCAATCGGTCCTGTGACATTGTGTTCCTAAGGAAAGTTTTTATTCTTTTTAAAGTTGAGAAACAGCATTCTGCTTCAGCGGTAGACATTGGCTTAGTTAACAGTACTCTGAGGAGTTTGACACATTTCGCTGAATGTAGTACATAAATTGTTTTCCTTAATGAAGTCCATCAAGCACAAAGCGCCAGACATTCCACGAAATTCCTCTCGACTGTAAATTACAGTCAGTTCTCTAAGAATTTTTGTCCCAATGATAAAAGGATAGAACCTTATTGTTTCTCTAAGGGAATCCTCTGGAAATGTCTTAGAAATTTTCTTGATGAAACAAAGTTGAGGCTACCAGATGCCCCGTGAAGCTAAATCTGTCCTTTGCTTCTCTAAGAATGTCACATTTTTCAAGAGCTTCTCTTCTTTTCACATCATGATCTTCTATTCTTCTCCTCTTAATTGCAGTTTCTTCGTGTTCCTCGATATCCACGCTATTTCTTACCTTTTGCACTTCCCTTTCAAATGCATTTAGCTGGGCGATGGCAAATGTTGCATTGCAGTCTCGTTTCTACAGCTGATTGTACAAAATGTCCACATGTGGCATGATCTTGTAGAAGAAAGACAGCCAGAATACAAAATTATAATCTTTCAAAGTGGCCATAAACCCAAAAGCCTGAACAAGTGCTGCGTTGTTGTTTAACAGAGCTCTCTTCTGAATAACCTCCATGCATTTAATTAAATTCTCCCTGTGTTCGAAAAGCAGAGCACACAGAAGCTAAGCCTGAAGGTCATGCTATAGCCGTTGCTAAGAGTAGGAGGAGCTAGGTTTATAAACCTTCATTTAAGCAATGTATAAGAAGCCACTCCCATCTCTTCACCTTCCCACAACCCCCTCGGAGAGCCTACATTTGGGCGAAATCTTAGGTTAACTCTTCGCTGTAAACCTGCGGCTCCTACAGCTAATCACTGTTTATTTCGACTTCTCCGGTCATGGGCAGCTACAGACGATAAGCGTAATTGAAACATGTTTGTATATAAAACAATGCAAACAAGTACAGCTTTAATGTGCAAAATGCACCTGTTGTACATTCAGAATCAGTGGGGGTAGCGCAAACCTACAACCTGATGGAGGAACCGCCCCTGCTCGTTGGTAGAGGAAATAATAAATTCAATACAGAGAGGTCCCCATAATAAAAACCACATTTTAGAAGTATGAGAAGCCTTAAGCTTAATTCATATCCTCCGAATAACCGATAAAAAGATTTTCAAAGCAAATTATGCTAATATAATCCTTACATGACAAATGTGTAAAAGAATTGTATTATGTTTTACGTACCTTTCGAGAATTTGCTACGTGTTCACATCGATTTGTGTTAAATAATTTTTTAAGATAAATTTATTTAATATCGCCTAACAACAATAGTCTTATTGCGACAGCTAAAGGGTGTTTCAAAACGACACCAAACGAGGGTGGATCAAAAGTATTGCCTCCTATTTCTTTTTCTCTTTTAATTGCCAAGAAAATTGAATCCAAATTACATAGCTTGAAAACTACAACATTGACGATTAATTTGTCACTATTCAATATAATCTCCGTCCTTTTCCACAGTTTTGGTCCACCTTTTAACTAGGGCATGTATTCCAGTGTGGTAAAATACACGGTCTTGCTTCCTAAGCCATTGACGCACGGACGTTTTCACAGCCTCCTCATCTTCAACATGAATCCCACGATGAGCTTCCTTTAGTAGCCCGAACAGATGGAAGTCTGATGGTGCCAGGTCAGTGAGGTAGGACTTGCCATCCCAATTTCTCAATTTCTGCAGTGGTGTAACGGCTGGTGTGTGGTCTTGCATTTTTATGCAAAAGAAGAACATCCGCCATAGTTTTTGTTGGGCGAACTCGACGAAGACGTGCTTTCAGCTTTCTGAGAGTTCTAACGTATTGGACAGAATTTATTGTGCATCCCTGCTCCAAAAAAATCAATCATAAGCACACCCTCTGCATCCCAAAACACTGTCGCCATAACTTTCCCTACCGACCGCCGAGTTTTGATTTTTTTTTTCCTTCTTCGGTGACGTTGTGTGATGCCATTCGATTGACTGCCTCTTTGATTCAGGTTCAAAAAAAATGAACCCACGTTTCGTCTCCAGTAACAATTTTTTCCCAGAAACTCCTCCCCCTCCAAATCGAAGCGCTGCAAGTGTTCGGAGGCTATTGTTTTCCTTGTTTCTTTGTTTTGGACGGTTAACATTCTTGGTACCCAACGTGAACAAACTTTTAAATAACCCGGTTGTTGAATAATCGTCATCACACTGCCTTTACTGAGGGAGGTAATGCGACACAATTCACCTGTTGTTACCCGGCGATCACCACGAATGTCATCGACTCGCTAAATGTTGGAGTCATTTTAATAATTTTAATTTTAATAATTTTATAACAGTAATTTTAATCGGTACATGTAAGCCTTCTTGTATAATATAATAATTGCCCGCCTCGGTAGCGTAGATGGTAGCGTGTCTGCCTCACGTTCAAGAGGTCCCGATTTCGAATCTCGGTCAGGGTGAGTTACCTGGATAAGGTTATTCCCTGATTTTCCCTTATCCTTCAAGACGAATGTCGGGTAACTCTAAGCTCCACGGACCCTGGACTCATTTGAACATCATTTCACCCAATTCATTCACCGTCCGATATGACTTAACGTTCGAGGACGTAAATTAAAAACAAATTGTATAATAACTGTAGTAACTTGACATTTTCTTTCTTATTAATACTTCATCTTATTTACACTGCTTCATCTCTCCACAACTACAATTATGAATCCTTTTTTCTTTTCATTTTGTGCAGTAGTAAGGCAGTTAAAGCTGTTCGTAATCTAATCTTAAAAAATGTCTCGTGATTTTTCCTAGAATAAACATTTTTTAAACCATGAAGATGTATTTATTTAATTTATCCAAAGATCTTCTGGGTGTTCTGTTGTTATATCTTTCTTTAATTTGGCACAATGGAGATAAAAATTCACAAGTTTATTCTCAATTCTTGCCTCCTTTGCCAATGCATTTAGTTGCAATGACATATCCAAATTAATTTGATACTTAATCCTTCCTGATTAGTCATGTAAATTTTCTGTTTTATTTCCACATATCGATTTCTTGTCTAATTCTGTAGAGTGCAGTGCCAAGGTTCGGTACGTTTGAATTGTAGTAAGTACAAGGCATTTAAACTGAAATGCGGTCAAACACTAGCAACAGGTTTTCATTCGCCGAGCACACGTGTTAGCTGCCACGCCCACCTCGTAACACCACATGGAGTGACCTTGTCCGGTATACAAGAGGTCCGGAAATACACGCTAGCTCCGCGCTTTACCATCCTCACTTGTTTTGACGCGTGAGTGCGTGTGCGCAGTCGTAAAACCATCATGGCGATGACCTCAGATCGTTTCAAGCTTCACTAAAATATGTAGTTAGTGAAACTTTGTTGCTCTCTCTCCCAAAAATTTGGTACTGAGATTTCGGTGTCGTGTCTGCCTCACGTTCAAGAGGTCCCGAGTTCTAAACTCGGTCAGGATAAAAAGGTTTTTCTTACCCTGATAGATGAATGTCTGGTAACACTAAGCTTTATGGACCCTGGGCTCATTTAAGCATCGTCTAATTCATCGACCTATATGGCTTAACGTTGGAGGACCTTAAATAAATTTTAAAAAAAGGAAATAATGTTTTAACACTTAAATGCATGGTGTAGCCCATATGCAACATTAGGATATATTCAGCTTTAGAAATGTAAATTTTGAGCATTTCAAATTGTTAATACTATATTACTTTTTTTTAAATATATTGTAGTGTTTTTAGCATAAAAAGGCAAAATCCTAGCAACTGCAGTCAAACATATGACCCCATCAACATCCACTCGTGGCATCACACCGATTATTTTACCTGGGACCTCCCCGTCCTTTAACACAGACACATTTGCAGTTGTCGAGATTCGAACTCACAACGTTTGGCTTTGAATGAATGGCCAGTGCATTAGCTACCACTTTAACTACGATGCCTATACGAATCGATTGCATTGAAACACTACAGAAAATGTTTTTTTTTTTTTTTTTTTTTTTCAAATTATAAACTTGGAAGAAGCGTAGGGACAGTGAAGCACAAATTAGTACAAAAGTGAATCGAGAAGATATTGACACATTGCTTCACTCACACTGTTTATTCACAGGACATGTTTCAAGAGCTCTTGCTCCTATCATCAGCTGATACTCGACTAGTGCAAGTTGTAGAGGTTTCTTCTTTCTCCGTATTGTCAATAGATGGCGCGATGTACTTGTCAAAGATGTCCGGTGGTGGAGTTTCAAAATTCATGACTCTATGACGATTTTTGTTGATGAAGATTTGTTCCCATACTGAAAGGTCTATGGGGTGATTAACATATTTTATTAGAGATGTTTCCAAGTTGATGTCATGTCTAGTATTCAAAAAATGAAAAGCCACTGCTGATTTTTCTGATTCACAATTTTTAATGTTTCTTATATGTTCTTTAGTTCTGATGTTAATATTTCTTTTTGTTTTTCCTGTATAAATTTTAGGGCAAGTTTCACATTTGATCTCATAGATTCCTGGTTTTTCTTTGGTAGTGATTGAATTTTTGGGAGGGCCTTTTAAAAAATGTCTGATATTAAACCTATTTTGAGGTGCAAGAGTTATGTTTTGTTTTGAGAAGATTTTTTGGAATTTGTTATAGGCTGATGGGTGGAAGGTGAATTTTTTAAAAAAAAAAAAATTCTCTTTTTCTCCTGTAGGTTCTAGGGTGGTGGTTTCTTTTATTTTCTTAGCTTTGTTGAGTCTGTTAACTGTTTTGTCTACTAAATTTGGGTTGAAACCGTTGGATATAGCTACTTTTTTTATGTGTAGGTATTCTTCTTGATAATCTTCTCTGTTTAGTGGAAAGTTGATCATCCGAAAGATTAAACTGTTGAAAATAGCATATTGGTGTTGTTTTGGGTTGGTGTTCTCTCTCTCTCTCTCTCTCTCTCTCTCTCTCTCTCTCTCTCTCTCTCTCTCTCTCTCTCTCTCTCTCTCTCTCTCTCTCTCTCTCTCTCTCTCTCTCTCTTTTGGGGGGGTAATATGCGTCCTCCAACTTTAAGTCATATCGGGCGATGAATAGGTGAAATGATGCTTAAATGAGTCCAGGGTCCATAGAGCTTAGAGTTACCCGACATTCGTCTTGAAGGATAAGGGAAAACCCCGGAAAAACCTTATCCAGGTAACTCACCCTCGGGACCTGTTGAACGTGAGGCGGACATGCTACCACCACGCTACCGAGGCGGGCGGAAAGCGGTATGACAACCGGTTTATGAGTTACAGCAAGAGTGGCATAAGTAGAAAAATAATTCATGCATTTTAGGGTTCAGATTTTCTGAATTCTCAACGGCTGCAGGTCAGGGTGCAACTGTCCCTGTGTATATCTAGTGGATACTATTAGAAAAATCTGCTTGTTGTGTTTAGGTTTTGACTGCAGGAACCCCTCGGTAGGATCGTACAGGCCTCAGTTTTCGGTGGTTATCAAATGTGTCTGCATGCCATGCGAGGAAACCCAGTTCTGCGATTGTAATCCCCAATTTCTTTTAATTTGTTCCTCCAACGATAAGTCATATCGGATGATGAATGAAATAATGTTCAAATGAATCCAGGGTCCATAGAGCTTACAGTTACCACGCGCTTATTTTTCAGGACAAGGAAAACCCTCGGGTGGGGGGAACCTTATCACCTTGACCGGGATTAGAACTCAGGCCGTTTGCGATGGAGTGGCAATGAGTCGTGATCAGGTGCCTAATTTTATCCTCCACTTATGGAAGAGATAAGCTTTCGTGTAGTGGTCTCTCGGTGAAGGTGCAGTATAGATAATAAATGGCCACGTATACACTAGAGGGCGTAGTAGGGGATAGGGGATAGGACAGAACCTTTGGCGACTCCGCATTTTATTGATCTATGTGTTGATTTGTTTCCTGCAACTATGAACACGAATTATCTGTCTGAGGAATGAGTATGCAAGGTGTAGGCAAAAATCGACTTTTCAGTTTGTTACCAACTTTTTTTTTCAGCCTCCTAGATGTTGCGAAGGGTTCACTTCTTATTATGAACAATATATGGAAACCTCAAAACCATATTTTAAGAAACTTTTGAACAATCTTGCTTTAAGTTCGGCAACAGTGTCATAAATGTGTCAAATTACTAGAGTTCAAGCAATCGACGTGGAAATATAACCCAAAACAGTACGTCACAAGTGCCATAAATTTTTCAAGCTACACAAGGCAGAATCAGAGACGCGAAGTGGAAACGACCCGAAAAAGTAGCAAGTGCCATACATTTGTCAAGCTACTGAAGGCAGGATCAAATACGAGAAAGTGGAAACAACACAAAACAGGTACAAGTGGCAAATTTGTCAAGCTACACCAAAGTGGAAACAACCCAAAGCGGTCATAGCTACACCAAGGTAGAATAAAAGAGGCCGAAGTGACTACGCAAACAGTAGCCCTCCATGTGTGTTGGGAGCTCCAGGTGGATTTGCTTGTGTAAGAGGCTTGCCAGCCAGGTCACCCAAAACAGGCACAAGAGCTATAAATTTGTCTATAGTATAGCAACGCAAAGAAAATCCCTGTAAGGAATGTGCTGTGGGACAAGGACAGCGAATGTGTGTGGCAGAGTACGCTGGCTATACAAGGAGCAGACCGTTAAAAAAACATGCGCCCTATTCACTCTGTACATTAAAGCCGAGAAGATTCGTTCACAAAAGTAGAAACCGTCAGAATGTTTTTGAATGGTCTGTAACTGTACTGGCATGGGGTGTCATAAACCTGTCCAGGGAGGGTGTGGGGACCTTCGGCCAACTCCCTGCGTCTCGCCCCTCGGAGACTTTCTCTCCTGAGGAGGAGTATAGTCACACCAAGGGGCAGAAACAAAGAGGCCGAAGTGGCAACCAAACAGTGGCCCTATTATACCATGTGTGTTGGGAGCTCCTGGTGGATTATCTTGTGTAAGAGGCTTGCCTGCCAGGTCACCTAAAACAGGCGCAAGAGCCATAAATTTGTCTAGTTACGCCAAGGCAGAATCAAAAAGGCCGAAGTGACTATGTAAACAGTGGCCCTACTATACCATGTGTGTTGGGAGCTCCAGATGGATTATCTTGTGTAGGAGGTTTGCCTGCCAGGTCGCCCAAAACAGGCACAAGAGCTATAAATTTGTCCAGTCACACCAAGGGACAGAATCAAAGGGGCCGAAGTGACAACCAAACAGTGGTCCTACTATAGCATGTGTGTTGGGAGCTCCAGGTGGATTTGCTTGTGTAAGAGGCTTGCCTGCCGGGTCGCCCAAAACAGGCACAAGAGCCATATATTTGTCTGGTTACGCCAAGGCAGAATCAAAGAGGCCAAAGTGGCAACGCAAACGGTGGCCCTACTATACCGTGTGTGTTGGGAGCTCCTGGTGGATTAGTTTGTGAAGAAGGCTTGCCTGCCAGGTCGTCGGTAACAGTCTCTATAAATAGTCAGGAACTTTCCTGCACCAATCAAATGTCCATTAACCTGAACGAAAATCACAGCATACTATCCACAACGCGCCATAAACCCGCAGACTGGCCCAATTTTGAGCTCGAAGAATTGAATGGGCTAACTCCATCCAATATCTGGGTGTCAAGTTGGACAGAGATCTAACTTTTCGCCCCGGTTCAGGGAGCTATTGCCTCACTGTACCCATTGCTGAGTTCTGGTTCGATGCCTGTTCGTTTAAAGCTACACCTATTTCAAGCGCTCGTGGTGAGTTGATGGTATACGTCTGAGAGATCTGAGGCATGGCCGCAGTTATGACTTCAACGTGCTCAGAACAGAGGTCTTCGGTCCGTGGCCGCTTCCTCCACGTGAGGTTGCTTCACGAAGCCTCAACTCTTCCATACGTGAAGAATGAAATTAGGCTCCGGGCTATAAAAACAAAATTACGCCACATTTACTACAACATAGAAATGTATCGGTTAGGTCTCCTATGGCCATATTATTGTTACCACTTTGGTGTAGCCTATCTTCCGACTAATTTGGTCCGGACCAAAGGTGGTCTAACCTTTTGGTATTCATAGACGATAAAAAGCCCGGGACCAAGTAAAGCCATGAACACCAGCATGGAGCAAATGTTACACGACGTAGAAAGCATCTTCTGCGCATGCGCGAGTATCATAGCGTCCTAAACAAACCACAGTGCACCTACAAGTTTATAAATCTCTGTGGTAGTTTCGCAGCTGTTTCTTAATCATTCTTACGGTTGCTGTTGCTGTTTGAGGTTCGGTAACAAAGTTTGGTGTGCTGTGAATATTGATAATATGAAGAAGCGTGGTATCAATTGGTCAAAGTCCAAAAAAGAATTAACATTATAGAAAATAAATCCGTGTCGAGGAATACAAATATGAGAAAGGAGGAGGCATGGGGAAATATATGAGTTTGCTGATAATGCGGCTTAATGATGCAGGTCAACAGTGTTGTCTTGATATCCTCTCTTGCATAATACCGAAGTGCTGTTAGGATTTGAGTGTCAGTTGAGATACTCAGACCTCGGTTATCGTCTCTGACGTACAGGTTAGGACGAATCATTTCTATCAGCTTTCTGACGTTCGCTTTGCTAAACCTGTATCTGCTTTTGAAGTTTAGGTCGCCGTATTCCGCAATAATTTCTATTTTTGGTAGATAAGTTTTCCTCCGTCGTCTTATTTTACGAATTCTACGAGCTACAGCTACATTCATCACTTCATTGGCGTCCATGTTGCAAACATAGTCCGCCTTTAATCTACCCCTCGGAGGTGGACCAAAATTTGAGCTGGACCAACGTGTTTGGTCCCCGGACTATCGCTAATCCCGGTTTATGAATAAGAAAATCGATGGTCCACCGTTAGTCCACCGGAAGTAGCAAGTTGGTCCGGACCAAGTTTGACTATAAATACGGCCCTTAGAAGGTGTGACCCCACTGGCGGTCGATTTCTACTTTTTCGGGTATCCTACATGACATGCGGGCATCCGGCTCAATCAGCAGCACTAGTTAAGCTCCTGAAGTAATCTAACCAAGAGCTGATTGGTCAGAAAATTATTCTTTCAACCAATAGAAATTTATAACTATGCCCACCAGGGTGCAACAAGTTTTACACCCTGCCATCCTCTCATAGGAGTGAAAGAACTCCCCCCTGCATCATTCATGCAACGCAACCTACATAATCCTAATTGTTAAGTTGCTTTCTGCGGTTAAACCCATTTTCAGATGAACATGCAGTAAAAAGCATTCAGGCTGTGTACAGCCTATGAGCATCACGCATGGTACATCGATCAACAGCCTAAGAGAACTCCATTAAGGAGCTGTGTATCTTCTTCTCGCCTTCCTTATAATCACAAGATTGTTCTGCTTTGACACAGAGTACACCAAGTGAGTTGCTTTCGGTCAGCTAAGAAGAAATATATATTTTCAGTAATATCGCATCTCTGGTTAGAAACATATAAGACACAGGTCTCTGCGGAATGCCTGTCTCTCTGCCTGTAGTCCCCATGTTATTCTACTCTTTATCCTTTCCTTCTGGGATGGTAACCATAATAAATCTATATCTAGATCGCAGGACCAATCGTTGGATGTGCTATATACCAAGTGCAAAAACTTCTGATGTGTTGCATTCACATGGCTTTCTCTACTCTCATACAAACTATCCTTACAAACACTTATTCCTCTATCTAAGTAACTAATCCAACTGAATAACTTCCTAAATGCTAGACATGAATAGTTGTCCTTGGCTAGCCTCTCTAATTTCTCGGTCCAACCTGCCGTTCTCTACTCTTGTACAAACTATTCTTAGAAACACTTATTCCTCTATCTATGTAATTAATCGAACTGAATAACTTACTAAAGGCTAGACATGAATAGTTGGCCTTGGCTAACCTCTCTAATTTGTCGGTCCAACCTGCCGTTCTCTACTCTTGTACAAACTATTCTTACAAACACTTATTCCTCTATCTATGTAATTAATCGAACTGAATAACTTCCTAAAGGCTAGACATGAATAGTTGGCCTTGGCTAGCCTCTCTAATTTGTCTGTCCAACCTGTCGTTCTCTACTCTTGTACAAACTATTCTTACAAACACTTATTCCTCTATCTATGTAATTAATCGAACTGAATAACTTCCTAAAGGCTAGACATGAATAGTTGGCCTTGGCTAGACTCTCTAATTTGTCGGTCCAACCTGCCGTTCTCTACTCTTGTACAAACTATTCTTACAAACATTTATTCCTCTGTCTATGTAATTAACAGAACTGAATAACTTCCTAAAGGCTGGGCATGAATAGTTGGCCTTGGCTAGCCTCTCTAATTTGTCTGTCCAAACTGCCGTTCTCTACTCTTTACAAACTATTCTTACAAACATTTATTCCTCTATCTATGTAATTAATCGAACTGAATAACTTCCTAAACGCTAGACATGAATAGTTGACCTTGGCTAACCTCTAATTTATCGCTCCAACCTGCCGTTCTCTACTCTTGTACAAACTATTCTTACAAACAATCTATGTAATTAATCGAACGGAATAACTTCCTAAAGGCTAGACATGAATAGTTGGCCTTGGCTAGCCTCTCTAATTTGTCGGTCCAACCTGCCGTTCTCTTCTCTTGTACAAACTATTCTTACAAACACTTATTCCTCTATCTATGTAATTAATCGAACTGAATAACTTCCTAAAGGCTAGACATGAATAGTTGGCTTTGGCTGGCCTCTCTAATTTGCCGATCCAACCTGTCGTTCTCTACTCTTGTCCAAGCTATTCTTACAAACACTTATTCCTCTATCTATGTAATTAATCGAACTGAATAACTTCCTAAAGGCTAGACACGAATAGTTGGCCTTGGCTAACCTCTCTAATTTGCTAGATTTTAATTCATAGACAAGTGTAAAAAGTGCAAGTCACTTTCGTTTAAATGTCGTTCGTTATCTTTACAGGGCTAGAACATAAAATTCGAGTGACTTCTTATTTGAGGGAAGCGTATGCATTCGTAACTTCAAACAAATAAAAAATAATATCTCGGAAATGATTGACCCTACACAAAATTGTATTAGGTATAGATTGTGTATTTTACCGTGATCTACTATTTTGGGGTCTCATTTTGTCTATATCTTACAGTTTACCTGTTATTCAAAAGTCATCCAGAATGAAGAGGACTTCTGAAGGTTTGGCCAGAAAATGGTAAATTTCATTTGGCATAAACGTGTAAAATTTTAATAAAAGTTGTACTGCAGTTTTTGACAACATGAAAATGTGACATGTATTTTCTCAGTTGAATTTTTTGGTGTAATACACACTTTCCTTACATATAGGTAGTAAAAAATAGCATTCCTCATTTTGGTGATGGCAGTGCTAGATTAAATATTTGTTAAAATCTAATTATTGTATACGCTTTAACATACACAGCTGGTATTCCGACACTGAAATATTATCAGCAAACTATGAAGCGATAAGGCTGACGAGAATATCAGTGGCAAAGCTAAACAGCACATCATTATTTAAAAACTAGCAGAAGGAAAATAAATGATGTTTCCCGCGTTGACAGTAATTCCCCGTAGAAAAAGTCCCCTAACTGTGAAATTAATTTACCTGGTAATATATTACTGAAATTCGTAAATTAGACATTCTTTGAACAGTATCCTTTTATGTTAATACAGATAAAGTGTTGCAGGTTTTAAACCTTGGGTTTTAAAAGAACATAAACAGTGCTAAAGAGGCCTCTGAGCAAAATTAACCGGTGTTTCAGTCTAAATATAGAATTGGACGCTGAGAACCATAACAGTTAAGGAGCGTTCATAAATAAATACTCAATTTAAAATTTGTTATGTTAAACCATTATCCAAATTTCTTTCACAACGATGAAAATTTCACAGTTACTCCCAGATAGTTAAAGGTACACATTTTATTTGCCATGAAAATAAATCTCTTACATATATAGTAATTCAGTCAAAATACTTTGAACCATTTTTGATAAAGTATAAAACGTTTCCTAAGATTGATATAACTCAATGCGCTACGAGTTGTTCAATAAGGAATGATCATAATTTATTTACGGTCATAATTGTACTCATTGTTGATACTCCTGGCTCCCGTCTGTGAGAACCAGGCAAGTTCAGATATGTTCAGTATCGCCTACCGTTGCAATGGAAGTAACACGCGAGGAACAATATGTGGCTTTGAAATTCTGCTTTCGTCTCAACAAATCTTTAGTTGAAGCCTATACAATGTTACAGGAGGCCTTGGGAGAGCCTGTTCTTCCCTACAGCACAGCTCGAAGGTGGTTTAAAATGTTTAAAGAGGGGAAACAATCAATTTCAAAGGAAGTTGTACCTGGTGCTTCAGTTACTGCTCTTACGGAAGAAAATATCAACACTGCTGCTGCCAGTCTGAGAGAGGATCGACGAATTACCTTAAGATCACTTGCTGAAATACTGAACATTTCATTGGGTGTCACCCACACGTTGGTGACAGAAACATTACACATGAGACGTGTTTGTGCTCGATGGGTTCCAAGACTGTTGATTCCCGAACAAAAGGACATTCGCATGCAGGTCCGCATGCAGTTAAAGCTGATGTAAGAGGAAGATCTGGAGTTTCTTTCAAACGTAATCACTGCCGATGAAACTTGGCTACATCATTTTAATCCAGAGAGCAAACAGCAAAGCTCAGTGTGGAAATCTCTTTCATCACCAACCCCCCAAAAAAGCAAAAGTGCTTGCTTCTGCTGGGAAAGTTATGGTCATCTCTTTCTCTCTCTCTCTCCCTCTCCCTCCCCCTCTCTCTCTTTAATTTACGTCCTCCAACGTTAAGTCATATCGGACGATGAATGGAATGGATGAAATGATGCTCAAACGAGTCCGGGGTCCACGGAGCCTAGAGCTACCCGACATTCGTCTTACAGGATAAGGGAAAACCCCGGAAAAAATCTTATCCAGGTAACTCACCCTGACCGAGATTCGAACTCGGGACCTTTTGAACGTGAGGCAGACATGCTACCACCACGCTACATAGGCGGGCATCTCTTTCTCTGATATCAATGGAATGGTTTATCAGCATGTTGTATCTGCACACATATCAGTAACTGGACAATACTACAGGGATGTCCTGAAAACATTGTAAGTCCATATCAGGCACAAAAGACCACATTTCCGTGAAGCGGGCTTGGATGCTGCACCACGATAATGCACGGCCGCATATTGCCAATGTTGTTGCTGAATATCTTGCAAAAATCAACGTGAAGTTAATCCCTCACCCCCCCCCTATAGTCCGGATTTAGCCCCGTGCAACTTTTTTCTATTCCCTAACTTGAAGAAACGCCTTCGTGGGAGGCATTATCCATCATCAGAAGCAGTGGTGAAGGCTGCGGAGGCAATTTTGAAGGATCTCTCAAAGAATGGTTTCCGGCACGTCTTTGAAGACTGGCAGAAACGCTGGGACAAGTGCATCGCATTCAGAGGAGACTATTTTGTGAAGGACCATTATGAGGATGAGTAAAGGTACGTTGTAAAAAACAAATTGTGATCATTCTTAACTGAACAGCCTTCGTATTTAAGTGACGACTGAGGGAAGCCTTTAGTGCGGGTTGACTTTCCTTAGCGTAAGCCATAGTGATCCGGCTCGCTCCGTTACTGTTCTACAGAGACAAAATTTGACAACGATCCCTTGTTTCCTATCCAAACAATGCAGACAACACAATACTGCGCTGTTAGAACAGCGTTGGTTTGGCCTTGCTACCGGCGATGACTTCATTCTTCGCAGGGCCTCCTGACCTTATTAGCAGCAAACGAAGGATGCTCTTTGCTTGCATAGAGAAAGGAATACACCCATTTCTTTTGTGCTGTCAGAAGGTGTACTCGGCTCCGCGATAAACTATTAGGGCCATATTCGTTTGGACCCGGGTTCGATAATCGCATACCCGCTCTCATCTTGCGTTTTCGTGGAGAATGCTGGTTACAGTTGGCAGACAATGTTTACCTGCCTTCAGTGACTCATAGCAGCTGCACTTACATGCTTTTTGTTGACATGTGCTGTAAAGAAACAGTCTAATTTTTCACCAAGAGAATAATTGGCGAGGTTAATAGGTTCAAGAAAACAGCTTGTTTGCTGGAAGCAAACAGAAAAATATATTCCAGATAACACTGAGACCTTTGAAGCTCTTTTACAAAAAGGCCCAAGAATATTAATCCTGCTAGTTAATTTGTAACTCCAGCTCCGGAGTTTCTTTGGCATATTTCATCATCACAATAATCATCTTCTTCTTTGGTATCCTATCCTCTAGCATGCTTTACAGATGCTCTAACCAGTTGTTGCTATGCTTTTCTATTTGTTGCAGAAGTGGTTCTACTGTAATATTCTCAATGTTAATGTGTTCTTGTCTTGTACAACCTTTCACAATCGTACGAAGTACATTTCCTTTGCTTGAATGTTCTTTTTTTTTCTTTTAAAACCTAGGCCTCACTTCCATACATTGCCACTGGTAGCGCCATTGTTGAATAAAGTCTTAGCTGCGTATCTTTCCTAACCTTGTTCGTCAGTATTCGTATGATTATTCCACAAATATGTTGAAATTTTTGCATTTTCTTATTTATATCTTCTTCCTCATGACCCAAATACTAGAAGTATTAAACCTCTTCCAACATTTTATCTATTTTTGTTTTTACTGGGTATCTTCCATAGAACGCCATTACTTTAATTTTTATATATTAATTACATTTTTATTTTTAATACATAAATAGTTGGCCTTGGCTAGCATCTCTAGTTTGTCGATCCAACCTGCCGTTCCCTACTCTAGTACAAACTATTCTTACAATTTTTATTCCTCTATGTAATTAATCGAACTGAATAACTTCCTAAAGGCTAGACATGAATAGTTGGCCTTGGCTAGCCCCTCTAATTTGTCGGTCCAACTTGCAGTTCTCTACTCTTGTACAAACTATTCTTACAAACACTTATTCCTCGATCTATGTAATTAATCGAACTGAATAACTTCCTAAAGGCTAGACATGAATAGTTGGCCTTGACTAGCCTCTCTAATTTGTCGGTCCAGCCTGTCGTTCTCTGCTCTTGTGCAAACTATTCTTACAAACACTTATTCCTCTATGTAATTAATCGAACTGAATAACTTCCTAAAGGCTAGACATGAATAGTTGACCTTGACTAACCTCTGTAATTTGTCGGTCCAACCTGTCGTTCTCTACTCTTGTACAAACTATTCTTACAAACACTTATTCCTCTATCTATGTAATTAATCTAACTGAAAACTTCCTAAAGGCTAGACATGAATAGTTGTCCTATGGGAATACAGTAGACTAAGTGATCGGGTAATGTTTTAAAGCTGGTTGGCTAATGACTTATAAAACGTTTATCTTTGCATGGGTAAGAATTAAAAAAATAATGACTTAGCATTTGAGAAAGTATGATTATTGGATACTTCAGACAAATAACAAGGAACATCTCGAAATTGTTTCACTAAAATAACTACATTCTTTATGTAGTAACATTTCTTCTACCTCTTACTGTTAAGCACCCATAGAAAAGCCATCCTGAAGGAACTGGACTTCCTAGCATATTCTCATAAGAGTTATTTTTGAGAAAATAAAAATATTCTGTATTCTATATTTGTTTTATGTAAAGAGAAGACTAGGGTGTGGGACTTCTTGAAAATATTTATGTATGCTTAAGAAATGCTGAACTTTGTTATAACTTGAGTTATACTCTTTGCAGACATAAAAATCTTTTATAAAATATTTTAAAGAATTTTGTATTTATGTAGGTGATCTCAAAACATGTATTTCTGGTGAAATCTCAGCAACAGATTTTTTTTTTTTTTTTTTTTTTTTTTTTTGTAGAAATGCAATACTTTAGGTACTAAGAAAGCAGGCAAGCAGAATAAGAGACTAAGAATATGGAACCCTGAAATACAAGAATTAATAAAAGAAAAAAAAATGTATTTACAGTACTTGAATGACAGATCAGAACAAAATAGAATGAATTATAATAAGGCTAGATCAGAAGTTAAAAGATATAAATGAAACTGAATAGAGAACACTGGGACAAATATATAGCAGATCTAGAACATAACTTACATGGCCACCAAGATAAAGTTTATAAATGTATTACAAACCTAAATTCAATGGAAAAAGACAAAACAAATGTAAAAATCATAAAAGATGAAGAATTATAGGAATATTATAAAAATCTCTGGAACACAGGAGATAAACAAAATTGGGAAGTAGATAAATTATACAGAGCAGAAGTAGACCGGTTAGAAGTAGAAGAATTAATGGAAAGTATAGCTAAAAGTAGAAATAGGAAAGCCTGCGGACTAGATAATATTAACTTAGAATTAATTAAATATGCTCCTAAAGAATTACATGACAGATTACTGTATCTATATAACAAGTGTTGGGAAACAAAAGAAATACCGCAAGAATGGAAGATAGCTAAAGTGATAACAATATTTATGAAAGGGGAAAGTACAAGACCTGAAAATTATAGGGGGATTAGTTTATTGTGTGCTGCCTACAAAATATATGCCAAAATAATAAGTACTCGGTTAAACAAAATAACAGATGCAATACTCCTAGAAGAACAAACTGGTTTTAGAAACGGAAGAAGCACTATTGACAATGTTTTACTCTTAAACAAATAATAGAAAAACGACGAGAACAAAATTTAGAGATGCACTTACTATTTATTGACTATTATAAAGCTTTTGACAAAGTATCACGGATGATACTGTGGAAAATTTTAAGTAATAGAGTCATACCTTTACAACTAATTGAAGTTATAAAAAGTATGTACATTGATACAAATATAAAAATAAATAAAATAGAAAACCAGTAATAGTTAATGGTGGCGTAAGACAAGGTTGTCCTTTATCAACCGCACTTTTTAATTTGTATGTTGACGAAATAGTAAGGATTTGGTCAAATAAAGTCAATGGAGGCATTAATGTATCAGGAGCTAAACTGAAAACTATGTTGTATGCAGATGATCAAATAATAATGGCCACAAATGAAGATGACCTGCAGAAAATGCTGTATGTCTAGATAAAATTGCTACAGAATATGGAATGAAAATATCAGCAAATAAATCCAAAACCATGGCATTTAAAGGAATTAATCCAGTAAGACCAAAAATAGTGTTATATAACATAATAATTGAGCAGAAATCACACTTTAAGTATTTAGGATGTAATGTCTCGTACCAAGGGGAAGCTGATATAATAGAGAAAATAAATAAATTTAACTAAATAACAGGCACAATAAAAAGAACATTAAAAAATAAAGCAAGAAAGGACTCTATAATAAAACTATACAAAACAATGGCAATACCAACTGTGATCTATGGATAAAAAACATGGACACTAACAAAAAGAAATAGTACGAGAATACAGTCATCAGAAATGAAATTCATAAGAGCAATAGCTGGATATACCAAAATTGATAAAAAACGTAGTCAGGATATTAGGACAGAATTAAAAGTAGAAGACATAAACCATACTATTGAAAGAAATAGAAATCAATGGAAAAAACATGTTCAGAGGATGAATAATAACAGAATACCAAAAATAGTCTTAAACTATAAACCTATAGGAAGAAGAAACCAGGGAAGACCGAAGAAAAGATGGGCAGACCAATTTGGAGCCGGAACGGGTTAAACAATCCAAAGCCGTGAGGTAGAAGAAGAATACTTCGTTTACTAAGCACGTAGTTTAGAAATTAAGATACAGAAATAAATAAAATGGCTGTCCATTTTGCCATTAGTAACATATCGTATTGCTGAACACGTGGCTATGGGCTGAGAACAGCCTTGGCCAACTTAGAAGTATTCTAAATATTAAAACATCGTTTCCAAAGACCATCTCGCCAGCCGAGGTAAGGAAAAACCTTGAACGCGTTTCAAGTTGTTCCAGCATACCAAATGAAGTTTTCGTGACATTCCAGCACCGCTCGCCTGAAAAGAAGAAAAAGAAAAAAATATCTGTTCTCTTGCCTTCACAAACTGTTCTTACAAATGATTATTTCTAGTGCCCATTTAAGGTTAATCCAGGCGTAGTGGTTTGGAACGTATTACTCTGGTTCCCTACTACGGAAGACACCCCAGTTCGACCCCGCCTGTGGTTGGGGTGCAGATTTTAAGTTCCTGGTATAGAACCGGTGCCCGCTGATCAGCGTGAGGAATTTTAGGAACTGTAATACGAGGGTGGTCTGAAAAGTTTCCGACCTCAACATGAAGATGGCAGCACTCGTATATAAAAGCTAATAAATTTCGTTAATTAATCTGTTGGGCGTTACTCACCAAAGTTTCAGCCAGTTTGGACGCTCAATTGTTATGTAACAGTCGTTTGAATGAGCTGATGTGAGTGATTTTATGAAAATGGACAAAATCGAGTATGGAGCTGTCATTAAATATTTCTTTTTGAAAGACAATACGCATATGCAAGTCAAAGATGAGTTGGATTCTGTGTATGGGGACTCTGCACCATAATTTACCACAGTGAAATTTTGGGCAGCTGAATTTAAACGTGGCCGTAAGAGTTTGAGAGACGATGAACGTTCGGGACGTCCAAAAACTGCAACTACCAACGAAAACATCGCCAAAGTTCACCGAATGGTGCTAGACGACCGCCGAATTAAAGAGGGAGATAGCAGAAGGTATGAACATGTCAAAAGAACGTGTTTGTTACACATTAAATCAACATTTAGACATGAGAAAGCTGTCCGCGCGTTGGGTGGCGCGTTACGTTAGAACAAAAACGTGTTAGAATGAACATTTTCAACTCTCTGTTGTCGCAGTTTAGGCGCAATAAATCCGAGTTTTGGCGCCGATTAATTACTGTAGATGAAACTTGGATACACCATTATACGCTCGAAACAAAAATACAGTCCAAATAGTGGACTGCAAAGGGGGAACGCCCGCCTCGGTAGCGTAGATGGTAGCATGTCTGCCTCACGTTCAAGAGGTCCCGAGTTCGAATCTCGGTAAGGGTGAGTTACCTGGATAAGGTTTTTTCCGAGGTTTTCCCTTGTCCTTCAAGGCGAATGTCGGGTAACTCTAAGCTCCATTGACCCTGGACTCATTTGAGCATCATTTCACTCAATTCATTCACAGTCCGATATGACTTAACGTTGGAGGACGTAAATTTTAAAAAAAAGGGGAGGGGGTACCGGCTCCTAAAAATCAATTTTTTTTCGGCTGGAAAAGTAATGGTGACTGCCTTTGTTTGGGATAGTCATGGAGTTATTTTAATCGATTATCTTAAAAAAGGAAAAACCATTACAGGAGCATACTACGCATCATTACTTGACAAGCTGAAGGCAGAACTTGCGGAAAAATGGCCACATTTGCAGAAAAAGAAAATCCTGTTTCACCAAGACAACACACCGTCTCACACCTCAGCGGTTGCAATGGCGAAAATCCACGAATTAAGATTTGAACTGCTTGACCATCTGCGTTACTCACCAGATCTAGCCCCAAGCGACTTCTTTTTGTTCCCTCATCTGAAAATTGCGCTCGGAGGTCAGAGAGTTTTGTCAAATGAAGAGGCAATCACCTTCGTGAAGAATTATTTTGCATAGGAAAACACCGAGTACTATTTGGGATTACAGAGATGGGAGCATCGCTGGCAGAAATGTGTAGAGTTACAAGGAGACTATGTTGACAAACGCCGAGTACTATTTGGACGGGTTACAGAGATGGGAGCATCGCTGGGAGAAGTGTGTAGAGTTACAAGGAGACTATGTTGACAAACGCCGAGTACTATTTGGACGGGTTACAGAGATGGGAGCATCGCTGGGAGAAGTGTGTAGAGTTACAAGGAGACTATGTTGAAACACGCCGAGTACTATTTGGATGGGTTACAGAGATGGGAGCATCGCTGGGAGAAGTGTGTAGAGTTACAAGGAGACTATGTTGAAAAACGGCGAGTACTATTTGGAAGGGTTATAGAGATGGGAGCATCGCTGGGAGAAGTGTGTAGAGTTACAAGGAGACTATGTTGAAAAACGCCGAGTACATTTGGACGGGTTACAGAAATGGGAGCATCGCTGGGAGAAGTGTGTAGAGTTACAAGGAGACTATGTTGAAACACGCCGAGTACTATTTGGATGCGTTACAGAGATGGGAGCATCGCTGGGAGAAGTGTGTAGAGTTACAAGGAGACTATGTTGTAACACGCCGAGTACTATTTGGACGGGTTACAGAGATGGGAGCATCGCTGGGAGAAGTGTGTAGAGTTACAAGGAGACTATGTTGAAACACGCCGAGTACTATTTGGACGGGTTACAGAGATGGGAGCATCGCTGGGAGAAGTGTGTAGAGCTAAAAGGAGACTATGTTGAAAAACGCCGCGTACTATTTGGACGGGTTACAGAGATGGGAGCATCGCTGGGAGAAGTGTGTAGAGTTACAAGGAGACTATGTTGAAAAACGCCGAGTACATTTGGACGGGTTACAGAAATGGGAGCATCGCTGGGAGAAGTGTGTAGAGTTACAAGGAGACTATGTTGAAACACGCCGAGTACTATTTGGATGCGTTACAGAGATGGGAGCATCGCTCGGAGAAGTGTGTAGAGTTACAAGGAGACTATGTTGAAACACGCCGAGTACTATTTGGACGGGTTACAGAGATGGGAGCATCGCTGGGAGAAGTGTGTAGAGTTACAAGGAGACTATGTTGAAACACGCCGAGTACTATTTGGACGGGTTACAGAGATGGGAGCATCGCTGGGAGAAGTGTGTAGAGTTACAAGGAGACTATGTTGAAAAACGCCGAGTACTATTTGGACGGGTTACAGAGATGGGAGCACCGCTGGGAGAAGTGTGTAGAGTTACAAGGAGACTATGTTGAAAAACGCCGCGTACTATTTGGACGGGTTACAGAGATGGGAGCATCGTTGGGAGAAGTGTGTAGAGTTACAAGGAGACTATGTTGAAAAACGCCGAGTACTATTTGGACGGGTTACAGAGACGGGAGCATCGCTGGGAGAAGCGTGTAGAGTTACAAGGAGACTATGTTGAAAAACGCCGAGTACTATTTGGACGGGTTACAGAGATGGGAGCATCGCTGGGAGAAGTGTGTAGAGTTACAAGCATACTATGTTGAAACACGCCGAGTACTATTTGGACGGGTTACAGAGATGGGAGCATCGCTGGGAGAAGTGTGTAGAGTTACAAGGAGACTATGTTGAAAAAAAAATCTGAAAAAATATATTGTATATTTATTACGTCGGAAACTTTTTAGACCACCTATGTAGATAGAGGGCCCCGGTCGTCTGCTTTGCGTATGTAGGCGTGAGGTCGGCAGTTGGATTGAGAACCCGGTAAACCCCCGAAAAAACCAATGGGTCAGACCTCCCAAATGCGAGCCACAAACGAACCACCTGAGCCATCCCGCTCGATGTGCGTTATAGGAGTAACTTCCAAATTTCAAACTAATGCAACTTCTGCAGCTTCAGCATTCTTTCTAAAAGTGTCCACTTTGGAACCGGTTTAGCTGGAGCGAAACAACTTGATTAAATTTATTATTGAAATGAATGGAACGAATCCTGTAAGTGCTGCTTTTACTTGGCGTTTTTCCAGCTTCTCTGTGCATTAGCTTTCTTGGTGTGATTAAGGAAACCTAACTTGCGATGTCATACTAAGGACAAACGTGATGTGACGCACGCAAGGCATTCCGCAGTCTACATTTAGCATTGGTAAGGCCGAGTACCTACTTCCTGAACTCTCAAATGCATTTTTACCAATTTCCTTTCTTGTTTACGTACTCATAGTACGTCACATCTTCCAAGGTTGCAACGAGACTTTTAAGAAAATACTCCCATCTCAGCCTGCCCTTCATATGCAATATTTTAAAAAATTTTGACTTTCCTATGTATGCATCTAACGATTTAGACTAAAATGTATATTCTGAATTTTCTGGGAATGTTCTCAGAAGTGTTCTTTATTTAGAACTAGCTGACCCAGCAAACTTCGTACCGCCAATAACGGTTTTATGAACCTCTCTATATAAATAAAATAAATTTGGATTAGTTATTTATTCTGCAACTTGGGGTGAAGTTTAAATAAGCACAGTTTCAGTTATGTTAATCAATTTAAAGCTTTCTAATAAACAATAATTTTTTTGTGTTACGTAAATATTGTCGCGAAGGAAATATCTAGAATTTATCAATGAGGTATTTAAGAGAGCAACGACTCGCCAAGAGTCAGTCGCGAGAGTCAAGCAGAAAAGAGCTGTAGAGTGTTGTTGTAACAAGAACAGATACTGTAACAGGAGAGTTGTAAACAGATGTAATCAGAACTCTGTTTGTAATTGTCACCGACCTTGGTGTTGTAGATTGTGATATGTGATGTAATTCTGCTGCTACAAAGTGTGTTTCTACGCAAATAAAAAAGATTTAGAATTTCGACAAATTGGACTTTTAATTCTAGTAACCCACGAAGTCACAATGTATAAAGATGATGGTTTTCCGACGTTCGAGCCCGTGACGTATAATTGTCCATGAGAGAAACAGGGAAACTCCAAGTTCATTCCGGAAACTTCCAACGACTGCACTTTGAAGCAACAATGAAGATGGCGATCAAGTGTTACCACAGCTCCACGTTGTGCGCCAATTTGATGCAAATATAATATAATGGCGAACACAGAAGTCGGCGAGCAATGAGGTTTCTCTCAGGGTATGCGTGGATGTGTGTGAAAAGGAAATTTTACAACACTGGAATGCCCGTCTCCAAATTATTTATTCACTGCTTCTCCTTTTCAAACCTCGAAATGGAAGCTGCCGACCGAGGGTTACCAATCTCGGTTTATAGTAACTGAATGCTAATTATATTTCTCGATAAATTTTGATGACCCAACAAATATTCAATACAGAATAAGTTGACCGCTCTAATAGGCTTCACGTCTCAGACTCCTCTCCTCATATCGACTACACGCCGAAGAATGTTTATAATGGCTTCCTAGCCGCGATATAGCCATATCGGCTACACACCGACGACTGCTTCCCTAACCACAGCTGCGTGCGTGTATATATCTCTAACTTTCCCTTTTCAAACTCTTTTAAACAAAGTCCCTTTGTGGCTGTTTTGGTCGCCATTGTAAATGATCCAAAGAGTTCCCTATTCATATACGTCAAGTGACAATTCCTTTAGAAACCTTCTAAGGACACTGCTTCATTCATGGCTTTGTTAGAACACTTTCCCCAACTGAACTGACCTTGCCCTTGGTCGTCACAAAGAACCAACATTCCTTTGACGTCTATCATTATTCTTTGCTCCTGGAAAACCATAATTTCGGTATCAACTTGCGATTTATTTATGGTCATCACAAAGGCCAAACGCACGGATGCATTATTTAGAAAAGGTTCAAATGAAGTGCTGATTGAAAAATGCGATAAAATTTACCACTTTTTCCTTACTTTAGGGTTATTTTAACTGCTGATCCCACCTCATGCAACAAAGACACGCTTCAGAAAGCGGCATATTTCTTGGATATGTTCTGGGGAAACAGTCTTCCAGATACACAGTAGAAAATGTTTCTTTAAGGTGCCAGTTTGTCTACAAAGGGTAGACGTATCAGGACAATACAACCTCGGATTATAACAAAACTTACGGTTCTGATGGGACGTGCAATATCTCGATATAGCATCAATACTCTTACGCACATTTAAACGTCAAATTCGTAGAAAAAAGCTACTTGTGAGGGTTAAACTGATACTTATCCCCAATAAGAAGATTAAACTTATTTTAAGGAAATTCTATCAACCAATAAAGAGTAAAGGAAAATGTCACAAATAGGGGACAAAAACAAGAAGTTACATGGCGACTTTAGTACACTCGTGTAAGAACATGAGTACCATGTATAATAATATACGAGGGCTGTTCAATAAAGAATTATCATAATTTTTTTACGGTCATAATTTGTCGCACTAAAATTCAATCTTTTTCTATTCTGTTAGCTTAATGTGAAACAAACATGCCGTAGTAGTTTCATTGTTGGTACTCCTGGTTCCCGCCTGTGAGAACCAGACAAGCTCAGACATGTTCTGTATCGCCTAACGCTGCAATGGAGGTAACATGCAGTTAAAGTTGATGTTAGTGGAAGATCCGGAGTTTCTTTCAAACGTAATCACTGCTGATGAAACTCGGCTTCATCATTTTGATCCTGAGAGCAAACAGCAAAGCTCAGTGTGGAAATTTCCTTCATCACCAATCCCCAAAAAAGTAAAAGTGGTTGCTTCTGCTAGGAAAGTTATGGTCATCTCATTCTTTGATATTCATGGAATGGTTTATCAGCATGCTGTACCTGCACATACATCAATAACTGGACAATACTACAGGGATGTTCTGAAAACATTGTAAGTCCATATCAGGCGGAAAAGACCATATTTCCGTGAAGCAGGCTGGATGCTGCACCGCGATAATGCACGGCTGCATATTGCCAATGTTGTTGCTGAATATATTGCAAAAATCAACGTGAAGTGCATCCCTCACCTTCCCTATAGTCCGGATTTAGCTCCATGTGACTTTTTTCTATTACCTAACTTGAAGGAACGCCTTCGTGGGAGGCATTATCCATTATGAGAAGCAGTGGTGAAGGCTGCGGAGGCGATTTTGAAGGATCTCTCAAAAATGGTTCCCAGCATGTCTTTGAAGACCGGCTGAAACGCTGGGACAAGTGCATCGCATTCAGGGGAGACTATTTTGAGAAGGACCATAAAAATTATGACGATGTGTAAAGGTACGTTGTCAAAAGAAAATTATGATCATTCTATATTCAACAGCCCTCGATATACAAAAATAACAGAGTGACTAAAGCCAATATTAGAAGTAATATTAGAAGAACAAAGTGCCTTAAGAGTAGGACGGTGTTGAATAGACATATTTATACTACAGCAAGTGATAGAAAAACATAGAGAATTCAACAGAGAAATACATCTTTTATTTATAGATTATATTAAGGCTTTTGGTAAGATTAAGGGACAAATACTATGGAAAATTATGGAAAACAGAGGTATTCCACTTCACGTAATAGAAACTACGAGGCATGTCTTTTAAGTCAGTACCGTTTTGAAATTAAAAAAGACGTGCATAGATATCGCAATAACTTTATTTTTACATGAAAGCCTGTACCTTAATCTACTGTTCTACATAATTTCCGTGAATATTGATGCACTTGTCATAACGTGGCACCAGTTTTTGAATACCCTCCTCATAAAATTCTACCGCCTGACGTGTTAACCACTGTATCACAACTGTTTTGACTTCGTTATCGTCTTGAAGACGCTGACCGCCCAGATGTTTCTTCAAGTGCAGAAAGAAATGGTAGTCGCTGGGCGCCAGATCAGGGCTGTATGGAGGATGATCTAGAGTTTCCCATTGAAAAGATTTGATGAGATCTTTGGTCCGATTAGCCACATGTGGACGGGTATTGTCATGCAGCAAAACAATACCCTTACTCAACTTGCTACGTCTTTTGTTCTGGATTGCACGGCGCAGATTGTCTAATGTCTCCCAATAAGACGCTGCATTGATTGTCTCATTACGAGGCAGAAACTCCACTAGCAATACTCCTCTGTCCCAGAAGACTTCCCGTAGGGGAAGGGATCCGTCCCTTTCAGCTGCCAAAGTGCGGGCGCTGCGGACCCCTAGCACTCGTGGTACCTCTGACGTTACTAGAGGAACCTCGGGCCGAACAGCCGAGGCCCTCCTTTGGGAGTTGTTTGGATTGGGATGGACTCGAGGGGGCAGTGTGTTCCCGAAACCCGTGGGAATCGGGTATGTCTTCGGATGGGGTTGAGGGAAGCCATTAATTCTCCCGGGTAGTAGCCTGCAAAGCTAGTAGAAGGTGTGCTAGATCACCAGGCGGCCCCACCGAGGTTGTTCGGTAGTCTTCACCTTGAGTGTTGACGCGCGTAAGTGGCGTATCCACTTCCATCCCGTCTTGAGTCCATAGGACCAGGTGGGGGGCTTGTTAGTCTCTAGGTCTTGCCCTATGGAAAGCACCACGGAGGACGCCGAACGCCCTTTGGAACAGTTCGGATACTCCCTGGTTGAAGGAGGCCCGGGTCCAGTTCCTACGGGTTCAGGACTAATGGGAGTAGAACCTCTGGGCTAAACTGTCCCAAAAGACTGTGCACATGATTTTCCGGGCAGAGGGTGTTTGCTTAAACTTCACTTATGTGGGTGATGATGAATGTCGCCATTCCATGGATTGTTTCGATTCTGGTGTGACGTAGGCCACCCATGTTTCGTCACCAGTAACAATTTGGTCTAAAAATCTTCAGCTTCATTGTGGTACCGCTCAAGGAAAGTCAATGCACTGCCTAAACGTTGGGTTTTGTGCAAATCCGTCAAAATTTTCGGAACCCAACGTGAACACAATTTCCGGTGCTTCAAGTTCTCGGTCACAATGCGATACAAAACCCTACGAGAATATTGAGGAAGATAGTCGCACAATGATGAAATTGTAAAGCGTCTGTTTTCTCTCACCTTTTCGTCCACTTTCTGTACCAAATCTTCAGTAACGACCGAAGGACGCTCACTCCGTTCTTCATCATGCACATTTGTGTGGCCATCTTTAAATGCTCTCACCCATTTCCTTACCATTCCATCACTCATAATGTTTTGTCCGTAAACTTCACAGATCTCACGATGAATATCGATCGGTTTTACGTCTTTAGCACTAAGAAATCGTATAACAGCCCGTACTTCACAATAGGCGGGACTCACGATTGTCGGAGGCATCTTAAACACTCAGTAACCAAGGCCACGCCGTGGCTCAGTGGTTAGACCACTTGGCTCTCACCAAGGCGGCCCGGGTTCGATCCCAGGCGACCGCAAAGTGAGATTTGTGGTGGACAACACGGCGTTGGGGCGGGTTTTCTCCGGGACCTCCGGTTTCCCCCGCCATATCATTCCACCGGTGCTCCATTTTCATCTCATGCATCATTAGTGTCACCGCCTGCGGTGCCGTATGCAGTAAAAGCGGGCGTTAAACACTACACACTCAGTAACCAACGTATACAATGAAGAATCAGACTGTAATGGCGTCAAGGCGTAGACAAGAGATGTAGGTAACCAGCGCTCATGCGCGGAACGCCGACCGTAGCGCTGCGGCGGCGGAATCGCAAAACGGTACTGACTTAAAAAACATGCCTCGTATTAACAATATCTCTGAGAACACAAACATACTGTCGCGAATCAAGGCTTCCCGGGTGATCAGCCATTTCAAATTAATAAACGTCGAGTTTTCGGCCATTGTAAACTCCATGGTTTTCTTCAGGGTTAGGGAAGTTAGGGAAGTAGACAAGAAATGACATTTCGTGGATGTAATGAAAGCGAGGACTCTTTAAATAAAGGTAATTTTAAGGAACTTTTGGATTCATATACAGATGGAGGCCCATCAAAATTCAAAAGCACTAAAAATCTGTTTGATTTCGTGAATTTAGAATAGCCAATTTTCCAAGTCACCTAATCAATTCGCCCATAGCCTGATTTACATACTTAGGTTCTCTTGTGAATGAACGTAATGATATGAAAGAGGAAATTAACCAAAAAATACGAAATACCAATGGTGCATATTTTGTCTGATAAAATACCTTAAATCAAAACAACTTACACATAAAAAAATCAGAAAAAAACATTAATAAAACCAGTGACATGGGTTATTACAAAACAGGACATGGAAAACGTTCATTTGTTTATAGAAACATAACGCTATAAACTTTTCCAGCATCACCGTCATATGTTAGACTGCAGTGTTAATATTAAAACCCGCATCAACAGTTGGTAAACGCCAACGCTATGCGATTGTTTTGATGAGCAACTTTGAGTATCAGTCTGTTGAAACAGTTTGGCACACGCTATGTTGTTTACTTGCCTGTTGAGCAGCTGGCCTGCACGCACACTGCTCTTGGCACTCTATAATTGTACGTTTTGTTCCTCAGTACAGGGACACCCATAATGGCTTCCTAGAGCCTTTCCTTTCTTCACTCATTTCTTTGTTAATCACAGAGGTCGTGGAAAGATTTCCATAGAACATTTAAGTGTATGGACATGTCTCTCCCGTTTCTAGTAAACGAATAGTTATGTCTTGTACTTCAAAACACAACTGCGATCTTTCTCATGAGTTATATGAGGGCTGTTCAATAAAGAATGATCACAATTTCTTTTTGACAA
Organism: Mantis religiosa; assembly: GCA_030765055.1. Classification (NCBI taxonomy): domain Eukaryota; kingdom Metazoa; phylum Arthropoda; class Insecta; order Mantodea; family Mantidae; genus Mantis; species Mantis religiosa. The sequence goes on from CM060960.1 coordinate 43,739,276, forward strand.
CTTACCTTTAGTCATCCTCATAATTTTGATGATCTTTCACAAAATAGTCTCCCCTGTATGTGATGCACTTGTCCCAGCGTTTCTGCCAGTCTTCAAAGCCATACTCGAAACCATTTATTGACATATCCTTCAAAATCGCCTCCGCAGCCTTCACCACTTCTGATGATGGATCATGCCTCCCACGAAGGCGTTTCTTCAAGTTAGGGAATAGAAAAATGTTACAAGGGGCTAAACCCGGACTATAGGGAGGATGAGGGATGCACTTCATGTTGATTTTTACATGATATTCAGCAACAACATTGGTAATATGGGGCCGCGCATTATCGTGGTGCAGCATTCAGCCTGCTTCACGGAAATGTGGTCTTTTGCGCCTGGTATGCACTTGCAATGTTTCCAGAACACGCCTGTAGTATTGTCCAGTTACTGATGTGTGTGCAGGTACAACATGCTGATAAACCATTCCGTGAATATCAAAGAATGAGATGACCATAACTTTCCCAGCAGAAGAAACTACTGCTTTTTGGGGGTTGGTGATGAAGGAGATTTCCACACTGAGCTTTGCTGTTTGCTCTCAGGATTACGTTTGAAAGAAACTCCGGATCTTCCTCTAACATCAACTTTAAGTTCATACAGACCTGCATGCGAATGTCCTTGAACGGAGAATATGAAATGAAATGAATGATCGGAGAGTATCCTCGCCAATGTTAATTATTTCGGTTCGAATGGATTCCTTGAGAACATCAATTGTCCGTGGCCTATTCTTGTACACTCTATTTTTGGATACCCCTATAAGAAAAAATCCAGTTAGGTCAGGGGATCTGGGGGCCACAGACTTTTGAGATTATTCGATTATCAAAGAAACTGGTTACAAGTTCCATGGTGTCATTAGATGTATGCATGTTGCTCCATCTTGCTGGAAATAACCTTCTCTCTATTCAATATCATCTCCGTAAAACTTCAGAGAATATGGTGAGACGAGTGCAAACATGTATAGATGCTGGTGGAGGACAATTACAACATTTTCTCTGAGATGTAAATAGTGTAATGTAATCTCCCAATTGTGTATTATATTCTCCCAAAGTTGCACGTGTGTCCTATTGTTGATTCAAAAGCTATGACCCTTGAAATGGTTCAGGTTTATATGGATCGCACTATATACTTTTAAAAACATTAAAAGGCAAAATGATGGGAGTAAAGCTAGGGAGAGACGGCTTGATGAGGTTAGAAGAGATGAAAAAAATGCATAAAATATCTGCATATTTAATAGCCCAGTTTCTGGAATCTATAGCAGGCTCATGCCCGATTTCACCAACAAATGTTAAGACTTAACACGAGTTTAGCAATAGCTAAAACAAAAATTGCATTTCACCAACAAGTGTCAGCGTAACACTCATGTTAAATCTCTTGTTAAACTAACAAGCCAAATTTCTGATGTTAATTCCTTAACAATCGTAAATAGTCAGGATGGCGGGCGTGAACGCAGCTGTTGATGTCGATTTGTTATATTTAAGACCGTCTAAATGGCATTCATAATAGAGTACGGCCTATGAGGAGAAATGATTTTGAGGAGCTATCAGAAGAAAATTTTTTACAGAGGTATAGACTGTCGAAACATGTTGCTATGAAGGTTACTGCGGAAGTACAAGAGAGGTTAGAACATGCATCGAAAGGAATATGACTATCTCGCCTTTGCTTCAAGTATTAATAACTTTGCGATTTTATAATTCACTGAATTATGTGGATAATACATTGTTCACCTTCCGTCTTGAAACGTTTAAGTCACTTGTCCTTCGCACCTCGTTTTAAATTTACGTAATACTGACAAGTTGTTTGGTGCTTGTAGTAGTGACACATGCATTTGAATTAAATTCGTTTCCAATATTTTCCCCGCGACATCTTTCTCTTTTACATTCACTGCATCCCTCCTCTTATTTTCCACGATAACCTTACACTTCGTCACCATTTCAATTAACAATTCTTTCTCCGTCGATGAGAAATTTGTCTCACGGCTTTATTTATGATTTTGTTCATCCGCCATTTGTGCAGACGAAAATGAAAACAAAAGCGTATCGGAGTACGTTCAGAAAATCATCCATAGCCTTCTGTAGCTGTGATATTTACAAGTTTCTAGGCGTTAACACAGGTTTGTTAACATTTTAAGAAAACAGGTTGGTGAAATGCAAGAAATTTAACATTAGTTTTAGCGCTGTGACAATTGTTACGTTACATTTGTTAACGTCGAATTTAACATCTGTTGGTGAAATCGGGCAATAATCTAGTATAGGTACTTATATTAAAATAAGTTTTATTTAACATATTGAATGGCAGGAACTGAGAAAGAGAGGTAACAAATAGGGAAGAATGGAGGTAAAGCTTAACAGAAGCCAAGATTCAATTTGGGCTGCAATGCTAAGCAAGAAGAAGAATAGCAGAGTGAGTAGTGAAAGTCATTTGAGTGTAACACGCCCCATATTTAAATTATAGAAACATGTGTGATGAAGCTGAAATTGCTTCTGAAGAAGATTCTAAATAAAGAGCCTAAGACATTAGGAGACAGACAGTACTGTGCAGGAAAATCGTTGAATCACAACTTGGAGGAACAACTTGCACGCCACAGGCATTTTGGACGGATGCCGATGTTCGATTAACAGCATTGCTATGTAACGTAAATATTTAACTCACCTTTTCGCCTCTACAGTAGAGCTTAGAAGTGATCAAAGGCTAAAAGGCTTCCAACTTGTGGCGGTAAAGCGTAGGGATTTTATGACAAGGGAAGTGCTTTTACGGCTTTCTGAGTAGATAAAAAATGCAGCAGATTTTCAGCACGGATCATTATATGCATACCAAAACATGTATATCCTTTCCACTCAACCCGCAGTTGTTGCAACGCCGATGGCGTCATATCTGATGGTTTACTGCCTGACTGGCCAGTGATTTTAGCCCTTGTCAGCTGATATTACAACATACAAGTGTCAATCAGAAAGTAATTTCTTACTATTATGTGTCTCAAATGGGAATCTGTTGCGAATCAGATGCGTTAGCGCATTCGGCGTTGCCACCTCGTGATCCCCACTCGTTTTATATTTCCCTCTCTCTCGCTTACTTGCGAGTGTTCGTGGCGCTAGACGTAAGGGAACGCAAATGAATTTTCCAAAGTTTAATAATAATGCAGATGTTGAAATCGTAATTGCAACATGGATATTGGTATATTACTCATATGGTTTAAATATTTATAAAATTAATTATAGTTTATAAATTACTTATTTTCCTAATCCAACGAAAATGCCAGCGGTGCGTCCGTATAGCTGTGAAGTTACTTAAGTTAAGAGATAATTCGTCATTGTCATTGTCTTCATCGTCTGACTACTGCAAATTTATAATGATAGGTTCCAAAATCTCGTTACGTGCTATTACTTTCCAAAAGTCGTCTACTTGTAGTTTATCTGTTGTCTCACGCAGTGTTCCCAGTCTTGTTGTGTTCCTTGTCAATTTCTTGGTGAATAAGTCGTTCAACGTCAGTCAGTTTAAAAATATTATTTCTATTTGCAAAATAATTTGAGCCCTTATTAAGGATACCTGTGACTGGAAATTTGAAATTCTGAAGTAATAACGCTGGCTTTTTAAGATTTATATCATAGCTGTAGCTTAATGCAAATATGATACAGCCCAAATTTTATTAATTTCACTTTGATAGTTTGGAAAATATGGTTAATTTTATTTAATTTTGGTTACGTCACCTCTGTCCCCCACCCGCGACCAAATGACTTAAATTTTGGTCTAATATTTTAAGAACAGGTTCCCAATACATACATTTTTTGAATTTGCCATAGGTTTCTCTGTGTCTTAATAAATTTAGGCTTCAGAAATGTTTAAAATATGAATATGGCTTGTTTGCCCAAAATTTGAAATTTTTGTGTTTTGAAGTAAAAAAAAAATTGTGCTTAAATGCATCTCACAATAAAAGCCAGGGCAATTTCTATTTAGTGTGTCTCTATGAACGTGTGTAACAAGTTTCATTAGTCAAACACTAAAATTGCGAAATGAAATGGAATGTGTAGTGTTTAACGCCCGATTTTACTACATACGGCACCGCAGGCGGTGACACTGATGATACATGAGATGAAGATGGAGCACCGGTGGAATGAAATGGCGGGGGAAATCGGAGGTCCCGGAGAAAACCCGCCCAGCGCCGTGTTGTCCACCACAAATCTCACTTTGCGGTCGCTTGGGATCGAACCCGGGCCGCCTTGGTGAGAGCCAAGCGGTCTAACCACTGAGCCACGGCGCGGCCGAAAAACAAATTGCGACGCAAGGAACATCTTAAATAATGAAAAATGCTGAAATTTTCAATAGCGAGAAAACAAGGATAAAGGATTAGAATTCATATCTAACTTAACGTAACTTTCAAACTAGATTAGAGCATTTAAAAATGGCTTGCGGAGGCTATCTAAGCATTCTTTGGATTCAGGGAGGCTTACACTATTTTATATACTAAACACAGGAAAAGGTGATTTTTTTAAATGTTCATGATAAGTTATACGTATCCTTAACTCAATTAGATTGTTTTGGCAGTAGTAAGAGGGAAGGTGAATCGTGTCTCATTGATTCAGCTGATACACTTTTTCATGGTTTTAAACGGAAAATTATATAACTGAATAATACTGCTTTGAACTCTCTAGAGTAAATAGAGATTAAGAACCATTCATAAACAAAGACATAATGTGACCAGACACGTTCTACCAGACTAGCAAGAAGTGTATCGTTTCCTCTCATCGAATTTAACAAATACCTTGGCTTATTCAAAGTACATATTTCTTTTATCACGTCATGTCAAATGTTTACGTTTCAGTTCTGAGTAATTTCAAATATACGTTCACCAATAATGATATTCATTACAGTGCTTATGTCTCAATGCATTGTTATAATATAATGGTATCTACTTTATTTATTTGTATTAGGAAAGCTATTTAAGCTAAAAATATGAGTTTTTTGCGGTTATGTTAAATACATTACTCTCTTCTTCCTCGTGGATCATTTTTTGCAAAATCTGAATTTTGTCTTAGCGCGAATAGTATTTATTAGAGATTGATTAGTTTGGTGCGTGTCACACACCACTTAGGGGGAATGCAATACGACAACACCGCAGGACTCCGATTGGTTGCTCACCTAGTAGCGCTCAAGGACAAACAGCATCCTATTTGAAACACATAATAATTGTGGAATGACACTGAGAACTATAGCAGTCAAAGAGCGTTCATAAATAACACTTATCTATATAAGTACCTTTATGGTAGACAAAGTAAAAGTACACTGATTTAGATATGTCAGTTTATTCATACTGCGCTGAGCGTACGTTGCAATGATTTAATATGAGCTGTGTACTCTAAGGTTTCTTCCATATATCTTAACTGTGACATTACTATAGTCTCTCCAGGCCTCAGGTGGGGATGCACATACTTCTCCCACTACAAGAAGGCAAGCGGGGCAGAAGAGGGAGAGGGACTTGAACCTTTTATCTGCTCTGGTAGTGGATCTGTTTAGTACGAAATGAGTGTATGATAGTGCATATGAGTTACCCATGCTGCTAGATCTAGTGCTCGTTTCAATAACTGCAGTGATAGGTATTATGTATGGATGACTTATGTGACAACACTGTGTATCTTATGACCCTAGCATCCTTATCGCCTTTATGGAAGGCGAGCATAAACACAGCAAAAATGATTACGTTATACATTCCTCTAATCCTTATTTCACGTAAGGTTGCCCCGTATCTCTTAACAGTCACGTGACCTTAAAACCTCTCATTGGCTGCTATTGTGGTGAAGACTGTTGTGCGGTAATAATTAGTACGTTATTTAACATGGTGATATGTTGGAAGAGAATTGTCAAATTTATATTTTTGTAACAGTTTTAATTAAATATATTACGCAACAGAATTGATTTATCTGAAATGCATCTTAATTCTTAAACGAAGTACAGAGGAGGTTCCTTTGCTCTCAAGCACATGGCACGATAGCACGTGATTTAGCGGTAGTGATGACATATTTGTTTATATGACTTTTATCACTGACCTTGTTTTGAACTGGATTAGTCATATATCGCCATTCGAAGGTGTGTTGTGACGAGTGCGAGAGCTAAATTATTTTACTGATCGTTTATTGCGTGTATACTTATTATATGTATAATGGCAGAGTCTACCGCCAGTTTTTCGCTGAAGCATCGCAAGGGAAAACCTTTACAAAGCGTCGAAAAAAGAATTGTGTTGCATGTGTTTAATGCACTAAGAGAGAAGAATCCGTCTTTGTCCGTGGGAGAAGACGAACAGCTGTGCTCCGAACTTATAGGTGTGTTATATGCGTAGGAACATCGTGACATGAAATTGAGACAACAGGAGAACTTACCACTCCAGGGGCGATATTGCTGTGTGGCGAAGACGTTATTTAAGGACAATCAAATTGTCCAAATCGCAAAATATACTACCTTGACGAGACTTGGCTGAATGAAGGACACACAAGTATGGCGTGACACGACTTTTAAGACTGAAACACAAGCATTTTTGCAAGGTGTGTGTGCTGGTATAAAAAAATCCCAGTGGAAAAGGCCGAAGGCCTTTCGTTATAAACTTGTTCCAGTTTCATTGCTCATTCATTCAATTTCAACTTGCTCAGTTTCATTATAAACTTCATTATTTTTGCATGTCTTCATATTCTTATTTCTATCTTCCTGGCTATTATTATGACGTTTACTGCAGGTTTCAATGTGACGGGAAGGCACCTCCTATGGCCTATGGCGCGAAGGCATTAGCCAATTAGGATGAGGGGGAAGTTAGTTGCACGCGGAGTGATACATGTCAGTGGGGTAAGGTGAAACAGAGATTAGCTTGCGTTTGAGATGGGTGGACGGTACACATTGCAGTTTGTATCACTCCGCCAACAAACACGTGTTGTCGTTGCGTCGATTGAGCTAGGAATCAAGATATTCATATGGAACATGTCAAAGAACTGCGAAGAAATCGGGATAATGACCTTACAGAGTGCATATGGTGCAACAACTGAAAGAAGCAGATTATGATGAGCCAGTTACTGTCGATGGTTTCAGGGTACTCTTATTCCACGTCCACAGATTCTCTCCAATAACGTGGTTTACAGATGAGGCATGGTTTCATCTGTCAGGCTACATAAACACACAAAACACCAGATATTGGTGCTGCTGCAAACCCTCAAGTGATCCACGAAAGCTCACTGCATGATGAAAAGTTTGGAGTATGGTGCACGGTGTCAGTTCCATTTTCCTTGATACGACTGTAGACACTGAAGTTTATATGGGTATCTTCAAGACATTTGTGGAGCAGCTGAATGATATCGAATTGAGAAAAGGTTATTACCAGCAAGATGGAGTAACGTGCCAAACATCTGACACCATGGAACTTGTAACCAGTTTCTTTAATAATCGAATAATCTCAAAACGTCTGTGGCACCCCAGATCCCCTGACCTAAGCTCACCGCATTTTTCGTGTGGGGGTGTATCTAAAAAATAGAGTATACAAGAATAGCCCACGGACAATTGATGTTCTGAAGGAATCCATTCGAACCGAAATAAGTAACATTGGCGAGCATACTCTCCGTAAAACTTCAGAGAATATGGTGAGACGAGTGGAAACATGTATAGATGCTGGTGGAGGACACTTCCAACATTTTCTCTGAGATGTAAATAGTGTAATGTGACCCCTCAATTGTGTATTATATTCTCCCAAAGTTTACACGTGTGTCCTATTATTGGTTCAAAAGTTGTGATCTATTCAAATGGTTCAGGTTTATTTGGATCGCACTGTAATTGCGGCAGTAATATTTTATGATTTTAAAATAGAAGTTGCAGAATTACCACCGAAGTATCTAGAGAATACTTTGAAGTATCGTTGGATGTCGATATCATGCAAGTATTGTATTGAGGAATCACAAGATATAGGAGCCTTCTGTAGTAATAAGTTAACACAACTTGAACTATGTAAATGCTTATCAGTAATACTTTAAGGGGGGACGTATGCAAATATTCAGAGTCTTACATAAATAGCCATAACATCCAAAGTTTTCAAGTTAGAGAAGTGAAACTTAGTATACTCATTTAAGATAATACAGTTAATATGCACATTTTTTCATAATTTTCTATTATTTATAACTAATGCTACATATTTTTTCTATATGCAGAGACATTTACAAACTTAAGCCCATTTTTTTCAAAATTCACATATGCTATCTTTCTGAAATTTTGTATGTTATTTTAAAACACACTAAAAATGAATTTGTTAGATTTAGATTTCTTATTGAAGCTGTATAGAATTTTAAAATAATGTTAATCATATGCATCGTTTAAAAATTAAAATAATTTCATATATTTTGTATCATTACATTCCATCTGGAGCTTAATCTTAAATTCTAGAACCAACAAAATGTTCATTGTGGCATAAGAAAGCTGTGTGCTAAATTGCATCACTGTAGATGAAGTAGTTTGAGAGAAAAAAGGGTTGAAGTTGTAGAAAATGCAAGTTACGGGGAAAGGCAATTAAAAATACAATAAGTATTATTCAGTTTGCCTTTTAATTTTAAGTCAGAACTTCCCATATCCATGGTCTGTATCCTCATTCTGGTCTTCTTCAGCCTTTCTTTTTAAATTCCTCTTCTGTCTTGCTTCTTTCTGCATTAATTTCATAGCTCTTTCTGCACCAGCGATGCGAATGTTGTCGATACTCTGCAAAATTGTTTCCATAAACACACCAGGTTGATAGCCTAACTGATGCATAACTTTCTTTCTGCCAACATTATCATCATTAAACACTATTGCAGCATCAAATATAGCAATTTTCACCACTATGGAAGACACAAATGATGCTTTGGGACACCTTTTCCATATCAAACTGTTGAGGCTTTCATTTGGGTTTTGTGTCTCTCCATAGAGACATTTGTTTAGCAAGTCTGGGTGTGCTAAGAATTGGTAGGTGGGCTTTATAGATTCCAAGACAGCTGATGGAAGACTATGTGTTGCTACTATTCTAGAATGCAACACTAGGGCATTTAATTTTTTAAAGGTACATGCAGGCCATGTAGAGTCATAATATTTTGGTGTTTGATAGCTAACACTATATACTATTTTACAAACCAATAAAAAAATAGATTTTTTGTACATTTTCTCGTACGTTCCCCCTTAATGCTTCGGTTTAAACTGGCCTCTCATGACGACAAAAACACGTACATCAGTCGTTATATCGTGTTTTATATCGCATTGACCTTGCATTGCACACGGCTTGGTTGACCTTATTAGAAGGCGTATATTAGCCAATGAGAGAAAATGGGAAGAGTGCAGGTTTCGTATTGGAGTTACTAGTTTGGTTGCTGTAAAATTTCATAGTTTCCGTTAGCAGATGTCGTGGCGTGTTCGAGATGCGTGATGTACTCACGACTTGGTGACGCAGTAAAAATGTCTGTTATGTAAGTGACAGCTAACATCTGTCGGAATAGACAGCACGCAACATGTAAGTAAATTACCCGCACGATAAATAACACCTCTTGTAAACTGTCACACTTTCACTTGTTGCTCTGTAACATTGCACGTAGTGTCTTTGAAAACTGTACATCTGTACAGAAGGATGAGCTTCGTTTTATCAATCGACGTACCTTCAGTCATAGTTGAAATTTGGTCAACATATAGAGAACAAGTTCTAAAACTAATGTGTGTGTATTAACACATCTTCTTCATCTTCTTCTTTTACTTCTTATTCTTCTTCTTCAACCTTTCTGGTTATACCGATATCGTGGTGTTAGACCGAGCGGGATGGTTCAGGCGGTTTCGTCTGAAGCCCTTATTGGGGAGGTCCGGGTTCGATTCCCGTGGCCAACCTACCTGACAATGGTTTTTCTCGGCGGTTTTCCCAGATTGCTAGGCGAATGCCCGAATTTCCTGTGCGTCCATTTCATCTCCATTAACATTTCATATCATCTCTCATCTGTTGGTCTCTTTTATTGTAGAAGTGTCGGTGGGAGTCTCGGCGGTGCAATGCAGTATGGTATGCTCTGAGGTAAACTACTTCCTCCTCCGGTAGGTCGGTTGCCGGTCTCTGCTCCTCTGTTGGGACCATTTCGTGATCGCCTGCCTGGGACCATTAGGGCTCGCCTACTGGGCTCGTTGCCGTCCCGATGCAGGGGAGCGAGTTCGTTGTCCTGGCATGTCGGGGGAAGCCTCTATCCAGGTAAACTGTAGGGACCCTGCCCTCTGTACTGACCTGGCTCCTTGGGTCGGCCGCCCTCTGTCTCCTTCGCCCCATCCTTCCTCCCGGGACTGCCCCCATCACGAGTAGGGTCTACACAAGCAGCCGTCGCTGACCTCCCTCTTGTACCAGGAAGTTACCGAGCTGTCCCCGAAGGGCGCCCGGACAATCAAATAAAATGTGCTGGATATCTTGCAGGTGAGTTCCACGTAAACAATCAAAGGTAGATTTGATTTTGAATCGAAATAAGTAAGCAGATAATTTGCAATAAGTAGTCAAAAATTAATTGAGAACGTAATTATTAAGGGATTTACGTTTAGGTCTGTCAGAAATCGTTGGGCAGTATAAATGCTTCATCAAAGCTCCATACCCACATTTTAAGCTGTAGTCATTCCAGCTGTAGGTGATAATCTTCCTAAGAGTTTGCCTTACATTAGGACATAGAGTGTACTGTCTGCCCAACACAAGAAGGCAAGGCAGAGGAATGTGTCACTTATGCTCACCTTCCAGATATAAGGATGCTAGATTCATATAAAATACACAGGGTTGTCACATAATTCGCTCATGTATAATACTATCACTGCAGCTATTGAAACGAGCATTAGATCTGGCAGCATGGGTGACACATATGCACTCTCGTACACTCATTTGATATTACTCGTCAGAGCGTTGAGGCGTATCGACCTTCAAGTGACCAGTGCTGTGATCGGCCCTTATCGGGTCTTATCTGGTCGATTAGAAGAGTGAAATAATAGTAAGTTGACGTAGAGTAAGTTATGAAACACAAATAGAGCGATTGGAAGCTGCGTGTGTCTATATGATATGATTTCTCGTGCCTGCCGATGTGACACATTGCTGTCCAAAAGACAAGATTATATCTGAACAGAGCATACTACATGGCAAAGCGAGAAGGCGTATCGGAAAAAATTCGCAACACAGAGATGTTTACCTGAGCTTATCGCACATACACGGTGAGTTCCAGTGTATGTATACTCTGTTCAGATATAATCATGTCTTCTGGACAGCAATGTGTCATACATCGGCAGGCGTGAGAAATCATATCATACAGACACACGCAGCTTCTAATCGCTCTATTTGTGTTTCATAACTTACTCTACGTCAACTTACTAATATTTCACGCTTCTAATCGAACAGATAAGACCCGATAAGAGACGATCGCAGCCCTGGTCATCTGAAGGCAGTGGCGGCTGGTGGGTTAAATTATTGGTGCTGCACAAATCAAAAATAAAATACAGAGTAGTGATAACTCACCTATTTATACAGATTCTCTGCTCTACTCTCCTTAGACCTGGCGAATCTATCGATAACTTTTGCGTTGAAGTCGCTGATCTTCATAACAAAATCTCTCTCAATTGAAAGCATTGCTAATGCTGACAATCGGTCCCGTGACATTGTGTTCCTAAGGAAAGTTTTTATTCTTTTTAAAGTTGAAAACAGCATTCTGCTTCAGCGGTAGACATTGGCATAGTTAACAGTACTCGGAGGAGTTTGACATATTTGCTGAATGTAGTACATAAATTGTTTTCCTTATTGAAGTCCATCAAGCATAAAGCGCCGGACATTCCACGAAATTCCTCTCGACTGTAAATTACAGTCAGTTCTCTACGAATTTTTGTTCCAATGATAAAAGGATAGAACCTTATTGTTTCTCTACGGGAATCCTCTGGAAATGTCTTAGAAATTTTCTTGATGAAACAAAGTTGAGGCTACCGGATGTCCCGTGAAGCTAAATCTGTCCTTTGCTTCTCTAAGAATGTCACATACTTCAAGAGCTTCTCTTCTTTTCACATCATGATCTTCTATTCTTCTCTTAATTGCAGTTTCTTCGTGTTCCTCGATATCCACGCTATATCTTACCTTTTGCACTTCCCTTTTAAATGCGTTTAGCTGGGCGATGGCAAACGTTGCATTGCAGTCTCGTTTCTGCAGCTGAGTGTACAAAATGTCCACATGTGGCATGATCTTGTAGAGGAAAGACAGCCAGAATACAAAATTATACTCTTTCAAAGTGGCCATAAATCCAGAAGCCTGAACAAGTGTGGCGTTGTTGTTTAACAGAGCTCTCTTCTGAATAACCTCCATGCATTTAATTAAATTCTCCCTGTGTTCGAAAAGCAGAGTACACAGAAGCTAAGCCTGAAGGTCACGCTATAGCCGTTGCTAAGAGTAGAAGGAGCTAGGTTTATAAACCTCCATTTAAGCAATGTATAAGAAGCCACTCCCATCTCTTTACCTTCCCGCAACCCCCTCAGAGAGCCTACATTTGGGCGAAATCTTAGGTTGACTCTTCACTGCAAACCTGCGACTCCTACAGCTAATCACTGTTTATTTCGACTTCTGCGGCCATGGGCAGCTACAGACGATAAGCGTAATTGAAACATGTTTGTATATAAAACAATGCAAACAAGTACAGCTTTAATGTGCAAAATGCACCTGTTGTACATTCAGAATCAGTGGGTGTAGCGCAAACCTGCAACCTTATGGAGGAACCGCCCCTGTCTGAAGGTCAATACGCCTAAACGCTCTGTGGAGTAATACACTGGACTCACCGTGTATGTGCGATAAGCTGAGGTAAACATCTCTGTGTTGCGAATTTTTTCCGATACGCCGTCATCCGCTTTGCCATGTAGTAGTAAACAGACACTAACAGAGCAGATAAACAGTTCAAGCCTCTCTCCCTCTTCATGCCTCACTTGGCTGCTTATGGTGGGCAGAAAGATATGAAGATATGGAAGATATGAAATAACAGCTCTCTTTGCAAGCACGTCAGTCCGTTCATTTCCGGCGACACCCAACTGTCCTCCGACCTATTTTAATTTAATTACCAGATATTAAACATATTTCCTGACAAATGAAATGTACACCCTGAATTTCCTGGGAATGTCCTTAGAAGTCCTCTTCGTTTACATAACTAGTAAACTGTAAGCAATAGACAAAACTTACTACACAAAAATGTAGTTCTCTGTAAAGCACATAATTTGTCACCCCCTTTTAATATTTCCTGCCGAAATCTTTGTTATTTATTTAAGTTTTGCAATACCCATGTCATTCATTTCTCTCTTCCTCGTTTATTTATGCAATGTACATGTACGGTATCACCATAGGACCAACTGCTTCAGAGGAACCTCCCGTGAATGGCAACACGACAAAACCGGTTTCTTTGTTTATTTAATGAAGGGAGAGGGGATCTGAGCATGTACTCAATGCAGCAAGTACTCATTCTGAGAGACGACAAGCATTACATTATGAATTCCAGATGTTTTGAGTCTCTTGAAAGAGATGTTGTAGCTTAGGCACGGTGACCAGATGGCCCTCTTCAAAACCAGTTCAGGGATGTTAGAGAAAGTGCTGTTTTTTGACCTTGACTTCGTTATTAGGCTCTTGACCCTAGGGAGAACAGAAATAAACTTAAATCAAAACACCTAGGTCCCTAGGCGTGAGTTCAAGGTCAGTTATCCAAATCGTAGGTCTGGAGACATATTATAAGCTCTCTCCCTCTCCCCCCTCTCTTTCTCCAAACTAGTGGCATTATTGATTATGCAATAGGAATACCTTAAAATAAAAAACAGAGTAAAATATGCATATCTAAAAGCCCGTTTTCTGGAATTTTTACCAGGGCTTACTATGCAAACTTTCTTTTTATCCTTATTCAATTTTCAAATCAAATTACATAAAGTAGTTTACACATTTTGTAGATATAATCTACTTGCTACCTTAAATAAACAACTAAGCCTACAAGTTACTGGATTCCTTTCTTTTTATCCTTATTCAATTTTCAAATCAAATTACATAAAGTAGTTTACAAATTTTGTAGATATAATCTACTTGCTACCTTAAATAAACAACTAAGCCTACAAGTTACTGGATTCCAGTAATCATGGAAATCTAGGTTTCTACTATAGCTTTAATTGCTGTAACAAATTACGAAAGACTTTCCTACAATTTTAAACTTCCTCTTCTGCAACTGGTATCTAAAGCTTGCTTCTACAGGTATCCATCTCCTAAAGGGACTGGCATCAGTAGATGGAGCTGGTTCGTCAGTTCCAGATATCCGGGCTGTCATCTTTCCTCTTCTACATAATCATTTGTAACTTCCGCTCTGATTCTCTCCACATACTCCTCTGGCTTTCTTGGGCTTCTCCTTTTATCGGTGGCTTCTGCTCTTCCTTCCGATATCCACAATGGCGTCTTAAATTAGATATTCTCAAGTCTGGTAATCTGTCTCTTCAATTTCTCCTGGTTTTAATGTTTCCCTCTAAAGATTTCTTAAATAATATAGGAATTAATAATAAAGGAGCACCTTGCATTATCTGACCTCCACACATATCTAAGTATTGTGGTTAATACGGGGATCGAGCCGTAATCTGTCGAATGAGGGCCCCACAGATCATCGCAGTGCCATACAGAAAAACAATTCACAATGTTACGAATAGATTTAGAGAAATGATATATATATTCTTTATTTAAAAAAACGAAAGTAAATCACTGTGTTCCTGGGGAGGAAAAAAAACGAAGGCAAAGGAGAAAAATAACAAGTCCCAAAGAGAAAACTTGTATGTGAATCAGAACGTGGAAAACGTCAGCGTGTCCACCTCACGTTCAAAGTTCTATGTTCTAATCTCGCTCAGGGTGATAAGCATTCTTTTTTCCAGAGTTTTCCCTTATCCTGAAAGATGAATGTCTAATAACCCTAAGCTCTGTGGACCTTGGACTCATTTGAACATCATTTCATTCATCGTCCGATATGACTTAACGTTGGAGATTTTCCCTTATCCTGAAAGATGAATGTCTAATAACCCTAAGTTCTGTGGACACTGGACTCATTTGAACATCATTTCATTCATCGTCCGATATGACTTAACGTTGGAGATTTTCCCTTATCCTGAAAGATGATTGTCTGATAATAAACACTCTGTGGACACTGGACTCATTTGAACATCATTTCATTCATCGTCCGATATGACTTAACGTTGGAGATTTTCCCTTATCCTGAAAGATGATTGTCTGATAATAAACACTCTGTGGACCCTGGACTCATTTGAACATCATTTCATCCATCGTCCGATATGACTTAACGTTGGAGGTTTTCCCTTATCCTGAAAGATGAATGTCTAATAACCCTAAGTTCTGTGGACACTACTCATTTGAACATCATTTCATCCATCGTCCGTTACGACTTGAAGTTGGAGATTTTACCTTACTCTGAAAGATGATTGTCTGATAATAAACACTCTGTGGACACCGGACTCATTTGAACATCATTTCATTCATCGTCCGATATGGCTTAACGTTGGAGATTTTCCCTTATCCTGAAAGACGAATGTCTGATAATATACACTCTGTAGACACTGGACTCATTTGAACATCATTTCATTCATCGTCCGTTATGACTTAACTTTGGAGGTTTTGCCTTATCCTGAAAGATGATTGTCTGATAATAAACACTCTGTGGACCCTGGACTCATTTGAACATCATTTCATTCATCGTCCGATATGACTTAACTTTGGAGGTTTTGCCTTATCATGAAAGATGATTGTCTGATAATAAACACTCTGTGGACACTGTACTCATTTGAACATCATTTCATCCATCGTCCGTTACGACTTGAAGTTGGAGATTTTCCCTTACTCTGAAAGATGATTGTCTGATAATAAACACTCTGTGGACCCTGGACTCATTTGAACATCATTTGATTCATCGTCCGTTATGACTTAACTTTGGAGGTTTTACCTTATACTGAAAGATGATTGTCTGATAATAAACACTCTTTGGACCCTGGACTCATTTGAACATCATTTCATTCATCGTCCGTTACGACTTGAAGTTGGAGGTTTTGCCTTATCCTGAAAGATGATTGTCTGATAATAAACACTCTGTGAACCCTGGACTCATTTGAACATCATTTCATTCATCGTCCGATATGACTTAACTTTGGAGGTTTTGCCTTATCCTGAAAGATGATTGTCTGATAATAAACACTCTGTGGACACCGGACTCATTTGAACATCATTTCATTCATCGTCCGTTACGACTTGAAGTTGGAGGTTTTCCCTTATACTGAAAGATGATTGTCTGATAATAAACACTCTGTGGACACTGTACTCATTTGAACATCATTTCATCCATCGTCCGTTACGACTTGAAGTTGGAGGTTTTACCTTATACTGAAAGATGATTGTCTGATAATAAACACTCTGTGGACACTGTACTCATTTGAACATCATTTTATTCATCGTCCGTTACGACTTGAAGTTGGAGGTTTTACCTTATCCTGAAAGATGATTGTCTGATAATAAACACTCTGTGGACACTGTACTCATTTGAACATCATTTCATCCATCGTCCGTTATGACTTAACTTTGGAGGTTTTACCTTATACTGAAAGATGATTGTCTGATAATAAACACTCTGTGGACACTGTACTCATTTGAACATCATTTCATCCATCGTCCGATATGGCTTAACGTTGGAGGTTTTACCTTATCCTGAAAGATGATTGTCTGATAATAAACACTCTGTGGACACTGTACTCATTTGAACATCATTTCATCCATCGTCCGTTACGACTTGAAGTTGGAGATTTTCCCTTACTCTGAAAGATGATTGTCTGATAATAAACACTCTGTGGACCCTGGACTCATTTGAACATCATTTCATTCATCGTCCGTTATGACTTAACTTTGGAGGTTTTACCTTATACTGAAAGATGATTGTCTGATAATAAACACTCTGTGGACCCTGGACTCATTTGAACATCATTTCATTCATCGTCCGATATGACTTAACTTTGGAGGTTTTGCCTTATCATGAAAGATGATTGTCTGATAATAAACACTCTGTGGACACTGTACTCATTTGAACATCATTTCATCCATCGTCCGTTACGACTTGAAGTTGGAGATTTTCCCTTACTCTGAAAGATGATTGTCTGATAATAAACACTCTGTGGACCCTGGACTCATTTGAACATCATTTCATTCATCGTCCGTTATGACTTAACTTTGGAGGTTTTACCTTATACTGAAAGATGATTGTCTGATAATAAACACTCTGTGGACACCGGACTCATTTGAACATCATTTCATTCATCGTCCGTTACGACTTGAAGTTGGAGATTTTCCCTTACTCTGAAAGATGATTGTCTGATAATAAACACTCTGTGGACCCTGGACTCATTTGAACATTATTTCATTCATCGTCCGTTATGACTTAACTTTGGAGGTTTTACCTTATACTGAAAGATGATTGTCTGATAATAAACACTCTTTGGACCCTGGACTCATTTGAACCTCATTTCATTCATCGTCCGTTACGACTTGAAGTTGGAGGTTTTGCCTTATCCTGAAAGATGATTGTCTGATAATAAACACTCTGTGAACCCTGGACTCATTTGAACATCATTTCATTCATCGTCCGTTATGACTTAACTTTGGAGGTTTTACCATATACTGAAAGATGATTGTCTGATAATATACACCCTGTGGACACCGGACTCATTTGAACATCATTTCATTCATCGTCCGTTATGACTTAACTTTGGAGGTTTTACCTTATACTGAAAGATGATTGTCTGATAATATACACCCTGTGGACACCGGACTCATTTGAACATCATTTCATTCATCGTCCGATATGACTTAACGTTGGAGGTTTTACCTTATACTGAAAGATGAATGTCTGGTAACTCTAAACGTCATGGACCCTGGACTCATTTGAACATCATTTCATTCATCGTCCGTTATGACTTAACTTTGGAGGTTTTACCTTATACTGAAAGATGATTGTCTGATAATATACACCCTGTGGACACCGGACTCATTTGAACATCATTTCATTCATCGTCCGTTATGACTTAACTTTGGAGGTTTTACCTTATACTGAAAGATGATTGTCTGATAATATACACCCTGTGGACACCGGACTCATTTGAACATCATTTCATTCATCGTCCGTTATGACTTAACTTTGGAGGTTTTACCTTATACTGAAAGATGATTGTCTGATAATATACACCCTGTGGACACCGGACTCATTTGAACATCATTTCATTCATCGTCCGATATGACTTAACGTTGGAGGTTTTACCTTATACTGAAGATGAATGTCTGGTAACTCTAAGCTCTGTATACCCTGGAATCATTTGAACATCATTTCATTTATCGTCTGATATGACTTAAAGTTGGAGGTTTTCTCTTATCCTGAAAGATGAATGTCTAATAGCACTAAGCTGAGTGGACACTGAGTTCATTAAAGCATCATTTCATTCATGGTCCGATATGACTTAAGGGGGGACGTATGCAAATATTCAAGGTCTTACATAAATAGCCATAACATCCAAGGTTTTCAAGTTAGAGAAGTGAAACTTAGTACACTCATTTAAAATAATACAGTTAATATGCACAATTTTTTTCATAACTTTCCATTGTTTATAACTAATGCTGCATATGTTTTCTATATGCAGAGATATTTACAAACTTAAGCCCATTTTTTTCAAAATTCACATATGCTATCTTTCTGAAATTTGGTATATTATTTTAAAACACACTAGAAATGAATTTGTTGAATTTAGATTTCTTATTGAAGCTGTATAGAGTTTTAAAAAAATGTTAATCATATGCATCCTCTAAAAATTAAAATAAATTCATATATTTTGCATCATCTCTTTCCATCTGGAGCTTAATCTTAAATTCTAGAACCAACAAAATGTTCATTGTGGCATAAGAAAGCTTTTTGCTAAATTTCATCACTGTAGATGAAGTAGTTTGAGAGAAAAATGGGTTGAAGTTGTAGAAAATGCAAGTTACGGGGAAAGGCAATTAAAAATACAATAAGTATTATTCAGTTTGCCTTTTAATTTTAAGTCAGAACTTTCCATATTCATAGTCTGTATCCTCATTCTGGTCTTCTTCAACCTTTCTTTTTAAATTCCTCTTCTGTCTTGCTTCTTTCGGCATTAATTTCATAGCTCTTTCTGCACCAGCGATGCGAATGTTGTCGATACTCCATAAACACACCAGGTTGATACCCTAACTGATGCATAACTTTCTTTCTGCCAACATATCCATCATTAAACACTATTGCAGCATCAAATGTAGCAATTTTCACTACTATGGAAGACACAAATGATGTTTTGGGACACCTTTTCCATATCAAACTGTTGAGGCTTTCATTTGGGTTTTGTGTCTCTCCATAGAGACATTTGTTTAGCAAGTCTGGGTGTGCTAAGAGTTGGTAGGTGGGCTTTATAGATTCCAAGACAACTGATGGAAGACTATGTGTTGCTAGTATGCTACTATACAACACTAGGGCATTTAATTTTTTAAAGGTATATACATACCACGTACAGTCATAATATGTTGGTGTTTGATAGCTAACACTATATACTATTTTACAAAACAATAAAAAAAATAGATATTTTGAAAATTTTCTCGTACGTCCCCCCTTAATGTTGGAGTTTTTCCCTTATCCTAAAATATGAATGTCTAATAACACTGAGCTGAGTGGACACTGAGCTCACTTGAACATCATTTCATTCATGGTCCGATATGACTTAACGTTGGAGGTTTTCGCTTATCCTGAAATATGAAAGTCGCCTAGCTTTCTTTGTGCACCCCGTACTCATTTGAACATCATTTCATTCATCGACAACGTGTAATTGAGTATGATTAATATCTGCATTTGGAGAACATTGATAATTACTCTAATGACAAAGCATGGTTTTATTTGCAAAACCATGAAGAATTGATAAATGTTAATGCAGATTTACTAAAAAAGCATGACAAATCTTAGTTATTTTATGACGAAGACATGTGATTGTTGTAGTTTTTAAGCTGGAAAAGATATCTATGCTCTTGAATTTAAAGACATGTGAATGTGACTCCTCCGACAGTGTGTTTTCTGTTACTGAGAAGATTCACGTTAGGTGGCAGTGCAATAAATCAAAATTTCCATAATTCCTCTTTGTAACAACATAAGATCCTCACAGAATCACGCCATCTTATGCTATTTTTGGCGTCAACTTTATCTCTTTCCAAGATTCGCCACTTCTTCCCGCCTCCTCTAAGATCGTTGTTTTTTATGTCTACTTTTGCTCGATTCCCTCGAGGACTTCCAGTCGACGGCACTCTTGGCTGTCATTTGAGGTCTACGGTCCAGCCATCTCCACTCGCTCTGTCGAATTTCCAGTTCAGTTGGTCTTTGTTTAAGGGGACAGTCAAGTAAAGATCCTCCTCTTTCGGGCTTGAAAATGTATCTGACGAACGTTTCCTTGGTCTTCCAGGATGTCTTCTTCCTTTAAGCCTGTAGTAAAATGCTTTTCTTGGAATCCTCTCTAGTGACATTCTTACAACGTGTTGTTTCCATTCATTTCTACAACGTATAATTCTTCATTCCAGAGAAGATATTTCTAATTCTTCTCATATATTATCGTTGAGATTTTACTGATCTTATGTATCTTATTTCATCAGCCTGCATCTTCTATTTATCAGCGTATGCACAGCCAATACTTTGTAAACCTTCATTCTAGCTTCTTGTCTGGTTTTACTTTTCAGACTTCTGTTTATTGTCCCATATATCTGTTGAAACATGGGCAGTTTGTTTTTAAAATCATTTATTTTGGTTGCAAGAGTGTATTTAGTTTGGAAGCATTGTTTTTGTTTTAGTTGTTCAAAGTTTAACATTATAGTCCTCACATAAGTTCTGAAACACATATACTCCTATTTGCAGTTCGTCTTCATTTTTACTTATAATTATTTGATCATCTACAAGCAGTTTCATCTTGAGCAGAAAATTACGTGCTATATAAATACCTCCATTGATTATAAACATCCATTCCCTAAGTAAATCATCTATGTAAACTGAAAACAAGATATGAGATAAACTACATCCCTGCCTTACACCTTGATTTATATGTATCTGTGTACTGTATCTTCCATTTCCAACACGTACAAGGGTCGCTTGATGAGTCTGGTAAAAAGCCAAGAATATATATACGAGGCATGTTTTTTAAGTCAGTACCGTTTTGGAACTAAAAACAGACGTGCATAGATATCGCAATAATTTTATTTTTACATGAAAGCCTGTGCCTTTATCTACTTTTCTACATAATTTCCGTGAATATTGAGCCACTTGTCATAACGTGGCACCAGTTTTTGTATACCCTCCTCATAAAATTCTGCCGCCTGACGTGTTAACCACTGTATCACAACTGTTTTGACTTCGTTATCGTCTTGAAGATGCTGACTGCCCAGATGTTTCTTCAAGTGCAGGAACAAATGGTAGTCGCTGGGCGCCAGATCAGGGCTGTATGGAGGATGATCTAGGGTTTCCCATTGAAAGGATTTGATGAGATCTTTGGTCCGATTAGCCACATGTGGACGGGCATTGTCATGCAGCAAAACGATACCCTTACTCAACTTGCCACGTCCTTTGTTCTGGATTGCACGGCGCAGATTGTTCAATGTCTCACAATAAGATGCCGCATTGATTGTCTCATTACGAGGTAGAAACTCCACTAGCAATACTCCTTTTCTTTCCCAAAAAACTGTGCACATAACTTTCCGGGCAGAAATTGTTTGCTTAAATTTCACTTTTGTGGGTGATGATGAATGTCGGCCATTCCATGGATTGTTGTTTCGATTCTGGTGTGACGTAGACCACACATGTTTCGTCACCAGTGACAATTTGGTCTAAAAAATCTTCACCTTCATTGTGGTACCGCTCAAGGAAAATCAATGCACTGTCTAAACGTTGGGTTTTGTGCAAATCCGTCAACATTTTCGGAACCCAACGTGAACATAATTTCTGGTACTTCAAGTTCTCGGTCACAATGCGATACAAAACACTACGAGAATATTGAGGAAAATAGTCGCACAATGATGAAATTGTAAAACGTCTGTTTTCTCTCACCTTTTCGTCCACTTTCTGCACCAAATCTTCAGTAACGATCGAAGGACGCCCACTCCGTTCTTCATCATGCACATTTGTGCGGCCATCTTTAAATGCTCTCATCCATTTCCTTACCATTCCATCACTCATAATGTTTTGTCCGTAAACTTCACAGATCTCACGATGAATATCGATCGGTTTTACGTCTTTAGCACTAAGAAATCGTATAACAGCCCGTACCTCACAATCGGCGGGACTAACGATTGTCGGAGGCATCTTAAACACTCAGTAACCAACGTATACAATGAAGAATCAGACTGTAACGGCGTCAGTGCGTAGACAAGAGATGTAGGTAACCAGCGCGCATGCGCGGAACGCCGACCGTAGCACTGCGGCGGCGGAATCACAAAACGGTACTGACTTAGAAAGCATGCCTCGTGTGTGTATATATATATATATATATATATATATATATATATATATATACACACACACACACACACACACACACACACACACACACCACATACAGAGGTTGTTTCGAAAAGACACCGAACGAGTATAACCATTTCGTAGTTTATAAATTAACTAGTCCCAATTTCGGTGTCGCAGCTCTGAAATTCTCTTAGGTATTGTGCGAACCTCAAGACGCACCGGCCCCGAAAACAAAAAGTATTCCACCTTGTTTTTATCAGTGACCATAGCCTACCTTTCAGGTAATGGGGCAAAGGGCAGTTACTTGTGAAAAAGTCGACTAATGAATGTGACAGTTCCAAGGTTGTTCATTTTGTTATGATCTTAATTGTACAGTGCTTTCAACCAGTTACTGTAAATATCAACAGCTTCCTTTTAAGTTACAGATGCTTTATTTAGTGTTATTAAACACAGTGAAATAAAATGCTTGTCTCGTATAGGGCATTTAGTTTTGGTTAACTATATTTACAATTCTTGGATATTCTTCTCTTTTCCTTTTATCATTTTATGCTTCCATCCTCAATCTTACTAACATTAAGTCCCTCTAAAAGGTTTAAGTTTCATATGTCCAACAGCTTATTTGCCGTTATCGACTATTATAACGGAATTTTGGAACACATTTAACACCCATAAACAAATAACTAAAGAATAGCTTCTTCATTCGGTTTCATAAGCCAAAGAAATGTTTAATAGTAGCAAGCTACCGCGGAGTATGTCGGTATGTTTACAAACAGCTACAGCAGGTAGCACGGTGTGTCACCTACCTGCGAACTTCGACAGTGTGAGGCACGCGTCATTGTTCCTGTCACTGCCTAATCCACACTCGTTCTGGAGCGTTTTATGCGGCTGTTTTGGATGTAATGTGTCACATAGAAGCTGAGCAACTACTTCTATATATTCGTTCGTTTGAAACACCCTGTATATTTTTTTCATGAACATCTTATCTTATTTCTTGACATAGTTTCCATTGATGGCTATACACTTGGTCCAACGAAATTGCAGCTTTTTCATCCTGTCGGAAACATCGCTTCCGTCAATGTCTGCAAAATATTCGTTGACAGTGATGAAAATTTCTTACTATCAAGTTCAATTTTGAACCTGTAACGGCTGGAAGCTTTGAAAGCCACATACATTAAAAGAGGAATGCGCCTACTTAGAGTGATTCGGATAAGATTCGTGTTGCAGACACCAACTTCTTCAATAGGAAACTGATGATAAGCAAAATTTGGTCAGCACTCAAGCATACACAACGGAGAGAGGGAGCAAAAGGCCGCAACAGTAGGTCCAGACTTTTACCAAATGGCCACAATGACCGCAGAGGAATAGAAAGGACACTTGTATTCAGCGGCACATGACTTCCATCATAGGGTTTGCGATCAACGAGGATGCATCGACCAGTGTTGCTGCAAGTTATGTGACCTGTACTACTCACAGCGTCACCTAATTGCCTGCTCTGCCAGGACTCACCCAGCAAATGTAAGAACTTTCAGTGAACTGTTAATATTACTGTCACCCATCGCATTATTTCGTGGAGTTGCAACAAGCCAGTGGGCAGGAAAGAAAGAGGCAGATAGTTCCCCAAGCCCACGGCGCGTAGGCGAGTGTTGAACGTTTGCCAAGAGAGAGAAAGAGACAGATAGTTTCATTGTTCTCTCGCTGCGCAACGAAAGACCTTGAAACGTCGGTGGGTTTCTGGGAACAATGGTAGAGGTGTAAAAGCCGTGGTGTGAGAGTGGGGAGTCAGGCGATGGTGGAGTCTGTTTAGTTAACGCGTGTGCACGTCGGCAGCTGCCTTTGACGAACCCTTATAATCGTTTTACAACTCTGACCCTACTTCTCCCAGACCTTTCTGTAAGATTGCCACCTTTCTCGATACGTCATGGGCATCGTACGAGGTTTCGTCTAAATAAATTATCTTATGTCCATTACTGCAAAACTTCCTTAGTTTTGACTATATATATCGTACTGCGAAATTTCCTTAGTTTTGACAAATATATGTATATATACATATATATCGCCAAGCTACAATTCTACTGGATTGCATAATAACCCTTATCTTATTAAAACTGCGGTATTTGAAACCCAGCTCCTTTAGGACACCGCGCAAAGTGCAGTGCCCATAAGGAAAATCACAAATTTCTTGCAAATGTGCAACCAATTCGTCTAAGGTGGGCGCTCTCCCTTTTGCATAGAATCTATACATTTCTCGACGAATTAAATCGCATGTTAAATTATCTACTTTAAAGAAACGTTTCCTTTTGTTTCCACACTTGATCGGCGTCTTTGGTATTCCTTTCGTCACAATATTTCTTACTGTATTTCTGTGAATACCCAGAATTTATCATCAGGTTCATTGCATGACCCCTTACCAAGATTATTTGTCAGCACATATTTATATGTGTTCAAAACAAGCGCTTGAATTTGCTTATAAACAGTTCCCGTTATAACTTTGTTTTTTGAGGCTTTTCCAGTAATATAACTCGGCCCAGTTATTCACACTATTGTCTTCACTTTTATTATTTTCACTTGACTGAAAGTGATCTACTACTTCATTTATATTTACCACTGCATTTCCCTCCCACGGTCTCCACATCGTAACACACAAGGAATTTCTGCACGTAATGAAACAGATGAACTAGAAGTTGGAACTTTGGCAACTGAGACTCCACGTGGAGTAGACATGCGGCTGTCACTTCGAGAAAAACAGCGTTGCTATTGGTCCTCAACGACAGTGTTCCATTTCTTAAGTGTGGAGATAGATCTATGACGGTCATTAGTGGGCGGGAGGCTCAGGTTCCTTTGACTCCGAACTGCACACGCGTTAACTAAACAGACTTTTAATTCTGGTAATGCTATATGGCTGCGAGATCTGGGGCATGGCTTCAACGTGCACAGAATAGAGGTCTACGGTCTATATATTCTGTGGGTCGTTACTTTCCTACCGGGTTGCTACATGAGGCCTCGGGTCTTCCATACTTGGAGGAAGAAATTAGGCGCCGGGCTTCAAAATTCTACGCTACTTTACCCAGATATAGAAGCGTCCTTGTTAGATCATTGGGAGATTATGACCCTACTAGACGCCGTTCCAGGCTGTTCCGGGTACCCCGCATGGCTTGCGGGCGCTCGAGATAACCCAGGAGCTAATACTAACAGTAGCTAAAGCTGAGCTGTACATAATTCTTCTAAGCTATTTGGCATCAAAATGTCTCCAACCAAACAGCAAACAAACTTTAAAAATTAAAACACCAGGGTGTGAGGTATTGTATCCAATTCTACAACCTGAAGGTACAAAATTGTAACCTCAAAAACACCCACCTCAAAACCTACAACACATCCTATTAAATCCCCAATATGAAACCTTACATGCGGTAAAACCCTTAATGGGTTGGCACGCAGCAAGAACCTTCTGGCTTTATACAGCCAGCCAGCACTACAGACGGACGGACGGACGGACGGCGAGTCAGTTGTTTAGGAGTTGCGAGTTGAGCTGTTAATTGTGTTTGCAGTGTACGGCAAATGCATTTTTTCGCTTGTTTACGTGTGATGAAGCAACGAGAGACCTTCAAGACTGTTGTTGTGTATGACACGTCATTTTTAGAGCTTGTAAGGGGTGTACAAAGCGTTTTTCTAGTGAAATAAAGAGCATTTTTAATTTCTGCAAGCACTTTTAATTCTACGAACCCACAAAGTACATTATGTATACAAGGTGTTTAAAAATAAATTAGAATTACAATCTGTAATGAAAAATGCATAAAATACCCAAAACATAGTCAAATATGCATGCCAACCATGATAAGGATGTACAGAAATGGCTGTGATGCAACAACTTAATCTAGGAAGCTGAAGACTCCAGATGCCATATTCCAACCACTTGTAGCAGCCCTCCAGTTGCAGTTTGATCGTAGGCTGAAGAGGCAGGCGGCATCATTGTTCTCAACGATCGATGGTCCTTTCATTGACGTCGGCAATAACTGACCTTGAGATTTCTCTTTTAGGTAGCATATTGTAGCTTTACCTTTGCACCACTAACGCTACAAGTTATAAAGACCAAGATCCATTAACAAAGTGCCGCAATCACTCAACCCTGCAGCACGTGTGAGCTTCCCTCTACATATTTATTTTCCAGATACCAGTGACCAAGGCAAAGAAAAAACAGGCATATTATGTTTTACAAATGGGAAGAGTTCTGGTCTACAGCGAATGAGATGCGTTTGCATGCTCAGCTTAATTTTATTAAAAATAGCTTAAACAATTTTTATTAAAATTCCATATGCTTAAGATATGTTCATGACAAATGAAATTTCAGAGGAAGGTGGACCAATGCTCCAGTTACTGCTCTTACGGAAGAAAACATCAACACTGCTGCTGCTATTGTGAGAGAGGATCGACAAATTACCTGAAAATCACTTTCTGAAATACTGAACATTTCATTGGGTGCCACCTACACGTTGGTGACAGAAACATTACACATGAGACGTGTTTGTGTGCGATGGGTTCCAAGACTGTTGATTCCCGAACAAAAGGACATTCGCATGTAGGTCTGCATGCAGTTAAAGTTTATGTTAGAGGAAGATCCGGAGTTTCTTTCAAACATAATCACTGCTGATGAAACTTGGCTACATCATTTTTATCCTGAGAGCAAACAGCAAAGCTCAGTGTGGACATCTCCTTCATCACCAACCCCCAAAAAATCAAAAGTGGTTGCTTCTGCTGGGAAAGATATGGTCATCTCATTCTTTGATATTCATGGAATGGTTTATCAGCATGTTGAACCTGCACACACATCAGTAACTGGACAATACTACAGGGATGTCCTGAAAACATTGCAAGTTCATATCAGGCGCAAAAGACTTCATTTCCGTGAAGCAGGCTGGATGCTGCACCACGATAATGCGCGGCCGCATATTGTTGCTGAATATCTTGCAAAAATCAACGTGAAGTACATCCCTCACCCTCCCCATAGTCTGGATTTAGCCCCACGTGACTTTTTTCTACTCTCTAAGTTGAAGAAACGCATTCGTGGGAGACATTATCCATCATCAGAAGCAGTGGTGAAGGCTGCGGAGACGATTTTGAAGGATCTCTCAAAAATGGTTTCCAGCATGTCTTTGAAGACTGGCAGAAACACTGGGACAAGTGCAGCGCATTCAGGGGAGACTATTTTGAGAAGGACCATCAAAATTATGAGGATGAATAAAGGTACGTTGTCAAAATAAAATTTGATCGTTCTTTATTGAACAGCCCTCGTAAATTTGTAATTTTATACCTTTTGCGAAGTGGAAGTGCTCATTTTTTATTTTCTACCTTCTGCTTGTTCTAGGAGAATGGACTTTCTCAGCCGTCACATAGCGAACAGCTGTTAAAATATTTGATATGTCGCTTAAAGCCATATCCCATTGTACCCATAATGTTAGGATCATGTAAGTGTCGTAGTTTTGTCTCGAAGTTCTTCTACGTGCCAGCAAATCTACTGGCATGGGGCTATCGCCTTTGAGCACACTTAAACAGTTCTATTTAGGTGATATTTGCACCCGCTACCTTAGGATCAGTTCTTAACTGAGTCACAAAGCCACCACAATACGTACAAGATGTATAATATACGCATTACAAATTTCTTACTTGATTTTGTATAGAACTGTGAGCGCAGTATGCAAATGAAAATGCAGCCTAGGAAGAAGTGCCCCAAGTGACCGAGTTATGACGATTGCTGCAACTGCCAGAGACAACCGTGAACTCATCAAGTTCATAATTTGTTCTTGTACATGATGTAATCCAGTTTTTGAACCGTGACGAACAAGCCCAAAGGAACAGCCTCTGCCAAATTGTATAGCATTTGGCTGAGTACTGGTGCATAATAATAACAGGTTAAGTATAACCTCTCCGAATTTTCTTTTTGGCACACCCCCGTCCGTAGCGTTTACGCATTCACATGCCTTCCTCTACCCATTTTCGTTTACTTTTATATACTTTCTACAAACTGTTCTTGCAAAGGGTTATTTTTTTACCTACTTCATAATGGTATTAATCAAGATAATCATTTCTAGAAATACGAGAGCTGTTCAATAAAGAATGGTCACAATTTTTTTTTTTTTTTGACAACATACCTTCACTCATCCACATAATTTTGATGGTCATTCTCAAAATAGTCTCCCCTGAATGCGATGTACTTGTCCCAGCGTTTCTGCCAGTCTTCAAAGACATGCTGGAAACCATTTTTGAGAGATCCTTCAAAATCACCTCCGCAGCCTTCACTACTGCTTCTGATGATGGATAATGCCTCCCACGAAGGTGTTTCCTCAAGTTAGAGAATAGAAAACAGTCATATGGTGCTAAATCCGGACTATAAGGAGGGTTAGGGATGCACTTCACGCAACAACATTGGCAATATGCGGCCGCGCATTATCGTGGTGCAGCATCCAGCCTGCTTCATGGTACTGTGGTCTTTTGCGCCTGATATAGACTTGCAATATTTTCAGGACATCCCTGTAGTATTGTCCAGTTACTGATGTGTGTAGGTACAACATGCTGATAAACCATTCCATGGATATCAAAGAATGAGAAGACCATAACTTTCCCAGCAGAAGCAACCATTTTTGCTGTTTTGGGGGGTTGGTGATGAAGGAGATTTCCACACTGAGCTTTGCTGTTTGCTCTCAGGATCAAAATGATGTAGCCAAGTTTCATCAGCAGTGATTACGTTTGAAAGAAACTCCGGATCTTCCTCTAACATCAACTTTAACTGCATGTTACCTCCATTGCAGCGGTAGGCGATACTGAACATGTCTGAAATTGCCTGGTCCTCACAGGCGGGAACCAGGAGTACCAACAATGAAGCTACTACGGCGTGTTTGTTTCACATTAAGCTCACAGGTTATAATAAGATTGAATTTTAGTGAGAAAGAGTATGACCGTAAAAAATTATGATCATTCTTTATTGAACAGCCGTCGTAGCATATTTTATCTATGGTTAAGCGACTGGAATGGCTCAGGCGGTTTCGTCTCTGGTCTGTATTCGGAAGTTCCGGGTTCGATTCCCAGGCGTGGCCTACCTAACCTATGCCCTTTTCGGGGATTTTCCGGGTTGCCAGGCGAATGCTAGGTAGCTTAATTACATCCTCCGAATTTCCTGTCCCTCCGTTTCATCTCCATTATCATTTAGAGTCATCTGTCATCTGGTGATCTCTTTCAGGGTAGAAGTGTCGGCGGTGGTCTCCGGTCTCCGAACCCGGTGTGGTTGGGCCGTTTCCGGACCACAGTAGGGTAGTGTGCTGGTTATTCTGGCCTGCCGGGGAGTTTCCAACTGATAAAGTGTAAGGACTCTGCCCTCTGCACCGTTGTATATCCTTGGGACAGCCGCTTTCTGTCTCCTTTCACCTCATCCTTCCTCCTAGGATGCTCCACTTGGAGGCATAGGTACAATAGACCAAGTTTGGACCTACGTAGCGCATCCCATCCGTAGCGTCGTCCAATCCAGTTCAGTCCTCTTCTCTTTGTATGACTTAGAGATAAAAGAATAACGATTCCTACTTGAGAAAAGTATAACTGTTGGAAGATTCCTTCATGTATACTTGAATAATAATGTTCTGTGTAATGCAAAAAACTAAATATTCCTTCATTTATTATAACATGAAAATGTCTCTTCATTTTATAAGGCATTTTATAAATTCCCTTATAATGTGGCTAGCTTTGAATTAGCTTCATAAATTTGCGGCTACCAATATTAAGATTAGTGGTCACCCCTGCTATATATATCAAACTGTCTCTTAGATAATGTCGATCTTTTATTTTATTTTGGTGTTTTTGAAAATTTATTGGGCTTCTTTGGTTTGGCAATGGTATTTATAGGATGTCATAACTAGTGCTACGTACTTTGCGAGCATGTATCAGTCTTCAGTTGTTAATAAACAACTAACAGTCCTAAAGCACCACTGGAAAAAAGATTAAAAGCCGCTGTCGCAGCTCGAAGAATATTTGAAGTGGAAGGGGAGTTGTTGTTAGTTACCGTGTGTCACAACGATGGTTCAAACATGGAGACTAAAGCAATACAGTTTTAACACATTCTGAAGATACACGCCAAATTTTGCGATAAAATCCCCAAAAGGGTACCCGTAGGCTTTTAGAAGAACTTGGTGCATCAAAAGATGCCGCATGAAGACACTTGGTCCCCCCAGGGGCCTACTTCAGTAGGTACGGGTTTGGCGCACCCGAGGTCTCCCTCGTGTGGGCTCCTCTTCGTGGTTGAGGGAGACAGTCAACACTCCCACCCACGTATAGGCCGTGCGTGGAGACTCGTGTCGGTGGAAGGGTCTGTCCTGGTGGTTGAGGGAGGCGCATCTGAGCTCGTGGAGTCTGTGTAGTTAACGCGTGTGCACGTCGGCTGCTGCCTTTGATGAACCCTTATAATCGTTTTACAATACAGACCCTCCTTCTCGCAGTCCTTTCTGCAAGGTTGCCACCTTTCTCGATACGTCATAGGTATGTACGAGGTTTCGTCTAAATAAATTATCTTATGTCCATTACTGCGAAACTTCCTTAGTTTTGACGATACATATCGCCAA
Organism: Mantis religiosa; assembly: GCA_030765055.1. NCBI lineage: Eukaryota > Metazoa > Arthropoda > Insecta > Mantodea > Mantidae > Mantis > Mantis religiosa. The sequence continues at coordinate 43,770,474 of CM060960.1, forward strand.
GCTCCAATTCTACTGGATTCCATAATAACCCTTATCTTACTCAAAGTGCGGTATTTGAAACCCAGCTCCTTTAGGAGGCCGCGCAAAGTGCAATGCCCATAAGGAAAATCACAAATTTCTTGCAAATGTGCAACCAATTTGTCTAAGGTGGGCGCTCTCCTTTTTGCATAGAATCTATAAATTTCTCGACGAATTAAATCGCACGTGAAATTATCTACTTTAGAGAAACATTTCCTTTTGTTTTCACACTTGATCAGCGTCTTTGGTATTCCTTTCGTCACAATATATCTTACTGTATTTCTGTGAATACCCAAAATTTATCATCAGGTTCATTGCACGACCCCTTACCAAGATTATTTGTCAGCACATATTTATATGTGTTCAAAACAGGCACTTGAATTTGCTTAGAAACAGTTCCCGTTATTACTTTGTTTTTTTGAGGCTTTTCCAGTAATATAACTCGGCCCACTTATTCACACTATTGTCATCACTGATTATTTTCACGTTACTGAAAGTTATCTACTACTTCATTTGCATTTACCACTGCATTTCCCTCCCACGGTCTCCACATCGTGACACACGACGAATTTCTGCACGTAATGAAACAGATCAAATGGAAGTTGGAACTTTGGCAACTGAGACTCCACGTGGAGTAGACATGCAACTGTCACTTCGAGAAAATCAGGGTTGCTATTGGTCCTCAACGACAGTGTTCAATTTCTGAAGTGTGGAGATAGATTTATGACGGTCATTAGTGGGCGGGAGGGTGAGTTCCCTTTGGGGTGCAAACTGCACACGTGTTCACTAAATAGACTTTACCAGTGTTCTTCTGAATTCGGGGAGGATGCGCATTTTTAATACACTACTTTGGTTTCTGCTTCGCCTAAACGTAAGGTTAGGGACTAACCCACCCCTAATCAATCGGCCAGGACTAAGTATTGTACCGAACTCCAGGGTGAGTGGGACGACGAGCTCGCTATATCCCCTGTGTAGCCCTGTCATCCCAGTGGGATGACCCCTTGTTGGGCTCCGTGGTAGGTGGGGAGCACTGGGGGATGAAACCTGTTCCATTTATTATGGTAAACATACACCCCCCCAAAAAAAAATGAAATGTGGAAAGGACATGTTTGAGAACACTGTTAAACAAGTAGTTGAGTGTGGTCCTCGCTACTTAGTTATCAAAAGGATAGAGGAAGGCAGAACTTTTTCAACCGTTAATCCGTTTATGATACAGAAAGGTCTTGACAACATAGCTGGTGCTGTTAAATCATGTACAAAATCAAGAAATGGCACGCTGCTGGTGGAAGCAACTACAGCATCCCAGGCAGTTAAAATACAGAGAGCCACCATGCTAGACAGTTATCCAATCACAGTGAAGATGCATAGGAGCCTGAATTCCTCGCGCGGTGTCGTAAACACTAGCGCGTTGGATGGAATGTCCAACGAGGATATTCAGGAGAACCTTCAGGAACAAGGCGTATCCAACGGAGAGAGCGAGGGGAAATGGTTCCTACTCGTACTCTGTTCTTGACTTTTGATCGGGTAGATCTCCCTCAAAGGAAAATCATACAGAACCTGTAGATCTGTACCACATGAACTGACACCTCAACAGGCTGAACGTAGAATTGATATCTGTTAAAATAAGACCTGAAGCTTTCCTGGCGACGAAATGTGCTCAATTTCTTCTCTGGCGGCAAGCCAGGTGAAAAGACGATTAGATATCGACGTTTCGGGGAGCGTACTTCTCTTCCATCATCAGGATACTTATTAAATGTTATAACCACAGATGAAATATTGGATATAACACAAATAAAACAAAGATAAAACACTATCAAAATACGCATTACTGAAAAAAAGACTGTTTTCATAAATTAAACGCCAGGTCAGGAGATGGCGTGACTATAGAAAATTAATTGGGTCAAAGAAACCTAACTACTTAACTTGATTATCAAGCTGTATTGATCTCTGCTTCTGAAGTCGAAGGATTTACATTTTTAAAACCGGTTTCGAGGAGGAGCTGAATAAAATCTGAATAGACCACCCCGTCACCTTGTAAACTATACCGGGGCATATATTCAAATTTTCTATTTATTTCCAAAATACACATGAATATATAATATACATAATTGTTTCAGATTAATTACAAAAACAAAACTGAAAGAAAAAAAGAACAGTAATTAAACAAATAATATCTAATATCTAAGAAAATCTATCTACTGAGAAAAACTAAAATAATGTTAAATTCTATACTGGAATCCAGCAAAAAATCTAAAACTGGAAAAACAAACAACAAACCTTCTACTAGCTCTGCTGCCTAGTACGTGGGAATATATGGCTTCCCTCAACCTCGTCCGGAGACGTACCCGATTTCCCACGGGTATAGGGAACCACTGTCCCCTCGAGTCCAACCCAATCCGAAGAACTCCCGTACGGGAGGGGCTCGAATGTTTGGCCCGAGGTTCCTCTAGTTACGTCAGAGGTACCAGGAGTGCTAGGGGTCCGCAGTGATCGCACTCACATAGCGAACGGCTGTTAAAATATCTGACTGTCGCTGAAAGGCATATTGCCATTGCACCCACATTGCTTGGATCATATCACTGCTGTTGTTTTGTCCCGAAGTTCCACGTGCCAGTAAATCATGAGGTTGTCGCTTTTGAGCACACTTAAGCACTTCGATCTAGGTGATATTTGCACCCGCTATCTGAGGATCAGTTCTTTACTGAGCCACAAAGCCACCACTATTCCTACAAGATGTATAATATACGCATTGCTACAAATTTCTATCTTGATTTTGTATAGAACTGTGAACGCAGTATGCAAGTGAAAATGCAGCCTAGGAAGAAGTGCCCCAAGTGACCGAGTTATGACGATTGCTGAAAGTGCCAGGGACAACCGTGAACTCATCAAGTTCATAATTTGTTCTTGTACGTGATGTAATATAAACCTGGAAAAACAAACAGCTCAATTTCTTAACTAAAATAAACAAAAATAACTATTTCTACTTTAAAACCAAAAAAACAAGAGAGAAATATTTAACTATATCATAACAAAATCTAACACACATTAAATACCAAAATTCTACAAATCATCTTAGCAGATCTGAAACAGGTGATCTGAAATCTAGCATCACCATTAAGCGTGCTAACTTCGGAGGAAATGGCCAAAGCCTCCTTAATTCTCCGCTCCCAGTAACTGTTGCATTTTGCCAAGATAGTCGTCTCCCGAAAGTTGGCTCTATGGTCGTTATCAAAACAATGCTCTGCCAGCCCAGACTTCTCAGGTTGCATTAAACGAATGCTCCGTTCATGTTCGTTTATTCTGGTAGCGATGGTCCTTCCGGTTTGTCCTATATACTGTGACTTTGTGGGTTCGTAAAGGCCAATTCTCACGTAGCAACATTACATCACACAATCTTCCAAGGTCAACGACAATAACAAACACTTGCAGCTGATTACATTAGCTCTCGTTACAACATCACTCTTGTTACACAACAACTATTGCTGCTGGCGTGTCACAATCCCTTTTTTATCTCCGTTCATAATTCGAGAAGCTTTTCGATCAAACAAGAAAAAGAACCATTCTCCGTCAATCGAGATATCTCTAGAAACTTCGAGACATGAAATCCTAGCTGTGGCGGCGAGTCCTTTATCTGAGATAACATTGTTTGCCGCCTTTGTGATCACTCGCCGCGTTATCGTTAACTGCTCATGTAAGCTCGTGAAACATTATCCTCCATCTATTATCCATTTGTGCTGAAACGTTTACGCCCAGCGCCGCGACAATACGGTCTCCCACATTCAGAAGGAATGCGGTACATTCCCGGAACGTGGAAGTCTAGTTATCTGTTGATATATGTTATCAGCTTGTGCGTAATTCATGGATGATAGATTCGTCAGGAGAATTGTCACTTGTGATGAAAAATTGAGATATCACTGAAATCCTGAGGCCTCAAAACAGTGGCTTGATCCTTGCCAACCTGACAAAGTCATCGTTAAAAAATCAGTTCGGTCCCAAAGAAATGTTGTGTGTCTGGTGGACTTTTGAAGGTGTAATTCATGTGGCGTTTGCTCCAAAAGGGCGGGCGATTGATGCGGATCTTTGGTCTTAACAATAGGAAAGAGTTCATGAAGTTTTGAGACAGAGATACCCTGCATTAATTAACCAAAATAGAGTCACATTGCAACATGACAATCAATACCTCATACTGCACGAACAACCATGGAAAAAATTCAGGAATTGGGAGGAATCTAACTGCTACCACACCCAGCATACAGCCCTGATCTTGCACCATCAGATTATCATATATTTCGATCCTTGGCCCTTTTTCTACTTGTAAGAAATCTGGTCAACAGTGAAGCAGTACAAGTGGGTGTCACCGAATTTCTTTGCATCAAAAACCAGACTGGTATCATCGTAAGATGATAAACCTCGCTGAACGATAGGTCAAGACCATAGAGTCTAATGCTCTATATTTTGAAAATTAGTTAATTGCTTGTCAGAACACATTTAAAATAACGATTTTTATTAAAAAAAAAACAACTTATGAGACAGTTTCTATTCTTATGCCCGATTTCACCAGCAAATGTTAAGACTTAACACGAGTTTAGCAATAGTTAAAACAAAAATTGCATTTCACCAACAAGTGTTAGCGTAACACTCGTGTTAAATCTCATGTTAAACTAACACGCCGAATTTCTAATGTTCAGTCCTTAACAATTGTAAATAGTCAAGATGGCGAGCATGAACTCAGCTGTTGATGTTGATTTGCTATATTTAAGACCATCTAAATGGCATTCATAATAGAGTACGGCCTATGAGGAGAAATAATTTTGAGGAACTATCCGAAGAAAATTGTTTTACGGAGGTATAGACTGTCGAAACATGTTGCTATGAAGGTTACTGCGGAAGTACAAGAGAGGTTAGAACATGCATCGAAAGGAATATGGCGATCTCGCCTTTGCTTCAAGTATTAATAACCTTGCGATTTTATAATTCACTGAATTATGTGGATAATACATTGTCCACCTCCCGTCTTGAAACGTTCAAGTCACTTGTCCTTCTTCGCTCCTCGTTTTAAATTTACGCAATGCTGAGTTAGAACATGCATCGAAAGGAATATGCCGATCTCGCCTTTGCTTCAAGTATTAATAACTTTGTGATTTTATAATTCACTGAATTATGTGGATAATACATTGTTCACCTCCCGTCTTGAAACGTTCAAGTCACTTGTCCTTCTTCGCTCCTCGTTTTAAATTTACGTAATACTGAGCTAGAACATACATCGAAAGGAATATGACTATCTCGCCTTAGCTTCAAGTATTAGTAACTTTGCGATTTTATAATTCACTGAATTATGTGGATAATACATTGTTCACCTCCCGTCTTGAAACGTCACTTGTCCTTCTTCGCTCCTCGTTTTAAATTTACGTAATACTGACAAGTTGTTTGGTGCTTGTAGTAGTGACACATGCATTTGAATTAAATTCGTTTCCAATATTTTCCCCGCGACATCTTTCTCTTTTACATTCACCACATCCGTCCTCTTATTTTCCACGATATCCTTACACTTCGTCACCATTTCAGTAAACAATTCTTTCTCCGTCGATGAGAAATTTGTCTCACGGCTTTATTTATGATTTTGTTCACCCGCCATTTGTGCAGACGAAAATGAAAACAAAAACGCATCGGAGTACGTTCAGAAAATCATGCATAGCCTTCTATAGCTGTGATATTTACAAGTTTCTTGGCGTTAGCACAGTTTTGTTAATATTTTAAGAAAACAGGTTGGTGAAATGCAAGAAATTTAACATTGGTTTTAGCGCTGTGACAATTGTTACGTTACATTTGTTAACGTCGAATTTAACATCTGTTGGTGTAATCGGGGGAAATAACATCTGTTGGTGAAATAATAAGACGAAATGTACACGCTAGAAAGGTAACACAATGCTTGAACTTGCAGTGTATGTCCTTTACTGTAGAAAAAATACATTACCGCCAAAGTAATACGTTACATAGTTAATTACTAGACGCCTGGACAGTAACGAGCAAGTAAACAGTAAAAATAAAAACTTAGCGAACCGCAATGATGCAACGGATGACATCATGTTACAGCGCATCTGCTTGAAGGAAAGAAAAAACAATATTATTAAGTGATGTTCAGTAGCTTATTGAGAATTGTGAATTGGACTCGAGATAGTATATAAAATGATATAGAATGTAACGCTTTTCTTTCCGTTAGATGTGGAACTTCAGCCGATCTTCACAGCAACTCTTTCTGCAGCTTTGGTGACGTATTGCTGTGATTTCAAAAAATCCTGTGCATCTCGGTACGAACCTTGGATCTAAAAACTCCCTTTTGTGAAATTTTATATTAAATTCATTAGTATTGTGACTTTGTGGGCTAGTAGAATTAAAAGTCTTGCTTGCAGAAATTTAAAATGTACTTTATTACAGTGAACAGTTACTTTGTACACCCCTCCTTTTTTAAATTTACGTCCTCCAACGTTAAGTCATATAGGACGATGAATGAAATGGGTGAAATGATGCTCAAATGAGTCTGGGGTCCATGGAGCTTAGAGTTTCCTGACATTCGTCTTTCAGGAGAAGGGAAAACCCCGGACAAAAACCTTATCCAGGTAACTCACCTTGACCGAGATTCGAACTCGAGCACATGGCAAAGCGAGAAAGCGTATCGGGAAACATTCGCAACACGGAGATGTTTACCTGAGCTTATCGCACATATACACAGCAAATCCAGTGTATGTATACTCTGTTCAGATATATGATATATTTATTGCACATATTCCAAAATTTTGGCTACATTTATTTGTCTTTACCTTGTTGCTACCTGGGCTTGCATGACACCTTGGTCTTCTGCTCTGCCAGGTAGCTCTTAACCTCCATACCTCCTTGATTACTTAATTAGTCCCTTTCTTGCCCCCTCATCTTACTTTCTTATATATATATATATATATATATATATATATATATATATATATATATATATATATATATATATATATAATCATGTCTTCTGGACAGCAATGTGTCATGCATCGGCAGGCGCGAGAAATTATATCAAACAGACACCCGCAGCTTCCAATCGCTCTATTTGTGTTTCGTAACTTACCTCAACCTACTAATATTTCACTTTTCTAAATGACCAGATAAGACCCTATAAGAGACAATCACAGCGCTGGTCACCTGAAGGTCAATACGCCTGGAGGCTCTGTCGAGTAATACACATGGCAAAGCGAGAAAGTGTATCGGGAAAAATTCACAACACAGAGATGTTTACCTCAGCTTATGGCACATACACGGCAAGTCCAGTTTATGTATAGTCTGTTCAGATGTATTATATATTTATTGCGCATATTCCAAAATTTTACAATTTACAAACTTTGACTACATTTATTTGTCTCTACCTTGTTGCTACCTTGGCTTGCATGACACCTTGGTCTTCTGCTCTGCCAGGTAGCTCTTAACCTCCATGCCTCCTTGATTGCTTAATTAGTTCCTTTCATATCATATCATATCATATCATATAGACACCCGCAGCTTCCAATTGCTCTATTTGTGTTTCATAACTTACTGTATGTCAACTTACTAATATTTCACACTTCTAATCGACCAGATAAGAAAGGAACTATCGCAGCGCTGGTCACCTGAAGGTCAATATGCCTCAACGCTCTGTCATGTAATATTTACCCTAGAGTTCATATCAGTATTATTGAGTTCTTCCGTTTAAAAACCATGAAAAATATATCAGCTGATCAACTTGCAATTGAAATGGGACACAAGGTAATCCTCCTTCCCCCTTTACACTGTCAGTTCGATCCAGTTGAGTTAATGTGAGTTCAGATAAAATGGTGGGTGCAAACAGAAACAATACTTTTAAAATCGACTGACGCTGAACGACTTATTCATGAAGAAATTGAAAAAGTAACATAATGTGGCTGGAAAAAACTGCGCGAAATATGCAGATAAATTACAAAAAGACAACCGGAACAGACCTTACAATAAGTGGATGATCAAATAAAAAAACCTTCTAGGTGTTACAGTTCGGTGTCCTTGTTAATGTTAATGTTTGATCAAGAATTAGATGATGTTTTGATAAACTAAATCTGAAGCATGTTTGTGCCAGGTCTTATCACGGTTAAACTAAGCTTATCACTCAATGAAATGTAAACATAAGGGCGGTGGTTTACTCTCAAGTATGTAAACATTGATTTAGGTTCCGATGGTAACACAACTGTAGCATCACAAGGCATTATTATATTAATTTCTTGTTTTATGTTGTCATTCCTGCGCCGTGACAGCGTGTAGCTACGATCTCGGCCACGGACCGTCCCGGGAATCAACCCACTCAAAGAGATTTTAATTCCCGGGTACAGGACCATTACTGACTCAGCATCGTACAGATGTATTTTTTAGACCTGGCGCATGACGTAATGTTGCACAGCAGTTTATGATCGAGTCCACTTGTTTATTTGTAATAAAAAGGGGTGTCAGGTTAGTCATCTATCATCTAACCCACTAATCTCTGTTTCATATAACCTTGCCCCGTTGACATGTATCACTCTGCGTGCAACTACCTTCCCCCTCACCCTAATTGGCCAATGCTTTCGCGCCATAGGCCATAGGCGGTGCCTTCCCGTCACATTGAAACCTGCAGTAAACGTCATAATAATTGCCGGGAAGATAGATAAAATCATACAAATAAGTGTATGAAGGCATGGAAAAATACAAGTTTATAATGAAACTGAGCAAGTTGAAACTGAATGAATGAGCAATGAAACTGAAACAAGTTTATAATGAAAGGCCTTCGGACTTTTCCACTGGGATTTTTTTAAACCAGCACACATACCTTGCAAAAATGCTTGACTTTCAGTCTTAAAAGTCGTGTCACGCCATACTTGTGTGTTATTCATTCACCCAAGTCTCGTCAAGGTAGTATATTTTGCGATTTGTATCTCGGTACAGTCTGATTGTCCTTAACGTCTTCGCCACACAGCAATGCCCTGGAGTGGTAAGTTTTCCTGTTGTCTTAATTTCATGTCGCGATGTTCCTACGCATCTAACACGCCTGTAAGTTCAGAGCACAGCTGTTCCAGTTCTCTCACTGACAAAGACGGATTCTTCTCTGTGAGTGCATTAAACACATGCACCACAGTTCTTTTTTCGCCGCTTTGTAAAGGTTTTCCCTTGCGATGCTTCAGCAAAAAACTGACGGTAGACTCTGCCATTATACATATAATAAGTACACGAACAATAAACGATCAATAAAATAATTTAGCTCTCGCACTCGGCACAGCACACCTTCGAATGACGACATATAACTAATCCAGCTCAAAACAAGGTCAGTGATAAAAGTCATATAAACAATTGTCACCACTACCGCTAAATCACGTGTTATCGTGCCATGGGCTTGAGAGCAAAGGAACCTCCTCTTTACTTCGTTTAAGAATTAACATGCATTTCAGATAAATCAACTCTGTTGCGTAATATATTTAATCCAAACAGTTACGAAAATATAAATTTGACAATTCTCTTCCAACATATAAAGATATATCACCATGTTAAATAAAGAACTTTTACCTCACAGGAGTCTATACTGCAATAGCAGCCAATGAGAGGTGATAAGGTCACGTGACCGCTAACAGATACGGGACAGGCTTATGTGAAACAAGGATTATTAGCTTAATCAGCAATCTGCTAGTGAAAGCAGAGATCTTACCCCCACCATTGATTCGCATGACGTCACTCACGCAATTCATGGCAAGGCCATGCACCGCAGCTATATATATCTGTAAATTAATTGAGGAGCTGCGATAGTCAGTGAGTTTTCATGTAGGTTGAATGAATGCCCATATTAGATTAGAAATGAAGAAATAAAGGAATTAAATATATTTTCGTTAAAAGATATACAAATAAATAGAGATATTGAAAAAGCCATTTATAAACAATGGATAATGTCTATTGTTTAACGCCCGCTTTTACTACATACGGCACCGCAGGTGGTGACACTGATGATACATGAGATGGAGATGGAGCACAGGTGGAATGAGATGGCGGGGGAAACCGGAGGTCCCGGAGAAAACCCGCCCCAACGCCGTGTTGTCCACCACAAATCTCACTTTGCGGTCGCCTGGGATTGAACCCGGGCCGCCTTGGTGAGAACAATGGATAGCTCTCGCATTCCATTCCAGTCATAGAAATGAATATCGGGGTTTTAACTCTTTATAGTATTTATTACATTCAACTTACAGTTATAAATGATATGTCAAATGAAAAAGCAAGTCAAACAGTTTTACCAAGAACTTTATAAATGTTCAATGTGACTACCCTTTGTCACACGGCACACATCAAGTCTATAGCCGAGTTCTTCCTAAACGTTGATAAGTGTGTATTCAGTAATTGTAGCAACAGCTGCTTCAATCCGGTTTCTTAATTCAGGGAGGTCAGCTGGTAGAGGAGGCACGTACACACGATCCTTGATGAAGCCCCAAAGGTAAAAATCGCATGGCGTTAGTTCAGGAGAAAGTGGAGGCCATGTATAGCAAGCCCTGTCACTGGGGCCCTTGCAGCCTACCCAGCGCTCGGGTACAGTGACGTTCAACCAATCACATACTTCGTTATGCCAGCGAGGTGGCGCACCATCTTGCTGGAAAATGAAGTTCTCTGGCTCATTTTCTTCCAGCTGAGGGAACAGCCATTACTCTAGTGTATCAAATTAAGAAGTGCCAGTTACAGTAGGTTCACCAAAAAAGAAAGGCCCATAAACTTTTCGCCGGGATACGACGCAAAAAAAAAAAAAAAAAAAACATTCACTTTAGAGGAATCTCGTTGCATTTGTACCATCTCGTGAGGGTTTTCTGAGCCCAAGAGGCACATATGTACACTAAGGTGAAAGGTCGATTCATCACTGAAGACAACACGATCCATAAAATCGTCATCACCATGAAACAACATGTCGTTTGCGAAGTTGGCACGTAATCCGTGGTCTGTCGGCTTTAGAGCCTGTAATAAATGCAAACGGTAAGGACGTAGCCGTAAGCGCTTTCTTACAACTTTCCAAACAGTCGACACAGGAACTTGTAATTCACGACTAGCCTTCCGGATTGATTTCTTTGGGCTACGAGTGAACGACTATCTCACTCGCCCAACAGTCTCTTCACTTACTCTTGGTCGTCCCATGCTCTTCCCTTTACAAAGGCAGCCGCTATCTTCAAACTGAACGTACCAACTGCGAATGTTATTATCATTAGGAGGATCACACCGATATTCATTTATATACACCCTGTATATACCTTCTGGTTGTAGAACAATAGGAAGACTGAGGAAGGGACAATTCTCCTAAACCATGAAGAGTTTATTATTATTATTATTATTATTATTATTATTATTATTATTATTATTATTATTATTATTATTATTATTATTATTATTATTATTATTATTATTATTATTATTATTATTATTATTATTATTATTATTATTATTATTATTATTATTATTATTATTATTATTATTATTATTATTATTATTATTATTATTATTATTATTATTATTATTATTATTATTATTATTATTATTATTATTATTATTATTATTATTATTATTATTATTATTATTATTATTATTATTATTATTATTATTATTATTATTATTATTATTATTATTATTATTATTATTATTATTATTATTATTATTATTATTATTATTATTATTATTATTATTATTATTATTATTATTATTATTATTATTATTATTATTATTATTATTATTATTATTATTATTATTATTATTATTATTATTATTATTATTATTATTATTATTATTATTATTATTATTATTATTAAATGTGTTGTTATTTAACAAGGGGCTGATAAAGGTTGATGGCCGTTCCCTGATCCATTGAACAGGCTATCATTGCGTAAAAGTTTGACCGCATGACCGTTGGGAGGTGTGCTGGGCTATTTTGAGCTAGGACCAAAACAGGCGCGTTCTGCGTGCATTCTTTTGTTTCACCTGCGCCACAATCTCACGCTGCTTCCGTACTGAAACGTATTCAACGCTTCCAAATCTGTTGTAATAACAATGAAGTTAACTCGCAAATAGAGAAAGCCAAAGCATGAAATTTCATATTCTAAACCAGGGTTTACCAAACGTTTCATAACGAGGCCCAAATTAACCGCCAGACAGTGAATCGCCAGCATAGCCACGCTACCTGAACATAGGAACTACAAACTCAAAGGTTATGCAAAGTGCTCAAATCACATTAGGGTTAGTTTTTATGGGGCATATAAATCCTACATTTTTAATACTTTTATGCACGATTTCACCAACATATGTTAAGACTTAACAATACTGATAGTCTATTTAGCAATAGTTAAAACAAAAATAGCATTTCACCAACCAATGTTAGCTGAACATTTGTGTTAAATATCTTGTAAACCTAACATGCCATATTTCTGTTGTTAAGTCGTTGTAAAAAATCAAGATGGCGGGCGTAAACGCAGCTTTTGATGACGATTTGCTATATTTAGGCTGTCTATATAAATGGCATTCGTAATAGAGTACGACCTAGAGGAGAAATGATTTTGTGGAGTTGTCAGAAAATTTTCTGCAGAGCCGTAACAAATTATGAAACTTACTGAGTAAGTCCAAGAGAGGTTAGAACATGCATCGAAAGGAATATGAGGGTGGTCTGAAAACTTTCCGACCTAATAGACATACAAGATATTTTTTCAATTTTTTTCCAACATAGTCTCCTTGTAACTCTACACACTTCTCCCAGCGATGTTCCCATCTCTGTAACCCGTCCAAATAGTACTCGGCGTTTTTCAACATAGTCTCCTTGTAACTCCACACACTTCTCCCAGCGATGCTCCCATCTCTGTAACCCGTCCAAATAGTACTTGGCGTTTTTCAACATAGTCTCCTTGTAACTCTACACACTTCTCCCAGCGATGCTCCCATCTCTGTAACCCGTCCAAATAGTACTCGGCGTTTTTCAACATAGTCTCCTTGTAACTCTACACACTTCTCCCAGCGATGTTCCCATCTCTGTAACCCGTCCAAATAGTACTCGGCGTTTTTCAACATAGTCTCCTTGTAACTCTACACACTTCTCCCAGCGATGCTCCCATCTCCGTAACCCGTCCAAATAGTACTCGGCGTTTTTCAACATAGGCTCCTTGTAACTCTACACACTTCTCCCAGCGATGCTCCCATCTCTGCAACCCGTCCAGATAGTACTCGGCGTTTTTCAACATAGTCTCCTTGTAACTCTACACACTTCTCCCAGCGATGCTCCCATCTCTGTAACCCGTCCAAATAGTACTCGGCGTTTTTCAACATAGTCTCCTTGTAACTCTACACACTTCTCCCAGCGATGTTCCCATCTCTGTAACCCGTCCAAATAGTACTCGGCGTTTTTCAACATAGTCTCCTTGTAACTCTACACACTTCTCCCAGCGATGTTCCCATCTCTGTAACCCGTCCAAATAGTACTCGGCGTTTTTCAACATAGTCTCCTTGTAACTCTACACACTTCTCCCAGCGATGCTCCCATCTCTGTAACCCGTCCAAATAGTACTCGGCGTTTTTCAACATAGTCTCCTTGTAACTCTACACACTTCTCCCAGCGATGTTCCCATCTCTGTAACCCGTCCAAATAGTACTCGGCGTTTTTCAACATAGTCTCCTTGTAACTCTACACACTTCTCCCAGCGATGTTCCCATCTCTGTAACCCGTCCAAATAGTACTCGGCGTTTTTCAACATAGTCTCCTTGTAACTCTACACACTTCTCCCAGCGATGTTCCCATCTCTGTAACCCGTCCAAATAGTACTCGGCGTTTTTCAACATAGTCTCCTTGTAACTCTACACACTTCTCCCAGCGATGCTATCATCTCTGTAACCCGTCCAAATAGTACTCGGCGTTTTTCAACATAGTCTCCTTGTAACTCTACACACTTCTCCCAGCGATGCTCCCATCTCTGTAACCCGTCCAAATAGTACTCGGCGTTTTTCAACATACTCTCCTTGTAGCTCTACACACTTCTCCCAGCGATGCTCCCATCTCTGTAACCCGTCCAAATAGTACTCGGCGTTTTTCTCTGCAAAATAATTGTTCACGAAGGTGATTACCTCTTCATTTGACGAAAATCTCTGTCCTCCGAACGCAGTTTTCAGATGAGAGAACAAAAAGAAGTCGCTTGGGCCTAGATCTGATGAGTAAGGCGGATGGTCAAGCAGCTCGAACCGTAATTCGTGGATTTTTGCCATTGCAACCGCTGAAACGTGAGACGATGCGTTGTCTTGGTGAAACAGGATTTTCGTTTTCTGCAAATGTGGCCGTTTTTCCGCAAGTTCTGCCTTCAGCTTGTCAAGTAATGATGCGTCGTATGCCCCTGTAATGGTTTCTCCTTTTTGAAGGTAATCGATTAAAATAACTCCATGACTATACAAAAAAAAAAGCCTGTTCCCTCTTTGCAGTCCACTGTTTGGGCTGTATTTTTGTTTCGGGCGTATAATGGTGATTCAAAGTTTCATATACAGTAATTAATCGGCGCCAAAACTCGGATTTATTGCGCCTAAACTGCGCCAACAGAGCGTTGGCAATGTTCTTTCGAAAACCTTTTTGATCAAACGTGAACAGACGTGGCACCCATCGTGCGGACAGCTTTCTCATGTCCAAATGTTGATTTTATATGTGACAAACACGTTCTTTTGACATGTCCATAGCCTCTGCCATATCTCTCACTTTAATTCGGCGGTTATCTAGCACCATTTGGTGAACTTTGGCGTTGTTTTCGTCGGTTGTTGCAGTTTTTGGACGTTCCGAACATTCGTCTCCCAAGCTTTTACGGCCACGTTTACATTCAGCTGCACAAAATTTCGCCGTGGTAAATGATGGTGCAGAGTCACCATACACAGAATCGAACTCATCTTTGATTTGCGAAGGCGTATTGCCTTTCAAAACAAATAAAATGAGGAGCGAAGAAGGACAAGTGACGAGTGACTTGAACGTTTCAAGACGCGAGGTGGACAGTGTATTATCCACATAATTCAGTGAATTATAAAATCGCAAAGTTATTAATACTTGAAGCAAAGGCGAGATCGGCATATTCCTTTCGATTAATGTTCTAATTCAGTATTATGTAAATTTAAAACGAGGAGCGAAGAAGGACAAGTGACGAGTGACTTGAACGTTTCAAGACGGGAGGTGGACAGTGTGTTTTCCACATAATTCAGTGAATTATAAATGTCAAAGTTATTATTAATACTTGAAGCAAAGGCGAGATAGGCATATTCCTATCGATGTATGTTCTAACTAAGTATTACGTAAATTTAAAACGAGGAGCGAAAAAGGTCGGGTGACTTGAACTTTTCAGGACGGGAGGTGGACAGTGTATTATCCACTTAATTCAGTGAATTATAAAATCGCAAAGTCATTAATACTTGAAGCAAAGGTGAGATCGGCATATTCCTGTCGATGCATGTTCTAACCTCTCTTGTACTTTCGCAGTAAACTTCATAACAACATGTTTCGACAGTCTATACCTCAGTAGAAAATTTTGTTCTGATAGCTCCTCAAAATCATTTCTCCTCATAGACCGTACTCTATTACGAATGTCATTTAGACGGTCTTAAATATAACACATCGACATCAAAAACTACGTTCAAGCCCGCCATCTTGACTATTTACAATTCTTAAGGACTTAACAACAGAAATTTGGCTTTTTAGTTTAACAAGAGATTTATCACAAGTGTTAAGATAACACTTGTTGGTGAAATGCAATCTTTATTATAACTATTGCTGAACTTTGTTAAGCCAGGTGGTGAAATCGGGCATGAATGTTGGAAGACGTAGATAAATTAAAACACACACACACACACACACACACACACACACACACACACACACACACACACACACACACACACACACACACACACACACACACACACACACGCACACACACACACACACACACACACACACACTCTCACACACACACACAAACACATGGCATGGCTTAAAGGACACAGTGGGATTTTAGGTAACGAGAGAGCTGATTGCTTGGCTAAGAAGGCTGCAGAATCCAATCTTCCTGTGACGTACTCTTTATGTCCTATTTCTACTGTAAGGAGAATAATACATCAACATATTCTTGAAGAATGGAACCAACAATGGCTAACAACTCCAAATGGAAGTTTAACAAAAACATTATTTTTCCCTGGTGTATATGACAGAGGAAAATGTGAAACTCTTGTACCAAATTTTGTTTTGACACAATTTTTAAGTGGGCATGGTACATTTGGTGAATATTTATCACGCTTTCACTTAACATCCAACCCCGAGTGCATGTGTGGTGAAGAATTTCAAACTGTGGTTCATCTCCTTTTCTGTTGTCACATTTTCTGGAGAGAAAGACAAGAATTAATATTCAAGCTAGACTCTCTAGGAACTGAATTTTTTGCTCCGCTCACATCTTTGCTAATGAAGCCACAACAGTATAAGTACTTCATGATGTTTATAAACTCAGTGTTTAAACGTCTGAAATAGTTTAAATTAATATGCATCAGATTAAAACATAATTTCTTCCTTCTAGTATTTAAAATATTTTTGTTAAAATTGTATATTTTATGTATCAACTCTAACCCTAATATACCACTGTGTAAAATAGGGTTCAATAAATCTGGATAAATAAGAAAAACGCAAAAACACACAAAAAACTTCGTTTTGTATTGTTCCCTCAGTAATTTTGACTCCTTACAATCTAAAATAAATTATAGATGTTTCCTTTTGCTCACATAGTGTGTGTATTCCGCTGAAATTCATTGCTCCAGATATAGACAATACCTACCTCTATCTTTTCAATGTATTACACACTTCAATATATTTTTTCGTAGCCATCTTTGATTTGCCTGTACATTACCAAGGTTCACCTATATATTTACACAATTTTCCATTCTCCATTCTTATTTTTACTCTCTATTAATGAGTTTTTGTTTTTAAGACAATAAAATTTGTTTCCTGTATTTTATAGGTTATGACGAAAGTAAAAATACAAGCACTTTTTGTTGAAAAGTTCCCAAACACTACAACAGACTAGATTATAGCTTCTTTGGTGTGCTGAATGTGGAAAGATTTTAAATGAATTCCTTTGCAAAAGCCTGCAGACGAATTATTTACCAGTGTTTATTTTTGTATACGCCCCTCCAAGAAGAAAAAAATCACAATGGCATAACTGTCCTAACGCCGTATGGTGCTATCATCTGGTATGCAGAATTTGAACTGTTTCCAGCGGATAAGAAGCGCCTCGCGTCGAAATCACACGGAACCTTTCCCGCACTTTTCAGCGCATTATTTAAGTATATGCATACACTAAAACGTCATAAATATATAAAAATTTACTCTTTAATTATATTTAGCTTTTATAACTGTATGACCCTAAACACAGGAGCATTGTGTGCTACGGTTTTCATTATCTCTTACGGGTTATTCATTATCTATTTATTACGTATATAATATTACATAAATTTACTTCCGAATGCTAAAACCTTCACAGAAATTCAAGATATAAATTTCATTTGCCATGTAAACACCATTATATGTAAATACGAGGGCTGTTCAATAAAGAATGATCATAGTCTTTTTTTGACAACGTATCTTTACTCATCCTCATAATTTTGATGGTCCTTCTCAAAATAGTCTCCCCTGAATGCGATGCACTTGTCCCAGCGTTTCTGCCAGTGTTCAAAGACATGCTGGAAACCATTTTTTGAGAGATCCTTCAAAATCGGCTCTGCAGCCTTCACCACTGCTTCTGATGATGGATAATGCCTCCCACGAAGGTGTTTCTTCAAGTTAGGGAATAGAAAAAAGTCACATGTAGATGTAGAATTGTAGATAAAGTTAACGAAAACTAAATGCCTTATGCAATGTACGAGCATTTTATTTCACTGTGTTCAATAATACTAAATAAAGCATCTGTAACTGAAAAGGAAGCTGTTGATTTTAAAGTAACTGGTTGAAAGCACTGTACAATTAAGATCATAGCAAAATGGACAATCTTGGAACTGTCTGAGTCATTATGGACTTTTTCACAAGTAACTGCCCTTTGCCCCATTACCTGAAAGCGAGGCTAGGGTCACTGATAAAGAGCAAACAGTAATGTTTTTGTTTTCGTGACCGGTGCGTCCCAATAACTTTTGAGGTCTGCACACCGGTGGTTCCTGCACTGGCTAATCACAAAATCATATAATATTCAATGCTGCATGAAATTATATCTAACCGAACTTCAAAGCTGCGACACCGGACGAGTAAATTGGATAATTTAATGTCAGGCCGTCACGTTGGCAATGGGTAAGAGCGACTGGACGGAAACCAGGAGATTCGTGGTTCAAATCCTGGCCATGGCATTGATTTTGTTCAGGCTTAGTCTATCTGCTCATCCTCCATCTGAAGGAAAGCGAATTTCAAACTCGAGACGACTTGAAATCCAAGTAGACAAGCTACGAGGCTGTTCAATAAAGAATGATCACTTTTTTTTTCATAATTTTGATGGTCCTTCTCAAAATAGTCTCCCCTGAATGCGATGTACTTGTCCCAGCATTTCTGCCAGTCTTCAAAGACATGCTGGATACCATTTTTAGAGATCCTTCAAAATCGCCTCCGCAGCCTTCACCACTGCTTCTGATGATGGATAATGCCTCCCACGAAGGCGTTTATTCAAGTTAGTGAATAGAAAAAAGTCACATGGAGCTAAATCCGGACTATAGGGAGGGTGAGGGGTGCACTTCACGTTGATTTTTGCAAGATATTCAGCAACAACATTGGTAATATGCGGTCGCGCATTATCGTGGTGCAGCATGCAGCCTGCTTCACGGAAATGTGGTCTTTTGCCTCTGATATGGACTTGGAATGTTTTCAGGACATCCCTGTAGTATTGTCCAGTTACTGATGTGTGTGCAGGTACAACATGCTGATAAACCATTCCATGAATGTCAAAGAATGAGATGACCATAACTTTCCCAGTAGAAGCAACCACTTTTGCTTTTTGGGGGTTGGTGATGAAGGAGATTTCTACACTGTGCTTTGCTGTTTGCTCTCAGGATCAAAATGATGTAGCCAAGTTTCATCAGTAATGATTACGTTTGAAAGAGACTCCGGATCTTCCTCTAACATCAACTTTAACTGCATGTTACCTCCATTGCAGCGGTAGGCGATACTGAACATGTCTGAACTTGCCTGGTACTGGGAACCAGGAGTACCAACAATGAAACTACTACGGCGTGTTTGTTTCACATTAAGCTAACAGAATATAATAAGATTGAATTTTAGTGCGAAAAATTATGACCGTAAAAAATTATGATCATTCTTTATTGAACAGCCCTCGTAAAAGGCGGGACTGAAGTGTGACTGATACACCACAAGTGCAGAAGCACGCCGTTGTTATTTCCAGATGAATGTACTTAACACGAATCTGCGTGCAGAAAAGGTGTGTCACAAAAGTTTTCAAGGTAGATTTGCTATGTGCAGAGGCTGCCGTTTGCGCATGCGCGGAGTTCAGTTACGACGTCACTTGTATTGTTTGCTTCCAGAGTATTTCAGTTGCAGAACAGAGACCTTATGAAGACGTATAACAGTTGGTTCTGTGTGGCCACATTCCAGCTCGCATATTACTCTAAACAATGTCTCAATTAAGCATTCCATTACATGATAATTGTTATGGGAGGGGGGGGGGGGGAACGCGTGGCGGGAACTGTTGCAGTGGTCTCTCTCCCTCGCTCTAATTGGCGCTCATTGAATTAATTAACCAATGGAAACGCAAAATTAGTAACCACATCACGAAGTAGGTTTTAAGTTCCCAACGAAGTCTCCCACACTCAGGCCGGCCACAAGCGGCGATCTAAACCAGGGCTGTCAACTTACGTGCATCCTTATCCTGCTAGAGCATTAACCCTCTTCCTAGAGCGAGGCATAACTTAAAACTTTTAAAAGTATACCCGAACACTTAACCTATTTCTTAAAACAACGTTTAATATTTAAAACAAGAAAGGAACATAATTAATGTATCTTTAAACATAGTTAATATGTTAGGGCAAAATCTCGATTCCAGGATAGCAATAATTAAATTACAGTTTCTGATATTGAAATTCTATTCATCTTTCATTAAAAAAATTACGTCTTATGACTTCAGTTATAACTTGGATCTAATAATTTTATCCAACACTTATTTGTAAAGTAACACTTTAACCACTGTATCAATAAAATACAATCACTAAGCCTACATTTGAGGTATAATATTTATTGTAGTTTTAACTTGAAATGTAAATCTTAACAGCTATAGCTTGTATTTATTCAGAAATAACTAGGGCCGGAAGTTGTTGACCTAAAATTTCTCTAAAAATAAGCAATAAAATGCCCTTAAAATATAAAAAAATTGCACATAAAATGTAAAAAACAAATGACCTAACAATTTCTTTCATAATAAATTAATAACTGTCACAGACAAATAATGAATATATGCTTCAATAACAACATTTTAAAATTAACTTTTTAAGTAAATAATGCCATTATTTGAAAGATAGAGTCAGACTGAAAAATTCAATGCCATACTTTAGCCTATACACGGCTAGTGTCAAAACAATTAATTTCCATTAATTGTACCTAATAGTGGTCCGAACTATAAAGCCCAGGCCTTAAAGTAATTACAGCATAGTAAGTCGCCATTAAGGTAGTTGTCTCATGTGTTTATGAGAACTCCTAAGTGGTTTACCGGGAAAACACGAGTCAGTTGGAGAATTTAATGTCATTTCGGCACGTTGGTCATAGTAGCTCAAGAGTTAGAGCGGCTGAACGGCAACCAGAAGATCCGTGGTTCAAATCCCGGCTATGGCATTGGATTTCTCAGTCTGACCATACTTTAGCCTACACACGGCAGTGTGAAAGAACAATTTCCATTAATTGACCTAATAGTGGTCCGAACTATAAAGCCCGGGCCTTAAAGTACTTACAGCATAGTAAGTCGCCATTAAGATAGTTGTCTCATGTGTTTATGAGAACTCCTAAGTGGTTTACCGGGGAAAATACGAGTCAGTTGGAGAATTTAATGTCATGTCGGCACGTTGGCCATAGTGGCTCAATGGTTAGAGCGGCTGAACGGCAACCAGAAGATCCGTGGTTCATATCCCGGCTATGACATTGAATTTTTCAGTCTGACTCTATTTTTGCATGCTTTAACCTACACACGGCCAGTGTGAAAGAACAATTAATTTCCATTAATTGACCTAATAGTAGCTAACTATAAAGCCCGGGCCTTAAAGTACTTAGCATAGTAAGTCGCCATTAAGGTAGTTGTCTCATGTGTTTATGAGAGCTCATAAATGGTTTACCGGGAAAAATAGGAGTCAGTTGGAGAATTTAATGTCATGTCGGCACCTTGGCCATGGTTGCTCAAGGGTTAGGGCGGCTGGACGGCAACCAGAAGATCCGTGATTCAAATCCCGGATATCGCATTGAATTTTTCAGTCTGACTCTATTTTTCCATACTTTAGCCCACACACGGCCAGTGTGAAAGAACAATTAATTTCCATTAATTGTACGTAATAGTGGTCCGAACTATAAAGCCCGGGCCTTAAAGTACTTACAGCATAGTAATTCGCCATTAAGGTAGTTGTCTCATGTGTTTATGAGAACTCCTAAGTGGTTTACCGGGAAAACACGAGTCAGTTGGAGAATTTAATGTCATGTCGGCACGTTGGGTTAGAGCGGCTGAACGGCAACCAGAAGATCCGTGGTTCATATCCCGGCTATGACATTGAATTTTTCAGTCTGACTCTATTTTTGCATGCTTTAACCTACACACGGCCAGTGTGAAAGAACAATTAATTTCCATTAATTGACCTAATAGTAGCTAACTATAAAGCCCGGGCCTTAAAGTACTTAGCATAGTAAGTCGCCATTAAGGTAGTTGTCTCATGTGTTTATGAGAGCTCATAAATGGTTTACCGGGAAAAATAGGAGTCAGTTGGAGAATTTAATGTCATGTCGGCACCTTGGCCATGGTTGCTCAAGGGTTAGGGCGGCTGGACGGCAACCAGAAGATCCGTGATTCAAATCCCGGATATCGCATTGAATTTTTCAGTCTGACTCTATTTTTCCATACTTTAGCCCACACACGGCCAGTGTGAAAGAACAATTAATTTCCATTAATTGTACGTAATAGTGGTCCGAACTATAAAGCCCGGGCCTTAAAGTACTTACAGCATAGTAATTCGCCATTAAGGTAGTTGTCTCATGTGTTTATGAGAACTCCTAAGTGGTTTACCGGGAAAACACGAGTCAGTTGGAGAATTTAATGTCATGTCGGCACGTTGGGTTAGAGCGGCTGAACGGCAACCAGAAGATCCGTGGTTCAAATCCCGGCTATGGCATTGAATTTTTCATTCTGACTCTATTTTTCCATACTTTAGCCCACACACGGCTAGTGTGAAAGAACAATTAATTTCCATTAATTGTACCTAATAGTGGTTAACTATAAAGCCCGGGCCTTAAAGTACTTACAGCATAGTAAGTCGCCATTAAGATAGTTGTCTCATGTGTTTATGAGAACTCCTAAGTAGTTTACTGGGAGAAACACGAGTCAGTTGGAGAATTTAATGTCATGTTGGCACGTTGGCCATAGTAGCTCAAGGGTTAGAGCGGCTGGATGGCAACCAGAAGATCCGTGGTTCAAATCCCGGCTATGGCATTGAATTTTTCAGTTTGACTCTATCTTGCCATACTTTAGCCTACACACGGCCAGTGTGAAAGATCAATTAATTTCCAATGCCATTATTGTTACTAAATAATAAATTCAAAACTCATGAGGTCATTTTCAATTCTATATAATATGTAAAATAAGTTACTGTACCCATTAGCCAAAACTTAGTGATGCATGGTCATCTTCAAGTTATCAAAAGTAAAGGAACTGTGGTTGTCAGCTAAAACTGTTTTATACTTTGAGACACTTCTGTCCACTTCCACAGATGTTATAAGTGCATATTTGAAAAACTCTATGTCACTGCCTGTTAAATCCTGTTCAAAAATATCACTTCTGAAGTTTTCTTCTGACAAGATATCGGTAATCTGAGAAATTGTTTGGTATCCTTTATTTTTGTCCAATACAAATTTTAGTTCCTGTCTAATTTTGTCTCCAATCTCACCTTTTACATCTTCTGCATCTTTATTAACTCAATCGACTTCACCAGCACTGTTAGGACGTTGACCTGTGTTACTTACATGTTTGCAACACTTACAAAGTTATTATTTCAGATAGATGATATAAATAACTTTTAATCGTATATTATTTTAAAACCCTCCAAAAAGCCTATGGGTCAGGGTCAGGTCGGCCACGGGAATCGTACCTGGGCCTCCCGAAATACCGAGCTACATATGAAAATGCCCAATAAATTCGTGGAAAAGAAAGAAACTGACTGGAAAATGCATCTAAATGTTTAAAAAATTACTTTATTATAAAATTGTGGAAAAGTGCGTTTTGGTGATCTGTAAAAACCATATATATCTAATGCACTTAATTTCCAATAATCATCATCTGTGACTTCTCAGAAAAAAGATGACTTTTTCCTAAAAATCCGGGTTTTAGTAATAACAAATATTTCAACTGTCGTAAGGTATTTGAACTATATCAACATTTAAAACAAACGACTAGCTAATATCGTGATTCCTTTTAGAGAGTGTTTACTCTATAAGGATAAACACAACAACTTTCAATAATGAGCTATAAATACTACTCCTATAATAACCTTACAAGCATTTACATGTAACAGACCCATAATGACAGATTTTGAAATGCAAACCCTTTTAACATGTGAAAAGCTCTTAAGAATTCCAGAGAATAATAAATGGGTAAAACAACACACATCCACCTTCAGTTTGAAAACTCAATTAGGCTTCATACAGAAAGTTCAACAACTAAGAAATAAACTAAATTACCCATCCAAAATAGAACCTTTCATGTCTCTTAATAACCCACTGAACATCATTGAATTAGAATACTACCTAGATTTACTTGCAGATTTTAAAAAGAAGGAATACTCATCTACAGAAGCTAAAGCATATGCCCTTGAAACCATAAATGTAAGATATCCAGTTGACAAATGGACACACATCTATACAGATGGCTCTCTTTACAATCAAGAAGATGGAGCAGGAGCAGGAGCTGCCTGTAAATTCTTTTCTTTCTATAAGCATGTTGGAATTTTGGAAACGTAGAGTCAGACTGAAAAATTCAATGCCATAGCCGGGATTTGAACCACGGATCTTCTGGTTTCCGTCCAGCCGCACTACCATTGTGCTACTATGGCCAACGTGCCGATATGACATTAAATTCTCCAACTGACTCGTATTTTCCCGGTAAACCACTCATGAGACAACTACCTTAATGGCGACTTACACTATATTGTAAGTACTTTAAGGCCCGGGCTTTATAGTTAACCACTATTAGGTCAATTAATGGAAATTAATTGTACTTTCACACTGGCCGTGTGTAGGCTAATTGTGGAAACGTAGAGTCAGACTGAGAACTCCTAAATGGTTTACCGGGAAAATACGAGTCAGTTGGAGAATTTAATGTCATATCGGCACGTTGGCCATAGTAGCACAATGGTAGTGCGGCTGGACGGAAACCAGAAGATCCGTGGTTCAAATCCCGGCTATGGCATTGAATTTTTCAGTCTGACTCTACGTTTCCACAATTTAGCCTACACACGGCCAGTGTGAAAGAACAATTAATTTCCATTAATTGACCTAATGTTGGAATTTACTTAACAAGTTTTTATGGAGAAATTGATGCAATTTATACTTCCTTACAAAATATATTTGCCTGGACAAATAAGCTCTCCAACATAGTTTTCTTAACAGATTCTAAAGCAGCTATTCAGGCTATTATTTCAAATGACAGCCCAAAAACCGAAAAGATAAATGAAATTCATAATATGATTAAACATCTTCAAAATTTAAATATACGTATAGTTTTCCAATGGATACCATCTCACTGTCTAATTTCTGGCAGTGAGCAAGCAGATATGTTGGCCAAGAAGGGTTCCAAAATATCTCAAACAACGAAACAAAATATCCCATATGAAACACTTAAAAGATTAATCAAAAACATCTTCACAAAACTATATAACAACTATCTAGTTTCCTCTGAAAAACTTAATTGGAAAGATCTCCAAAACAAACTAAAGACAATTCGAAAACTACCTCGAAAATCTTCAGTAGCAATGTTCAGATTAATCACAGGCCACGATTGTTTGAATGGACATTTATTCAAAGTTGGATTAACAACTTCTCCACAGTGCTGTTTATGTGGTAAAGGTGATTTAATGAACATCGATCATCTAACTGTATGTGAAACTCTCCAAAATCAAGAAGATCTAGTCTCCAAATATTGGGAAGCAAGAATAAAAATGATTTTATTATCAAATCCCGAGCATTAAATACACACACACTTTCAATAATGAATGCACATTTCGATATTACAGAGATACTGAGACCCCAATATTAGACCAGTAATTCGCGCCATTGTGACGCACACAAAGCACGATGCATTTTCGCTCCAGGGCCATGTGTCTTTCCCCCCCGTGGTAGTTTCATCTTTTCTGTAGCGGAAGTGTGGGACGTGGATCAAGCGTAGCAGCCGAGGGGGGTTATTTTCGACGTATTGTTGCGTAAACTCTTGCTTCCAGCATTTTGATTGGTACAAGTGGAAGAGTGATTAGGATGAACAGTGGCAGTGAATTTAAAGATGCTATTTGCGTTCACGACCCAGTGGACCAACTTCGAATTAATGCATTTCGACTTGAGACAGGCCATGTATACACAAAGAGTACTTTATTACAGTACAAAGAGAATCACAATTACTAACTTAAATGGTGCTGTTACACCGTTGTCCTCCATGGACTGGCCTCAGTAGCCCAGATGGTAGTGTTTCTGGCTCACGGCTCAAGAGATCTCGAGTTCCAATCTAGCTGAGGTATATAAGGTTTTTTCCGGCGTTTTCCTTTATACTGAAAGATGAAGGTCTGATAACTCTAAGCTCTATGTACCTTGGGCTCATTTGGATATCATTTCATTCATCGTCGAATATTACACTGGAGGTTTTCTCTTATTCTGAAAGCTGAATGCCTGATAACTCTAAGCTCTATATACCCTGGACTCATTTGGAATAGAAATATGGGGTTCAGCAGCCAAAACACACATGCATAAACTGCTTATTTACCAAAAAAGTGTGTTAGGGTCATGCATAATCTAAAAGCAAGAGAATCCTGCAGGGATACCTTTATAAATAAAAAAATAATCACCATCTATTCTCTGTATGCTTATACAGCTATAATGTTTATTGTAGACAAGTGTAATCCAGTTAAAAACAATCAGGTACATGAACATAACACCAGAACCAATATGAATTACTATAGAGATAGTGTAATTAAAAGTGTCTCTCAAAAGGATGTACATATACTAGGAATTAAGCTTTACAATAAACTGCCATCAGATATTAAATCAATAGCTAGCATCTCAAAACAGCAGTTTAAATGAGAGTTAAAGGCTTTCCTCATAAATAAATGTTTATATAACTTAAATGAATTATGACATTGCAGCTTTAATTATACTTGAAAGTGATAAATTCATTAAGCTGATTAAGGGATCATGTGTAGAATTAGTTTCTAATGCTGTAATTGACTATATAAATTAGTTTCTGTAAATTAGATTCTAATGTTGTAGAATTGACTATGTCAGAAATTGTAACCAACAATCTATTGACAATATTTATTTGCTTTTTCTACTTTAGACTTTTGTTGGATCCTGTATCTGTTACAGTTTTTAGTCTTATGTAAATTTTTATATTTATCTTTGTATCTTGAACTGACGTGTCCTATAACATATGTATTATGTTCCAAAGGATGAAATAAATACAAATATACAAATTTGGACATCACTTCATCGAATATCACAACATTGGAGGTTTTCTCTTATACTGAAAGCTGAGTGTCTGGTAACTCTAAGCTCTGTATACCCTGTACTCATTTGTACATCATTTGATTCATCGTCGAATATTACAACATTGGAGGTTTTCCCTTATTTTGAAATATGAATGTCTGGTAACTCTTAAGCTCTGTGGATCCTGGATTCATTTAAGCATCAGTTCATTTATCGTCCAATATGACTCTTAACGTTGGAGGTTTTTCCTTGTCCTGAAAGATGAATGTCTGGTAACTCTGAGCTCTATGGACCCTGGACTCATTTGAACATAATTTCATTCATCGTCCGATATGACTCTTAACTTTGGAGGTCTAACCCTTATCCTGAAAGATGAATGTCTGGTAATCTAAGCGCTATGTACCTTGGACTCATATGAACATTTTTTCATTCATCCTCCGATATGACTCTTACCGTTGGAGGTTTAATCCTTATCCTGAAAGATGAGTTTCTGGTAATTCTAAGCTCTATGGATCTGGATTCATTTGAACATCATTTGATTCATCGTACGATATGACAATGTTGGAGGTTTTGTCTTATACTGAAAGCTGAGTGTCTGGTAACTCTAAGCTCTATGGATCTGGATTCATTTGAACATCATTTCATTCATCGTCCGATATGACAATGTTGGAGGTTTTGTCTTATACTGAAAGCTGAGTGTCTGGTAACTCTAAGCTGTATATACCCTGGACTCATTTGGACATCATTTGATTCATCGTCGAATATCACAACATTTCAGGTTTTCTCTTATACTGAAAGCTGAATGTCTGGTAACTCTAAGCTCTATGGATCTGGATTCATTTGAACATCATTTCATTGATCGTCCGATATGACAATGTTGGAGGCTTTGTCTTATACTGAAAGCTGAGTGTCTGGTAACTCTAAGCTCTATGGATCTGGATTCATTTGAACATCATTTCATTCATCGTCCGATATGACAATGTTGGAGGTTTTGTCTTATACTGAAAGCTGAGTGTCTGGTAACTCTAAGCTGTATGTACCCTGGACTCATTTGGACATCATTTGATTCATCGTCGAATATTACAGCATTTCAGGTTTTCTCTTATACTGAAAGCTCAGTGTCTTGTAACTCTAAGCTGTATATACCCTGGACTCATTTGGACATCATTTGATTCATCGTCGAATATCACAACATTTCAGGTTTTCTCTTATACTGAAAGCTGAATGTCTGGTAACTCTAAGCTCTATGTACCTTGGACTCATTTGGATATCATTTGATTCATCGTCCGATATGAAAACTTGGAGGTTTTCTCTTATACTGACAGATGAATGTCTGGTAACTCTGAGCTCTAGGGATCCTGGATTCATTTGAACATCATTTGATTCGTCGTCCGATATGACAACGTTGGAGGTTTTCTCTTAAACTGAAAGATGAATGTCTGGTAACTGTATGCTCTATGGATTCTGGATTCATTTAAACATCATTTCATTCATCGTTCGATATGATTTAACGTTGGAGGTTTTCCCTTATTCTGAAAGATGATTTTCTGGTAATTCTAAGCTCTATGAACCCTGGACTCATTTGAAAATTATTTCATTCATCGTCAGATATGACTCTTAACGTTGGAGGTTTAACCCTTATCCTGAGAGATGAATGTCTGGTAATCTAAGCTCTATGTACCTTGGACTCATTGGAACATCATTTCTTTCATCGTCCGATATGACTCTTATCGTTGGAGGTTTAACTCTTATCCTGAAAGATGAATGTCTGGTAATCTAGGCTCTATGTACCTTGGACGTATTTGAACATCATTTAATTCATCGTCCGATATGACTTAACGGTAGTTTTCCCTTAGCAAAAGATGGGTGTCTGATAATTCTGGGCTCTATGGACCCTGGACTCATTTGAACATCATTTCATTCATCGTCCGATATGACTCTTATCGTTGGAGGTTTTACCCTTATTGTGAACGATAAATAGCAACTTTGAGCTCTATGGATCGACAAATTAGAGAGGCTAGCCAAGGCCAACCTTTAGGAAGTTATTCAGTTCGATTAATTACATAGATAGAGGAATAAGTGTTTATAAGAATAGTTTGTACAAGAGTAGAGAACGGCAGGTTGGACCAACAAATTAGAGAGACCAGTCAAGGTGAACTATTCATGTCTAGCCTTTAGGAAGTTATTCAGTTCGATTAATTACATAGATAGAGGAATAAGTGTTTGTAAGAATAGTTTGTACAAGAGTAGAGAACGGCAGGTTGTACCAACAAATTAGAGAGGCTAGTCAAGGCCAACTATTCATGTCTGGCCTTTAGGAAGTTATTTATTTCGATTCATTACATAGAGGAATAAGTGTTTGTAAGAATAGTTTGTACAAGAGTGGAGAACGGCAGGTTGGACCGACAAATTAGAGAGGCTAGTCAAGGCCAACTATTCATGTCTAGCCTTCAGGAAGTTATTCAGTTTGATTAATTACATAGATAGAGGAATAAGTGTTTGTAAGAATAGTAAGTACAAGAGTAGAGAACGGCAGGTTGGACCGACAAATTAGAGAGGCTAGCCAAGACCAACTATTCATGTCTAGCCTTTAGGAAGTTATTCAGTTGGATTAATTACATAGATAGAGGAATAAGTGTTTGTAAGAATAGTTTGTACAAGAGTAGAGAACGACAGGTTGGACCGACAAATTAGTGAGACTAGTCAAGGCCAACTATTCATGTCTAGTCTCTAGGACGTTATTCAGTTCGATTAATTACATAGATAGAGGTATAGGTGTTTGTAAGAATAGTTAGTACAAGAGTGGAGAACGGCAAGTTGGACCGACAAATTAGAGAGACTAGTCAAGGCCAACTGTTCATGTTTAGCCTTTAGGAAGTTTTTCAGTTCGATTAATTACATAGATAGAGGAATAAGTGTTTGTAAGAATAGTTTGTACAAGAGTAGAGAACGACAGGTTGGACCGAAAAATTAGAGAGGCTAGCCAAGGCCAACTATTCGTGTCTAGCATTTAGGAAGTTATTCAGTTCGATTAATTACATAGATAGAGGAATAAGTGTTTGTAAGAATAGTTTGTACAAGAGTAGAGAACTGAAGGTTGGACCGACAAATTAGAGAGGCTAGTCAAGGCCAACTATTCATGTCTAGCCTTTAGGAAGTTACTCGGTTCGATTAATTACATGGATAGAGGAATAAGTGTTTGTAAGTATAGTTTGTACAAGATTAGAGTCCAACAAACGAGATTTTTACTTACATTCTTCTCCTTTCTCTTTTTTAGGGTATTGTAATGTTCTTTTTTAATTAATTTCCTTTTCTTGCTTTCAGGTATGTTCATATATCGACATAGATATCTGAAATTATGGGCTCGTGCAGATGAGATCGGTGGTTCAAATTTCTGCAGGGCCATCCTCCATGACTGAGGTAATTTTCAGATTTTCCTACAACCCTCATGATTTAGAAATGTTCTTTGTTAATTATTATCATATCGGTTCATGCATAATTTGTGCCCATGAATGGTTGTGTATGATAAGCATAAGGTAATGTCAGGGCAAACCTATAACACAATGTATTGAATCGAGGTAATTGGGGAGTTAACGCAACGGAATTTAAGAATTTGGCAATGTCGAAGGTTTCCTTCCTGTTATAATAACTTGCAAGCACACGTTAAAAAGAACCAATGAGCGTGAAGCAATTACATATAAAGCAGCTGCCAATCATATTACCTCAAAAGCATCCTAATTAGACCTTCAGCATTTTTTATGTACAAAGTAAAGTAGGCATTAAACAGTATTAAAAAAGGAATTCTTGCAGAAGTGCAGATGTGAAGATAAGTGATCATTTTATTTGAAATTTGGCAGAAACTGCTGTAAACTGCACTTATGTCCGATTTCACCAACAAATGTTAAGACTTAACACGAGTTTAGCAATAGTTAAAACAAAAATTGCATTTCACCAACAAGTGTTAGCTTAACACTCGTGTTAAATC
Source organism: Mantis religiosa (assembly GCA_030765055.1). Classification (NCBI taxonomy): domain Eukaryota; kingdom Metazoa; phylum Arthropoda; class Insecta; order Mantodea; family Mantidae; genus Mantis; species Mantis religiosa. Next base: position 43,801,478 of record CM060960.1, read on the forward strand.
TCTTGTTAAACTAACAAGCCGAATTTCTAATGTTAAGTCCTTAACAATTGTAAATAGTCAAGATGGCGAGCATGAACTCAGCTGTTGTCGATTTGTTATATTTAAGACCGTCTAAATGGCATTCATAATAGAGTACGGCCTATGAGGAGAAATGATTTTGAGGAACTATCCGAAGAAAATTTTTTACTGCGTTATAGACTGTCGAAATATGTTGCTGTGAAGGTTACTGCGGAAATACAAGAGAGGTTAGAACATGCATCGAAAGGAATATGACGATCTCGCCTTTGCTTCAAGTATTAATAACTTTGCGGTTTTATAATTAACTGAATTATGTGGATAATACATTGTCCACCTCCCGTATTGAAACGTTCAAGTCACTTGCCCTTCTTCGCACCTCGTTTTAAATTTACGTAATAATGAGTTAGAATATACATTGAAAGGAATATACATTGTTATTAAACTTTGCGATTTTATAATTCACTGAATTATGTGGATAATGCATTGTTCACCTCCGGTCTTGAAACGTTCAAGTCACTTGTCCTTCGCACCTCGTTTTAAATTTACGTAATAATGAGTTAGAATATACATCGAAAGGAATATGCCGATCTGGCCTTTGCTTCAAGTATTAGTAACTTTGCGATTTATAATTCACTGAATTATATGGATAATACATTGTTCACCTCCCGTCTTGAAGCGTTTGTCACTTGTTCTTCGCACCTCGTTTTAAATTTACGTAATACTGACAAGTTGTTTGGTGCTTGTAGTAGTGACACATGCATTTGAATTAAATTCGTTTCCAATATTTTCCCCGCGACATCTTTCTCTTTTACATTCACTGCATCCGTCCTCTTATTTTCCACGATATCCTTACACTTCGTCACCATTTCTCCGTCGATGAGAAATTTGAGGAAATCATCCATAGTCTTCTATAGCTGTGATATTTACAGGTTTCTTGGCGTTAACACAGGTTTGTTAACACTTTAAGAAAACAGGTTGGTGAAATACAAGAAATTTGACATTAGTTTTAGCGCTGTGACAATTCTTACGTTACATTTGTTAACGTCGATTTTAACATGTGTTGGTGAAATCGGGCATTACAGAGTTTGAATGTTGCGTAAAGTCATTCGAAATGATCCATTTAGAATTTTAAATCGGTACAAATTAAGCAAATAATGGGAGCCTTTTGAAAAGCTGTGTATGAATATCGGGGTTCTATGACAAAAGTTTAACTTCCATAGATGTAAAAATAAAAGTCTAACCGAATGTTTTCTGGCAATTTTTGATTTTGAATAGATAATTACCCCCAGTATGAAGGGCTACCTGAAGGGCTACCCACACATTCGTGTGGGCGGAGGGTTGTTGTAGGGGACTGTTTGACTAATTAAGTACCACAGAGTGAGGTGTGAAACATGTATATTTATTATTATTATTATTATTATTATTATTATTATTATTATTATTATTATTATTATTATTATTATTATTATTATTATTATTATTATTATTATTATTATTATTATTATTATTATTATTATTATTATTATTATTATTATTATTATTATTATTATTATTATTATTATTATTATTATTATTATTATTATTATTATTATTATTATTATTATTATTATTATTATTATTATTATTATTATTATTATTATTATTATTATTATTATTATTATTATTATTATTATTATTATTATTATTATTATTATTATTATTATTATTATTATTATTATTATTATTATTATTATTATTATTATTATTATTATTATTATTATTATTATTATTATTATTATTATTATTATTATTATTATTATTATTATTATTATTATTATTATTATTATTATTATTATTATTATTATTATTATTATTATTATTATTATTATTATTATTATTATTATTATTATTATTATTATTATTATTATTATTATTATTATTATTATTATTATTATTATTATTATTATTATTATTATTATTATTATTATTATTATTATTATTATTATTATTATTATTATTATTATTATTATTATTATTATTATTATTATTATTATTATTATTATTATAATTATTATTATTATTATTAAAATAACTAAGAGTTATTTTCGGGCTGTTATGCCGTGGTCTGCTGGAGTCGAATTTTCTAGACGTTTCGTCTGGACATCTTCAGTGGCGTGAGAAGTTCGAGTATAGTAGTAGTTCAGACGCTACTCGAACTTCTCCGAGGAGTCTACGACCACGCCCACGCCACTGAAGATGTCCACCATAGTAGTGGACGAAACGTCTGGAGAATTCAACTCCAGCAGACAACGGCAGAACAGCCCGAAAATAACTCTTAGTTATATTGAATCCGGCCGTGGAAGCCTACGCTTTGTTATTATCATTATTGGTGTGTGTGTGTGTGTGTGTGTGTGTTTGTGTGTGTGTGTGTGTGTGTAGTGTTTAACGCCCGCTTTTACTACATACGGCACCGCAGGCAATGACACTGATGATATATGAGATGAAGTTGGAGTACCGGTGGAATGAGATGGCAGGGGAAACCGGAGATCCCGGAGAAAACCCGCCCCAGCGCCGTGTTGTCCACCACAAATCTCACTTTGCGGTCACCTGGGATCGAACCTGGGCCGCCTTGGTGAGAGCCAAATGGTCTAACCACTGAGCCACGGCGCGGTCTGTAATTATTGTTATTATTATTACTATTAGTAGTAGCATATTTGCTTAAAATAACATTTCACAACAAAAGATTGTAATTGTTATGTTTCTGGTAACTTTTTTATTTATGAAATTTGAAGCATGCAATTGTTTTTTAAATTGCAAGCATAAGGAACAGCCGCTAATTTACCGCTAAACCGTTCACTTTTGTTTTAATTTTTAAATAGCTGTATTACGATCTTTAAAACATTATATATGTACAAATGTATTACACAGAGATAGAGAAAAGGCTGTGAGTGAGAGGAAGAGATGCACTTGTTTGGGAGGGGGCAGGGTAGCGAAAGTTGGGGTGGTTTATCATTTAGTTTTAATGGAGTGAGGTGGTGTCTGATAAATAATGCGATGCTTAGTGTAAAGATTGAGCTGAAGCTGTGAACATTAAGGTGTTGCTTGGTCGAACGGCTCGTTCAACACCCTCTATTTACTCTGGCCCACCCTGACCGAGGTTCGAACCTGGAACCTCTTGAACTTTAGGCAGGCACGCTACCACCTACGCTATCGAGGCGGACTGAATTGTATCTTAAAACGCATGGCGCTTTAATCAAAATCACTAAAGGCTGTTTTCGAAAAATGTTCCACTTAAAGGATAGTTTGGGGTAGATTTTTGCAAACTTCTCATGCCATATGCTTGACGATGGATATGGCCAATTTTTTATTATGATTTACGCTGTTCACAGCACTCGGGCTCTTTGATATAACTGACTTTTTAGAAGGATTCTAGATATCCAGTTGCAACTACGCATATGGCCCCCCACGGTCCAGAAAAAACACGTAGAAAAATGCACCGGAAAACTGCCATTACGTCAGTTCATGTGTGTCGCAGTTTGTTATGTTTGTAGAAACACGCATCTTGCATACTGATGACCCGTTATTAATTTTGTTTTGTGCCGTGCAGCCCACACCTTCAGGCGTTGTTGTCACCTTTTAAATGGACCACAAAGAGAAGCGCTCTTGGCGACTTGTGCAAAAGATGCGCTTCTACAAATAAACAAAGAGAAGAAAACAGGCCACAAAATATATAATATATCAAAGGGGAAATGAAAGATGTTGCAAAGGGAAATAGAAAAAAAAAGAAGCACAAAGAAGCAGAGGAAAATAATGATTACGGAAAGAAATCGTGAAAGTGACAAAAGAAAGGAAGAAACAAAGAAAGTGTTCCAGAATCGATTACACTGGGCAACAATGAAAATGTTTCCGGCTAAAAAATAGTGAATTTACATGTATTAACATCTGCTGAATTAAAAAATCAGCATAAAAATGATGAATTAGCTCTTGTTTTGAAGACAAAGTGACTTTTTATTTTTAGAGTGGAGATTTTAAATTTGTCGCAATTTTTTGGGGAGTTACCACACCTGTCAAATAAATTCGGAGAGAAATTTTGGAAATTAAGTGATGCCAAAGTTAAGGAAGACATTTTTGTCGGACCACAAATAAGAGAACCTCTAAAGGATCCTGCATTTGACCAAGTTTTGGAAGGGAAAGAAAATGAAGCTTGGGAAGCCTTCAAGGGTTGTTCATGGATTTTTAGGCAACAAAAGAGATGACAACTTCAAGCATTTGTTGATAGTGCTCCTGCAAAAATACCGTAACCTTGGATGCAACATGTCCCTTAAGATCCATTTTCTCCACTCCCACCTGGACCTTTTCCCTCCTAGTTGTGGAGCTGTTAGTGATGAACATGGGGAGGGATTCCATCAGGACATTTCTGTTATGGAACAAAGATATCCGGGCCGTTAGAATGAAGTAATGCTTGCGGATTACTGTTGGTCTTTGTATAGGGATTCAGTGGAACTCCATCACAAGAGGCAAGCTAAAAGACGACGAAGTCAATGATTCTCTTCATACACGACTTTCTGCGAAGTATGTTTCCAGCATTTTAAAACTCTAAGCATGTAATTACCAGTTTAAACAATCAAATGCACTTTCATTGTTGTTAGTATGTAGGCAATTAAAATGTATCCTTTTCTCTCAATCCGTTAATATGTAATATTTCCACCTTGTGTATATCATAGAAACTAGAGCTAATAAAACATTTTCACTGTCATGTTTGTTTTTCTCAACCCAAAATTAGCAGAAATTGCCTCATGAAGTGCTCGAAACATTCAACAATTATTTTGTTGTTGCCCAGTGTATTAAAAAAACTGAATGACAGCAAAAATGAAAAGAATGCCCAGAAGAACGCATAAAATAGTCGCTAGCACAGTTGGTAGAGAACCTGGTTGCTGAGTAAGGGGTCACTGTTTATCGAACGGATTGGCTGAGGCAGTTTCTTCTGAGGCTTGCATTTGGGAGGCCGGGGTACGATTCCCGTGACCGGCCTCTCATATGGCAGTCTCTTTCAGGATAGAAGTGTCGGTGGGTGTATCGGCGCTGCATGGCAGGATGATATTGTAACTTCGTGGGTTGGTGGAATCAAAAGTCTTGTTTGAAAAAAAAACGGTAAACAGTAGCTTTGTACGCTCCTTGCAGCAGTAAACAGACGTGACATACCCAAAAGCAGTCTTCAAGGTCGTCTCGTTGCTTCACCAACGTAAACAAACAAAAGAAATCACAGCGGTACTCTTCAAAAGTCCACTGTCGCAATAACCATCACACAACTCACACAACTAACAACTTAATTAACAAGCGACTCCGCTCTAACACTTTGCGGAGTTTTTATACCTCCAGTCATTGTTCTTTTTTGTTGAATTTTTATTTCAATTGCTCAGCACAGTTGGTGCTATACAAATTGTGGTGCTATATACATAATATACATAATAAAATTAAGGTATACACGCAAAGAGGATACTCATATTAGAGTCCTCAAGCAAATGGCCTGATTAGTGTGAGTATAAATTAAATAACTTCTTCATTACAGAATAAATAAACATTATAGAAATAACATGTCCTGTGACAAGCGTGCCTTCAGTCTTGGTACAGCATCAAGGCGACGTCCCAGTTGGAAGAATAAAGCACCTGATACATAAGGAAGGTGAGCAAAGGATCTGCTTGTCGTTGTAGAGATGTACTCATTAATGCTGACTATGTCCAATTCTCTGTGCAGCTGTGCATTCCGGATGTACCACGGGGCATTCACAGACAATCGTAATATCCTGTTTTGAAACACCTGGAGTAGGTAAAGCACATCCCCATACAGGACTCCCCCCAGGGGCCTACTTCGGTAGGTACGGGTTTGGCGCTCCCGGGGTCCCGAGCCAACAGTCTCCCTCGTGTGGGCTCCACTTCGTGGTTGAGGGAGACGGTCAACAGGCCCACCCACGTATAGGCCGTGCGTGGAGACCCGTGGAGAAGGTTTTTAGATTCTTGTTTAGTTTAGAGTTTAGGATTTAGTGAACGAAATTTTTAGTAGGTTTTGATTGATGTTTTTTATGTACGTGTATTTTTAATAGGTTTTGTTACACTTGTATACTTTTTAGAAAGTTTTATATCTGCTTGTATATCCACCAGCACTACCTCCGTTTCAGCCGTACAGACTCCAGCCACCAAGCCATCAGCGAGTAGCAACCATCCCGTAGTAAATGTGAAAAGCCGATCCCGGCTACAACATAGATCGCGAAGTCGCTCGCCTTGTATGAGATCCCGGTCTCGTTCTACGAGCCGTAGGAGTTCTGACTCCCGAACATCTGCGGAGTCACAGGAGGCTAACAATTTTTGAATCGTAGGGCCCAAGTCAGCCAAAGTCAAGAAAAAAGTTAAAACGGTCCGTTGAAAACTCTTTATGGAAATAATCCAGTGAAACGTCAATGGTTTCCGAGCTCGAGTTCAAGACCTACAGTTTTTAGTTTCTCAACGGTCACCATCAGTTATTTGTCTCCAAGAAACCCATTTGCATCACTATCACTCATTACACCTAAGCTCTTTTTCGGCATTTAGGGTGCGACATGTATTGCTCGAGTGCCCGCAGTACGCCCGCGTTCGCCAGTCAGTAGGCTTGGGGACTAACTTGCTGGGTGTTTTAGGGGACGACCCAGTGGCCGTGGTTAAGGCACTGCGGTTTGTTGCCGAAATCGGTTTTAATAAACAAGTCTGACTTGCATTTTATATTTGTTAATTTTAGAGATTTTAAGTTGTCTTGGGATGGGTTTTTTAATAGTTGAGTGTTTTTATTTTATTTTACATTATAGCTTAATTTGTGTAGCTTTTAGGTTTTAGTGTCTACTTCGGGCCCAAATGACCTTGTTGCGACGGGCCCTAAAACACCACACACTCACTCACCCATACAGGCCTGGCATATAGAAGAAGCGGTCGTAGAATACTCTTGTATAGTAGCAGCGTACATTCGACTCGTAAAGAGAATTTGCGGTTATGGATGGCATGCAACTTCTGAAGACGAGCATAGACTTGATTTAGTTTGCTTCTGATATGTGTACTCTATGTCAACCAACGATCAACATGGACGCCAAAATATTTGACTGCACAATCCGAAGGTAACCAGGGGACTTCAGTGTTATGGAGTAGTATATTTGCCGGAGCAGCAGGCCTGCGCAAGGTGAAAAGCTTAAGAAGACATTTGCTTGGATTAAGTGTGATACGCCAGCGAGATAATCAGTGCAGGAAAATGTCCAGGGAAGATTGTAGGGTTGCAACGGCTGTTTCAATAGAGAAGTGCGAGGTAAAGATGACTGTATCATCAGCAAATAGTGCGGCACTTGTTGCAGGAAGTTCAGGCATGTCAGCAGTATATAGACTGTAAAGAAGAGGTGCAAGGACGCTACCCTGGGGCACGTCAGCTAAAATAGTACGGGGCGAGGAATGCGTTGAACCAAGACGCGTAAGATAGCTAGTAATCAAGCTAAGTAAGTAGAGCGGAAGACATAGGTCATGTAGTATCATTGTTCTACAATGAAGTCGATCGTTCAATAACAATCGCGACGCAGCGAGAGAAGGATTGAACTATCCAGACATCACTCTGTCTCTTTCTCTCTCGGCAAGCGTCCAATTCTGCGTGCAACTATCTCTCTCTTTCTTTCCTGCCCACGCGTATCTCTGGCTTTGCCGCGGTTCCAACGAAACAATGCGATCGGTGACAATATGCTTTTGGTAAACACTTCCTCCTCGGTAGGACGTATCCAGGCTGGATTAGTGGGACATTTCCGGACCACAGTAGCATGGGATGCCGGTTGTACTGCTATGTCCAGGAGTTTCCAACTGGTCAATCTTGTGTTCTCTCACCTCATCCTTCCTTCCCGGGTGTCCTAATTAGGGGCAAAGGTACAGTAGACCAAGTATGGATCTCCGTGCGAAACTCCTCCATAGGGTAGTCCAGTGACGAAGAATTAAAAGTGTGTATGTGTTTCTACACTGACATCGCCACGAAATGCATGGCCTTATTAGGGAAAACTGCTCTCAGATCACTGGGTGGTAATGGTTCATCGATAGATGGGAGTTTCTGGCAGGATCAGATACAGCACGCTCAGAGGATATATCCGGGATTCAAACCCATTGTTAACCATCTCAGACATCTGCTGGACACCAGTGCTGACCTCGCAGTTTTTGAATCAACGAGAAAACAGTATCAGCTGCTCAATACATCGCAGTGTACACCCAGGATTGAAGAGAAAGAGAATAGAGAATGGAAACTTATATGGAAGAATCTCTTCAATAAAGTTGTTCCTACTGAATGGCAAGAGACAGCATATGAAATATTAAACGAGACCATACCAACAGCGGAGAAATTATGGCAACATTGCCGTACAACTTGTAACATATGCCAAATTTATTCACAAATAGACACCTTGGAACATAGGATTGCCTCTTGCAAACAGGTGCATCATATCTGGATGGTGCTCAGAGACTTTATTGGAAAATGGTGCCCGCCGGAGTTTCCACCATGTCTTCGAAGGCTACAGCGACTGGAATTCAGTTTTAAAGACACGGTGCTCTACAGGTGTGCGATCTGGTTGGTAATGGGAACATTACACTGGATAATTCAGAAAAATTCTGGAAATGTGGCATTACAGAGGGAATGGTTTGAATTCCTGCGAAGGGAACGCTGGAAGCTAATCACGGCGGGGTTCAGTGATTCTATGGAGCCTTATATCATATGATTTGAGCTCCATTACACTGGTTCCGAAGTCAACTTCCATCACAACATCTAGACTGGCTGCTTTCACGGAGCGCAGACAATCTTTAGCAAGATCATTTTGCTCGCCACAAGTTTCTTAGGACAGTGTGCCTTCAGATAGTTAGGCAATCCTTTGCAATGACTATCCTCTTCAAATGGACACAAATGTAAAAAAAAAAAAAATAAAAAAAAATAGACTGGCTATAGAAGCTCAATACTGTAGCCTCAAATACTTCAAACAAAAGTTGAAAAATTGCCACCTTCTTAATCCATTTTATCATATTTCTGAGTGTTTTAATTGCAATCTTATGACTTGAAAGAAAATATGTAAAAAAATAAATAAAATAAAAAAACACTCTCCATATGGCAACCTTGGCCTTCGGGGTAACCTCGCCCCACCACGTGATGACCGGACCCATTTCTCACGTGGAGGTACCAGAGGGCGGAGTCCATCACCTCCAATGATAGAGTGATAGTGAAGATGATGGTAAGGCGAGAGGACTGTGGATTCCGAATCGCGTTGGACATAGGGGACACTTCACATGTGCTAGACAGAGGTGAAGGCGCCAACCCCAAAGCTGGGAATCGAACTCGGGACTCTTAGCTCGGGAACCGCGATCGAAACCACTATGCCATCCCGGCACCCATTTAAGTCGGCACTAAAGGGGTGTATCTCATTGTATATGAGAACTTCTACTGGTTAACTGGGAAAATACGAGTCACTTGGAGAATTTTATGTCATACTAGCTAGTTGGCCATGATAACTCAATGGTTAAGAGTAGCCAGCGGAGATTGGGAGATCCTTAGTTCAAATCCCGGTAATGGCATTCAGTTTTTCTATCTAAAGCTTATCCTAAACACAGCTAGTGTGAAATAAAAATTATTTTCATGAATTAACTTAATAGCTGTAAAACTATGAAACGTGGTATTTAAGTACTTATAGCATAGTACGTCGCCACAGAGTATATGCATCTCATTGTATAGGTCTGTTCGATAAAGAATGATCATAATTTTTTACGGTCATAATTTTTCGAACTAAAATACAATCTTATTATATTCTGTTAGCTTAATGTGAAACAAACACGCCGTAGTAGTTTCATTGTTGGTACTCCTGGTTCCCGCCTGTGAGAACCAGGCAAGTTCACACATGTTCAGTATCGCCAACCGCTGCTATAGAGGTAACACGCGAGTGACAATATGAGGCTTTGAAATTCTGCTCTCGTCTCAACATATCTTCAGTTGAGGCCTATACAGTGCTACAGGAGGCCTATGGAGAGTCTGTTCTTCCCTACAGCACAGCTCGAAGGTGGTTTAAAATGTTTAAAGAGGGGAGACAGTCAATTTCAAAGGAAGGTGGACACGGTGCTCCAGTTATGCTCTTACAGAAGAAGACATCAACGTTGATGCTGCCATTGTGAGAGGATCGACGAATTACCTTAAGATCACTTTCTGAAATACTGAACATTTCATTGGGGGCCACATTTCCATGAGGTAGGCTGGATACTGCACCACGATGATGCGCGACCGAATATTGCCAGTGTTGTTGCTGAATATCTTTAAAAAATCAACGTGAAGTGCATCCCTCACCCTCCGTACAGTCCGGATTTAGCCCCATGTTACTTTTTTCTATTTCCTAACTTGAAGAAACGCCTTCATGGGAGGCATTATCCATCATCAGAAGCAGTGGTGAAGGCTGCGGAGGCGATTTTGAAAGATCTCTCAAAAATGGTTTCCAGCATGTCTTTGAAGACTGGCAGAAATGCTGGGACAAATGCATCACATTTAGGGGAGGCTATTTGAGAAGGACCATCAAAATTATGAGGCTGAGTAAAGGTACGTTGTCAAAAAAAAAAAAAATTGTGATTATTCTTTATTGAATAGTCCTTGTATATCAGAACTCCTAGTGATTCACAGGGGAAAACAGAGTTAGTAGGAGAATTTAATGTCATGCTGGCATGTTGGCCATGGTAGCACAATGTTTAAGAACAACCGGACGGAGGCCGACAGATCCGTGGTGCAAATCCTGGCTATGGCATTGAATTCTTCAGTCTGACTCTACTCGTCAAATACAATTTCCACAGATCCTGTTGTCTAATTAGAGCAAAGCCAAACTTTAACACAGGGAAGTCATCTTCTGCTAACCTTGGTGTGAAGGACCAGTTGCTTGGTTTACAGCCTTGAATGAGATTGTTATGTTTACGAGGAATGTAAACATTGCTTTATGAACACCGGTTTTTATTGCTAAAACGCCTGGAGATGGTGAACGGAATGGCTTTTTAATGATAGCCCAGAGTCTTAATGCAGAGTTACGATGTGTTGACCTCATTATACTTTTGTACAAAATTATAGCACCAGGGCGAATGTAAATATGTTTAGAAGGCCATGTTTCTAAAAAATGACATTTTGTTTATATTTGACAGTTTTGTAGTGTAATTTGTTCTATGTATTCTTGCAGTTGGTTAATTATGACCACTTAAGCACTTTCTGTTCCTCAAAAATGAATCTGGCTATATCTGGCTTTCGCTGTATTTTATGCAAACACGTCAGTTTCTGCAGACTTATGGATATTGTGACTTTGTGGGTTCGTAGAATTAAAAGTCCAATTTGCCGAAATTCTACATGTTCTTTATTTCCGTCTAAATACACTCCGTAGCAGCAAAATTACATCACATGTCACAACACAATCCTCCAAGGTCAGTGACAGTAACAAACGGCGTCCAGTTTACAACAACACTCTCAGCTGTTCTCTGCTTACCTCTCGCGACTCACTCACTGTTTTACAACTTGCAACTCGTCTCTTAGCCAATCGTCGCCTCTTTAAATGATTCGCTGATAATTTCTAGATTATTCGAAAATAAACCAGAACACGAACAGTCTCTATCAGTCAAGAAGTAACTAATCCTTGTTTCACATAAGCATGCCCCGTATCTCAACGGTCACGTGACCTTATCACCTCTCATTGGCTGCTGTTGTGGTATAGACTGTTGTGTGGTAAAAATTAGTTCGTTATTTAACATGGTGATATATCTTTATATGTTGGAAGAGAATTGTCAAATTTATATTTTCGTAACTGTTTGAATTAAATATATTATGTAACAGAGTTGATTTATCTGAAATGCACGTTAATTCTTAAACGAAGTAAAGAGGAGGTTCCTTTGCTCTCAAGCACATGGCACGATAGCACGTGATTTAGCGGTAGTGATGACATATTTGTTTATATGACTTTTATCACTGACCTTGTTTTGAACTGGATTAGTCATATATCGCCATTCGAAGGTGTGCTGTGCCGAGTGCGAGAGCTAAATTATTTTATTGATCGTTTATTGCGCTTGTACTTATTATATGTATAATGGCAGAGTCTAGCGCCAGTTTTTCGCTGAAGCATCGCAAGGGAAAACCTTTACAAAGCGGCGAAAAAGGAATTGTGGTGCATGTATTTAATGCACTCACAGAGAAGAATCCGTCTTTGTCAGTGAGAGAAGTCCTGAGCTTCACTTCCTGTGCCCTGAACTTACAGCTGTGAAGTAGATTTGTAGGAACATCGCGACATGAAATTGAGACAACAGGAAAACTTACCACTCCAGTGGCGAAGACGTTATTTAAGGACAATCAGACCGTACCGGGATACAACTCGCAAAATATACTACCTTGACGAGACTTGGGTGAATAAAGGACACGCGACAAGTATGGCGTGACACAACTTTTAAGACTGAAAGACAAGCAATTTTGCAACGTATGTGTGCTGGTTTAAAAAATCCCAGTGGAAAAGGCCGACGGCCTTTCATTATAAACTTGTTCCAGTTTCAATGCTCATTCCTTCAGTTTCAACTTGCTCAGTTTCATTATAAACTTCATTATTTTTGTCTGCCTTCATATTCTTATTTGTATGATTTTATCTATCTTCCTGGCAATTATTATGACGTTTACTGCAGGTTTCAGTGTGATGGGAAGGCACCGCCTATGCCATATGGCGCGAAAGCATTAGCCATTTGGGATGAGGGGGAAGGTAGTTGCACGCGGAGTGTTACATGTCAGTGGGGCAAGGTTATATGAAACCGAGATTAGAAATTTCCATTTATCTCAGTTTGTTTCGGCAGAACTTTATCTGCATGTTATCTTTGTCTGCCGGCTCTTCGTTTTCACACTGCCCGCCTATCAGTTCCTTTTGTATAAACAAGTCGCGTGATCGTAGATAACGGGTTCCCAACAATATTCACAGACATACACGTCCGTTCTTTGCGACGGATAAGTGCTTCAGCCAATTTCGGCATAATGGTCCTACCATTGCCATGGCAAGTCAATATCTTTCTATTGATCCACATCACATACAATTATAATTATGTCCGTTGTAATATTTAATAATATTTTTTAATAATTTTTCTTTCAAATAACTTTTTCACAATATTTAACACTCAAAATAATATTTCTTCTAAATTTACATTCATTTTTGTTATTAAAATCATGATTCATATTCAATTTTCTTTTCTTCTAGTTTTCAGATTACTTTCCAACTTTCACTTGTTATCTTAAACTTCGTTTTGTATCCAATACAATCACAAATTAATTTAAAGTAAAATTTAACCTAAAATAACTGTTTTAACCGTAAATGAGAGCAATCATTGTTAAAAAATACGTAAGATGTTTAAGGGCAGAAAAAAAATCAGTAAAGAAAACCAGGGAAATTAAGAAAGAATATGATTTATAGTACATGTTAGGTTTAAGAAAGCAAGAAACCGTAGAGAGCTCCCCCTTACACGGTGTTAAGGCTTACATATCGTTAACTTATTATTCCCAGCAGGATAATGAGATTTGCTCGTTGTGTAAGGGCTGTCGTATGCAGCTGTACTGATTAACCAGGGCAGAAGGGTGACAAAAGATCAAGTTGATGACGTAGCGGTCTCCAAGAGGCACTTAGGTGCCGCCACTGCGTTGCCGTAGTGAAAATATAGACACACCACTCGCATGTACACAGCGAGAGCTGAAAGAAAAAAAAAAAAAAAAAAGAAAATCGCGCGGCCAGGAGAAACAGTTCAGTGTTAGCAGAGATTTCGTTCCCAGTTCGTCGCAATGCCTACAGACTTCCTTAAGGTAAAGTGTTATGTTGTACAAGTTGTCATATAGCTGCATGTGTAAGTTATTGTACATTTTCATTTAAAATGTATGAGGCCGGAACGAGCCTTGATGGCTTAAACCGTGAAAAGTTGCTGATGAGAAGTTTAGCATTCCAGGAAAAAGTTGAATATCGACACTTTAAGGCAAACAATAGCTATCTATGATACCAGTGAATCAACACGTATTTAATCCACAAGTGGAAGGTATGACAACGTGTATAAATAAGTGTTCTACCGTACAATGTTTTACCTAACACTTATCCTAATCATTAAACAGGCTTACTACTTTTTAATTAAGCTATAATAACATTACTTGTAACTTTATTTTCTGGAATATAAGGCTATTTAGACCAAGGCCGTGTCACAAGCATCTTGCCTAATACCAAACGATGTTAGCTAGTCATTTGTTTTAACTTTTGGTATAATTCAAATACCAACTTACGTAAATTGATTCATATAGGGAAATATTTGTTAATTACTGAATGAATACAAGTGGTAGCTGTAGATTTACCTAGCAGTGTTAAAACTATAATAAATATTATACTTGAAATGTGGGCCCAGTGATTTTATTTTATTTCTTCAGTGGTTAAAGTGAAATTTTATCCATTTAAAGTGTTACTTTAGTAATTTAATTTATATTATTAAAGTAAAACTTTGCAAATAAGTTATAAGTTTAGTTTCTTTCAATAGTAATAATAGTAGTAGTAGTAATAATAATTATAATAATAACAATAATAATATTTGGGGATAAGTCGATACCAGTTTTCTCGATACTCGATTCTCGATACCGTACAAGATATTTTCCACGATACTCCTTACTTCAATACTCGGTACTGTCACTTTTACTTCTTGTTTTAGTACACCATAGAATTTTGGGAACATTTAAAAAATGCACATAGGTATTTAATGATACAAAGCTTAAAACCATCATGCCCGATTTCACCAACAGATGTTAAAAACGACGTTAACAAATGTAACGTAACAATTGTCACAGCGCTAAAACTAATGTTAAATTTCTTGCATTTCACCAACCTGTTTTCTTAAAATGTTAACAAACCTTTGTTAACGCCAAGAAACTTATAAATATCACAACTATAGAATGCTATGAATGATTTTCTGAACGTACTCCGATGCGCTTTTGTTTTTATTTTCGTCTGCACAAATGGCGGATGAACAAAATCATAAATAAAACCGTGAGACAAATTTCTCATCGACGGAGAAAGAATTGTTAATTGAAATGGTAACGAAGTGTAAGGATATCGTGGAAAATAAGAGGACGGATGCGGTGAATGCAAAAGAGAAAGATGTCGCGGGGTAAATATTGGAAACGAATTTAATTCAAATGCATGTGTCACTACTACAAGCACCAAACAACTTGTCAGTATTACGTAAATTTAAAACGAGGTGCGAAGAACAAGTGCCTTAAACGTTTCAACACGGGAGGTGAGCAATTTATTATCCACACAATTCAGTGAATTATAAAACCTCAAAGTTTAATAACAAAGCTAAGGCGAGATCGGCACATTCCTTTCGATGTATATTCTAACTCATTATTACGTAAATTTAAAACGAGGTGCGAAGGACAAGTGACGTGAACGTTTCAAGACGGGAGGTGAACAATGTATTATCCACATAATTCAGTGAATTATAAAATCGCAAAGTTATTAATACTTGAAGCAAAGGCGAGATCGCCTTATTACTTTCGAGTCATGTTCTAACCTCTCTTGTAATTCCGCAGTAACCTTCATAGCAACATGTTTCGACAGTCTATACCTCCGTAAAACAATTTTCTTCGGATAGTTCCTCAAAATCATTTCTCCTCATAGGGCGTACTCTATTACGAATGCCATTTAGACGATCTTAAATATAGCAAATCGACATCAACAGCTGAGTTCATGCTCGCCATCTTGACTATTTACAATTGTTAAGGACTTAACATTAGAAATTCGGCTTGTTAGTTTAACGTGAGATTTAACACGAGTGTTACGCTAACACTTGTTGGTGAAATGCAATTTTTGTTTTAACTATTGCTAAACCCGTGTTAAGTCTTAACATTTGTTGGTGAAATCGGGCATAAGTGTTCTTATTTTCAAATTATGCATTAGACATTTAAAGGCAAAGCAGTCTAATTTTATAAGCTTTTGTTAAAAAATACTAGCTTTTTTAATCTTTTGGAGTCAAGTCTACTTTTTGTGTCACATATAAGTTTTACTGTGCAGAGAAAACAGTTGCAGACGGATACCCAAATGTTTAGTGGCTAATTTTCGAAATTTTGAATTTGTTTCCAGTAATCCAGTACACTAGAAAGAGGAGGTGACAAATGTCGTTGAGATGTGTAGTGATTTGTTCTTGGGAACTTTTAACTGTCACTGAATCTGACACATAATTATTTTCTTGTATAAGTAATGCTAATGTGCAGGAACCACATTCCTGACAATTTATGGGCTTTGCAATGTTCTACTTGTAGCAGTAATATTTTGTGATTTTAAAATAAAATAAAAAGTTGCAGAATAACCACTGAAGAATCGAAAAAGTACCGAACGAATTTTCTGTAATGTCGTTCATGGTCGATATCATGCAAGTATCGTGAGTATATCAAAGTATGCAGGATCCATCTCTAATAATAATAACAAAAGCAGCAGCAATAATAATAATAATAATAATAATAATAATAATAATAATAATAATAATAATAATAATAATAATAATAATAATAATAATAATAATAATAATAATAATAATAATAATAATAATAATAATAATAATAATAATAATAATAATAATAATAATAATAATAATAATAATAATAATAATAATAATAATAATAATAATAATAATAATAATAATAATAATAATAATAATAATAATAATAATAATAATAATAATAATAATAATAATAATAATAATAATAATAATAATAATAATAATAATAATAATAATAATAATAATAATAATAATAATAATAATAATAATAATAATAATAATAATAATAATAATAATAATAATAATAGTTTATTATATATCAAATACGGTCACATAAAACATAGAGCTTTCAGTGAATAGGTATGGGGCATTATAAATATTAAAACTTTTAAAAAATTTATATATATATATATACTGGGCAGTCAACTATATATATAGTTGACTGCCCAGTAGAACTGTCTTAACGTTTTAACCATCTTTAGTTCGTTTTTAATTCATTGTATCCCGGACTTTGTATTTACGTTCAGAATCTTCCAAAAACATCACACAATTTTTCATAAAACCCACTCTCTCCAAACTAATCTTTTCTACTATTTTGATTTTCTCAAAAATTTCTCTAAAAATTTTTGTTAAAAATACTATGTATTTATGATAGTTGTATGACATCTATCTTCGATTTTCTGAAACCGTGGTCTTATTTTGCGTTCTGAGTGACCATTGTACAGCTATTTTACCGTAAAAGATACAGAGTGATCCATATAAACCTGAACCATTTAAATAGGCCATACATTTTGAACCAATAATAGAACACACGTGCAACTTTGGGAGAATATAATACACAATTGGGAGATTACATTACACTATTTACATCTCATAGAAAATGTTGAAAGTGTCCTCCACCAGCATCTATGCATGTTTGCACTCGTCTCGCCATATTCTCTGAAGTTTTACGGAAAGTATCCACGCCAGTTACAGTATACCACAGGAAAGAAAGTCTCTGGGGCATGAGACTATAGAAAGTTCCCACCCTCCCTGGATAGATTTGACACCCCATGCCAGTTCAGTTATAAACCATTCAAAAATATTCGGACGTCTTCTACTTTTGTAAATGAATCTTCTTGATTTTAGTGTACAGGGTGAACAGGGCGCATGTTTTTTATCGGTTCTACTCCTTGTGCAGGATGCGTTCTGTCACACACATTCGCTATCCTTATCCCACTTTGTAGATGGGCGCATTCCTTTCAGGGACTTACTCTCTGTTGTGGACAGTATTTCGGTTCGAATGAACTCCTTGACAATATCAATTGTCCGTGGCCTATTCTTGTACACTCTGTTTTTTAGATACCCCCACAAGAAAAATTCTGGTGAGCTTATGCCAGGGGATCTGGTGGGCCACAGATATTTTGAGATTACTCGATTATCAAAGAAACTGGTTACAAGTTCCATGTTGTCATTAGATGTATGGCACGTTGCTCCATCTTTCTGGAAATAACCTTCACTCAATTCGATATCTTCTCCGTAAAACTTCAGAGAATATGGTGAGACGAGTGCAAACATGTATAGATGTTGGTGGATGACACTTGCAACATTTTCTCTGAGATGTAAATAGTGTAATGTAATCTCCCAATTGTGTATTATATTCTTCCAACGTTGCATGTGTGTCCTGTTATTGGTTCAAAAGTTATGGCCTATTGAAATGGTTCAGGTTTATGTGGATCGCACTATACCTACATAAAACAATATTGTTGCAGCCACCGTTGTAAGGGGGCAAGCCACAACCAGGGACGTAACTACGGGGAGAATGGGGAAAGCAGATGGTAGAGCTAATTGGTAGGGGTTGAGGACATGAGAAGTGTTAGAGCTAGCACATAGTCTCAAACCACATTAACAAATATATTCTATGATTCAGTAGAGCAGAACAAGGCACTCTCTCATCTTGAAGAGATCAGAGGTGCAATTTAAATATTATATAAATTATAACATAATGAACTATACCTTTGGGTCAGGGTTGCGTAGGTGTCTGAACGAGCTACCTTATGAAGGTTGTAGTCTAGTGTTGATCGACGTCCTTCCTGTTTAGGCTTGAAC
This sequence comes from Mantis religiosa, assembly GCA_030765055.1. NCBI lineage: Eukaryota > Metazoa > Arthropoda > Insecta > Mantodea > Mantidae > Mantis > Mantis religiosa. The sequence continues at coordinate 43,820,153 of CM060960.1, forward strand.
GTACAACAACCCTCTTCTCTGACCAAACCTAACTTCGTCCATAGACTTTATAGTAAGACTGACAGACTTAATAATCATCCACGTACTGACTTCTATCATTTAAATAGGAATCCCACCAAAATGGCCGTCAGTTGATAAGTCAGCGTTTCTCATGATCATGGGGTCATTTTGGGGGCTCCCATGCTAAATTCCTACTTCCTGCTTGGTCATTGGCACTTCCTAGTTCTAGTATTGCACCATCTTGTGCAATCATTGTTTACATAAGTCGCCTAAATCTCCCTTTGTTTCGTTGACAAAGCAGGAAGTATCCAACAGTTCAATGACTCTATCCCTTCATCTAGCAATGTGAACCAACTGATTCACATAGACGTATTCAAACTTGCAATACAGGAAATGAAATGTTGAATTCCAATAATTTGACCATATACGCAACAATACTATTACAAACAATTTAGGTCAGATAATTTTTTGTAGCGTCAGATATTTTCGAGATATTACTTGCTTTTAGTTTGAATTTCCAAATACCTTTTACTTTCTCTACTGCTTATCTACACCATACATATATTCTACATCAATATTTGATCACAAATACATATTTTGAAGCCCTCTGAATAAGAAAATAAAATAGTTTTCTTTAAAAAAATTTCTCTAAAATTTTGATTAAAATCTTTTAATTAGACCCATATTTACAATTTGGTTCATTCAGCTTCCCTTATGAACGAATCAGTATCGATTCCAATTAGTTTGATGGGAGTACTTTCTTCTCCCATCCGATCCTTGTGGTGACGCTTGTGCAAAAGATTGTATTAAAAAAGCAGTGACGACATACCAAAAGCATAAAACCTGTATATTATTGCTTTTTAACGTTGAAGGTATTACAGCTGAAGCATGAAGTTTTATTACTCCCGGAAGTAAACTTCTCACCAACCAAATAATTAAACGGCGAGGTTTATTGCAGCTCAGTCCTTGGTTCTGTAACAGTGTTTGCAGGAGACTCCATACTACGTTTGTATACCCAGAGGATTTATACTTTATTTAAGATCTTTTTTGTGGCGCGTCATCTTTGTGCAATGTGAAACATTGAATTTTATGTCTTGGAGAAAAGCCAGAATTGCATTTTCTAGCTGTTTAAAACCCTGGAATACAGCTCTATTTTGTTCGGGAGCTAATAGGGCGTGACTGTTGAAATCAGAGTACATTTACCCCACACTTACTCGTAAAGTTATACTTTAATAATATAAATTTAAGTACTAAAGTAGTACTTTGATGTTAAGAATAAATAAAATTTGACTTTAACCACTGTAGGAATAATATACATGCAATCACTAGGCCTACATTTCAAGTATAATATTTATTGTGGTTTTAAATTTGAAACGTGGGCCGCGCCATAGTTCAGTGGTTAGACCGCTTTTCTCTCACCTAGGCGGCCCAAATTCCATCCCAGGCGACCGCAAAGTGGGATTTGTGGTGGACAGCATGGCGCTGGGGTGGATTTCCTCAGGGTCCTCCGGTGCCCCCACCGTCATTCCAGCAATTGCTTCATCAATTATTCATCTCAGGCGTTGGGCCAACCCCTCATCTCAGGTCAGATGCTTCGACTCCATCGCTCTGAGGTAACCCAAGCGCCTCCTAACGTCATCATTAACGAGAAAGGGAGAAAAAATAATTTGAAATATAAAAGCACAGCTACAACTTGTTTTAATTCAGTAATTAACAAATATTTCCTTATATGAATCAATTACCGTAGGTTGTTACTCAAATATACCAACAAATAAAACAATCGACTAGCCAACGTCGATTGGTATTAGCCAACAATGTTTATGACACGGCCTTGGTCTAAGTAGCCGTATATTCCAGAAAATAAAATTACAACCAATTTTTCCATTTTATTATAATTTAATTGAAAAAGTAGTAAAAATTTTTTAATGATTACATTAAGTGTTGGATTAAATATTGTATGGTACAAGAGTTATTTATATACTTGCGGAAATTAACAAAACCTTCCACTCGTTACGGCGTATTTTAAAAGGAAATATGTTTACCTTTTCTGGTACTTTATATGCACCCAAAAGTAATGGTAAATGCTGAGCGACGTTTATCGGGGAGTCGAACCTCCACCTCTTATTTACCAAGGAGTGCCTAAGCATCTCCATGACTCTTACCTTGGGCTAATACCGCGTCAACCCATCTGGGATGACAACCGAAAAGCTTAGTGTGGTCGCTGTTGATCCAGCACACCATGCTCCTAGCTCTGGAGGCCAGTACCAGTCCGTCCGTCTGAGGTGCTGGCTGGCTGTATAAAGCCAGAATGTTTTTACTGTGTGCCCACCCGTTAAGGGTTTTACCGCAGGTAGCATTTTTTATTTCGGAATATTGTAGGTTGGGTTGTGGGTTCTTAGGAAAACTTTTGATGCAAGGAAACATATAATGTTCCTCGGGGTGTAGGAAAGGATGTAAAACCTTATCCACCCTGGTATTCTATTTCATACTTTTAAAATTTGGTTGAAGATTTTTATTCCAAACAGCTTAGAAGAATTATGTGGAGCTCAGCTTTAGCTACTGTTAGGATTAGCTCCTGGGTTATCTCGGGTGTCCACAAGCCATGAAGGGTACCCGGAACAGCATAAATCGGCGTCTAGTGGGGTCATAATCTCCCAAGGATATAAAAAGGGCGGTTTTATGATGTGGTAAAACTTTGATGCCCGACGACTAATTTCATCCTCCACGTACGGAAGAACCGAGACTTCGTGAGCCAACCTGGAAGGTAAAGAGCGACCCACAGAATAGATGGACCGTAGTCCTCTATTCTGTGTACGTTGAAGCCATGCCAGTCAGCTGTAGGCATATAGCATCAACGGAATTGCCAGCGCTCGGAAGAGGTGTCACTTTAGCCCAACCGGCATTGAACCCGACCCCAGCATTGGATACAGGGAAGCATTTGCTCCCTGCACCTTTGCCGGGAGGTCCCTGATGTGGTGGCGGAAAGTTAAACCTCTGTCCAGTTTGACTCCAAGCTACTGGACGGAGTTAGTCCACTGTATCCTTCGGCCTCGGAAGCTGAAGTTGGCGCAGTCTGCGGGGGGTTTTGGAGCTTTGTAAAGAGTATGGCATAACTTCTGGCCGGGTTAATGGACATCCGCCAACGCCGATACCACTGTTGTGTAAGGCGGAGGTGTCTGTAAGGGGTTGAAGGCTCTGATGATGTGTTTGTCTTTGCAGAACAGAAGCACATTGCCCGCCTCGGTAGCGTAGATGGTAGCATGTCTGCCTCACGTTCAAGAGCTCCCGAGTTCGAATCGCGGTCAGGATGAGCTACCTGAATAAGATTTTTCCGGGGGTTTCCCTCATCCTGAATGACGAATGTCAGGTAACTCTAAGCTCCATGGACCCTGGACCCATTTGGGCATCATTTCACCCATTTCATTCATCGTCCGATATGACTTAAGGTTGGAAGACTTAAATTAAAGAAAAAGAAGAAGCACGTCGTCAGGTATTGTACCATTTCGACTCGTGGTTCTGTGGGGAAATCTGCCATAAATACTTTGAATAAGGTGGGAGATAGTACAGAGCCTTTGGGGACTCCACCTCACACAGGTCTTTGTGTTGATGTTTTCCGCGCGACTGTGACTTGGAAGGTGCGGTGTCGTAGGAAGCTAAGTATTATGTTAGTACCCTTAGGCCCTCAACCCCGGCTTGGGCGACCAGATCAGCCAGTAGGTATCGGGAACATCCCGTCGAGTCCAACCCAATCCGAACAGCTCCCATCAGGAGGACCGCGAATATTCGGTCCGAGGTACTTATAGGAGAATGCAGCAGACAAGAGCTATTCAAATCTAGTTACTGCGTGACAGCTTTAACATTCTCTTTCAATGGCCAAGAGAAAAGTAAGCATATTTAAATATTCAAACCAATAACAAGGAATATCTCGGAAATGGTTAACCTAACAACAAATGTATTTGGCACGAATTATTTATTTAAGTGCACAGTACAATTTACGATGAATTAAATGATGCTCAAATGAGCCCAGGATCCATAGAGCTTAGAGTTATTAGACATTCATTTTTCGGGATACGGAAAACACTGGAAAACACCCAATCACCCTGACTGAGATTAGAACTGGGGACCTCTTGAACGTGAGGCAGACACACTACAGAGGCGGGCACAGATTTTGATTAGCTATTACAGCACAGAGCGTATTTTATTTTCTTATCTAAAGGGGTTTATTATCGCTTAAAATAGAAAGGTCGTTATTTTTCCAAGTCGTAAACTGAACTTAAATTTCCATTCATTGCTTTATACATGTATACGTATAAGATTAAAGGGATATCTATATGAGAAGATAGCTTTAATACGAAAAGCCGTATACGAAACACGCAGTTCTTGCTTTAGAATAATATGAAATCTGCTTCAGTACTTAAATATTTAGAGAGATCATGTGTGTTGGTTTCTCCTTTAAGAAAAGCGATGGAAACAGTTCATTTATTAACCTCTATTAAATTTACTATCTATTCTGGTACCGATTGTACGTATATTCCGAGAAAAATATATTGCAGTTCACCATTATAGCAGACGCAGAAATATTGATTACTTCCCTATAAACAGCTGTTAACGTGTGACACAGTTTAACTTTAAAACAAAACATTGGTAACATTAAAAAAAGAAACTTGATTTTATCTTGAGATATTTAACTTCAGGTGCTTCATTTATAAATGTTTTGAACTCTTCAGGTGTATATGTTATGGCTTTTTTAACTTTATTCCCTTCTGATTTGCGTTTTAGTAAGTTGTTAAGTTTTGAGTATTTAGATAAGTCAATTTGGTGCCTAATGTTGAGTGTTGATTTCAAAATAGAACAGTGAGTCCATAAGATCGATGATTTCATATTTTGAAACAATTCTTCGAAATACACTAGGAATATATTTTCTGAGAACGAATTTATACCTTTTTATATTCTCCAATCCATGAGTTGTAAATAGAATTTCTCGTACATCTTTATTGACTTCTGTGGCAACAAGTTATTGATAACTTTGAGTGCTTTTGCCGTAATTTCTGGAGGTGTAAGTTCAAGTCACTGTTACTAGTGTTAGACATTTTGACTTTTTTATAAACTTTTTTTTATAATTTTTTATTGATCGATCAGCAGTACAATGCTTTACAGATCAGAGTGAAAAGAAGGTAACAGTACAATAAGAACAATAACACTCAGGGGTATGCTAACAGGCCGCCCCCTATCTACATTAAGTTAGAACTCATGTAATACTCTCTGAGAACTTATGTCAATATTGAAGATGTAAGACCTTTTTTCTCTAAACTGGTGCTAGTACAGTTGTCGATAGATACGAGAATGATCGATACTTGCGCTTTCACAATGTTACGTGGCCACTTCTGATTGGTCGAATACCAATACTTGAATGAACAGGTGTACTTTAATGAGGCCCATTAAACTACTGCTACCAGTGATATAAATACTTGAGTTTGGCATGGTCGAGCATAAACAAAATTAAAGCTTCACAAAGTTATGGCTGTAACGCTACTATACTTGGACACTAAGAGCCATATTCATAATTATCACTTTGGTCTAGACTATCTTCCGACTAACTTGGTCTGGACCAAAGGCGGTCTAACTTTTTGGTATTCATAGACGATAAAAAGCATTGGATCAAGTAAAGCCATGAACACCAGCATGGAGCAATTGTTACAAGACGTAGAAAGGTTCTTCTGTGCATGTGTGTGTCCCAAGGAGTGCTAAACAAACCACAGTGAATCTACAAGTTTATAAATCTCTGTGGTAGTTACACAGCTGTTTCTTAATCATTCTTACGGTTGCTGCTGCTGTTTGAGGTTCAGTAACTAAGTTTGGTGTGCTGTGAATATGGATAATATGAAGAAGCGTGGTATCAATTGGTCAGAGGAAGACCAATGTTTTCTCTTGTCCAAAAAAGAATCAACATTATAGAAAATAAATCCGTGTCGACGAATACAAATGTGAGAGAGGAGGAGGTATGGAGGGAAATTTATAACGAGTTTGCTGATAATAGGGCTTACTAATATCGTGTCAGGTCAGCAGTGTTGTCTTGATATCCTCCTCTTGCATAATACCGAAGTGCTGTTAGGATTTGAGTGTCAATTGAGATACTCAGGCCTCGTTTATCGTCCCTGACGTACACGTTAGGACGAATCACTTCTATCAGCTTTCTGGCTTTCGCTACACTAAAACTGTATCTGCTTTTGAAGCTTAGGTCGTCGTACTTCGCAATAATTTATAAGTTTTCCTCGGTCGTCTTATTTCACGAATTCTACGCACCACAGCTACTTTCATCACTTCATAGTCCGCCTTTAATCTATCTCTTGTAGGCGTACCAAAATGTGAGCTGGACCAACGTGTTTAGTCCCTGGACTATCGCTAATACCAGTTTATGAATAGCAAAATCGATGGTCCACCGTTAGTCCACCGGAAGCAGCAAGTTGGTTCGGACCAAGGCTGACTATGAATACGGCCTTAACGGACTTAAGGGATGGGAGTTCGATAGGTTTCAAAAAATCCATTTTTTATTTTTCATGTTAACAAATTATATAATTCTTCAGCTTTAAAATGATATATAACATAGCTTATCAGCTGGTATTAAAGCCCTTTAATTCGTCAATTTAAACTTGGCGGTGTAATGATATGCCCACTTCCTGGGAATGGTGCTTAATCTTTGATCGTGATTTCCCAAAACCTTGATTTTTCATATTTAGGTGCATGTTTCTCAAAAACTATAAAAGATATTGACACAAAATTTGTAGTGGTTATTTGTCAATGTTCCTTGAACACATTCGGCTAACATTTATATTCATGTGGTTTATAAAATGGATGAAAACAAATATTCAGTCCTTGAAAATATTACCCTTTTTACTCAAAACTAATTAATTTTTTATGTGTATAGTATAAACTATATGTGATTTTCATTTAGCTGATATTATAAAACTGTATCTTAGGTTATTTAGGATAAAACTTGGTGCATGTAGCTTTAAATTCCTACAAGTAAAGTACACCTGAAATATAGGGTACAATATTTTTTTCAGGACACACGGTGTGATTTATGCCTTTTTTGCATGCACCTATGTGAACGTAATTTAAATATTATACAGTAGTTAAATGCACACATCCTAATACAGTAATCATACAGAACTTCAATTTCTGATAATGTTTAGTTTTCTATATATTCAAATTTTAATATTGGTAAAAATTGTCTGGGTAAAAATAACCTCCCAGCACTCTTAATAACAAATTAAAGTGTTAGAGAAACGTTAGGAATTTTGAATATAAATGAAAGGTTAAAAGAAATCAAACAAAAGTAGAATGAACATGTTGAAAGAATGCTAGTTAACAGACGTACTGAACAAATGATGCAGTATTATCCTAAAGGAGGTAGATCAGCGGGAAGACCAAGGAAACGATGCCTGGAGGACTTTGAAGGCGGATCAGGTACCAGACAGGGATATAAATTTATTCTAGGAATTGAAGCTAGATTCATCTTGTATAAAAAAGATAATACGTTTTAAGACACGAATAGCAACTCTGCATGGTTGATCCATAGAGAGTAATTACAACAAATGAGGGGTGACAACTGTAATTCCCCAAGAACTTGGTGCACACGGCAGGTCCATCCTTCATTGACGGTATTTCCATCAGTTAAGGATGGCTCCCGCCCTGAGGTCCTATTTTTAGTTCTTGTTTGGCAGACAGTTGCTGTCACAGCTGAGTGTCACTTTAAGTACAGTACATTCTATTTTTAACGCTACTGTTTTCGAGACAAGCAGCTGTATCGAGTTGATTCAGAAGGTGTCGACCTGGGAAAAGTTTAAATTCTATGTTTCGTGAGCAAATAACGTCATGTTTGCTTCCTCTACAAGTAGGTAGTGAAGTGTTGCAGTCCACTCAAAAATACGATAACTTGATTTTTTTTATCTATCCAGATTTATTGAACCCTATTTTACACAGTGGTATATTAGGGTTAGAGTTGATACATAAAAAATATACAATTTTAACAAAAATATTTTAAATACTAGAATGAAGAAAATATGTTTTAATCTGATGCATATTAATTTAAACTATTTCAGACATTTCAACACTGAGTTTATAAACATCATGAAGTACTTATACTGTTGTGGCTACATTAGCAAAGATGTGAGCGGAGCAGAAAATTCAGTTCCTAGAGTCTAGTTGAATATTAATTCTTGTCTTTCTCTCCAGAAAATGGGACAACAGAAAAGGAGATGAACCACAGTTTGAAATTCTTCAGCACACATGCACTCGGGGTTGGATGTTAAGTGAAAGCGTGATAAGTATTCACCAAATTTATCATGTCCACTTAAAAATTGTGTCAAAACAAAATTTGGTACAAAAGTTTCACATTTTCTTCTGTCATATACACTAGGGGGAAAATAATGTTTTTGTTAAACTTCCATTTGGGGTTGTTAGCCATTATTGGTTCCATTCTTCAAGAATATGTTGATGTATTATTCTCCTTACAGTAGAAATAGGACATAAAGAGTATGTCACAGGAAGATTGGATTCTGCAGCCTTCTTAGCCAAGCAATCAGCTCTCTCGTTACCTAAAATTCCACTGTGTCCTTTAACCCATCCCATGCAAATATGTCCTGGATGGTTTTGAAGCAAGGTTCTGATTTCATGTGCTAATGAATTTAAATTGTATTTATCATTAATAGCGAGTAGAGCTGATTGTGAATTACTAGGGCACTGTTCCCATTAACAGTACACCATTTTATAGCTTCTTTAATTGCTAAGAGCTCCGACTGGAATACAGAACATTCAGGTGACAATTTAAACATGGAGTGAGTTACTTCCGTTTGGTTTTCGTAAACAACAAAAGCACATCCTACTGCAGATATATTATCTTCAAATTGGTAACGCGAACCGTCTGTATATATGTAATAATCATGAAAATTACATATTTCCTTTGAACAGGTTACAGAACTTGATGGGTGTCCTGCTGTGGTAGGATGCTCCGGGATTTGTAGTTTTATGTGAGACAGATAAGACGCACATTCACGTTCATGTCTTAAATTCGTAATAGTTTCTGTTGATAAACCAGTAACTTGATAACTTGATAACTTGATTTAATTTTAAATATATTTTTGAGGTCTTCTGGATTCAAAGACCTGATTTATTTTCTTAAAAAAGTTCACTAAGATTTTCTATAATCCCAATATCCGTAACTATCTTTACATAGAAAAATATTAATTATTTCTGGTATTCCCAAAGGAGGTCTTAATGACTTTGATTTAAGAAATTTTTATGACAAATAAAATACAAATCTTGACTTTTTTGGGAATGTCCTCAGAAGTTCTCTTCATTCTGACTGACTTGTATAACTGATAAGTCGTAGAAGACGCCCGCTTTTACTACATACGGCACCGCAGGCGATGACATTGATGATATATGAGATGAAGAAGGAGCACAGGTGAAATGAGATGGCGGGGAAAACCGGAGATCCCGGAGAAAACTCGCCCCAGCGCCGTGTTGTCCACCACAAATCTCACTTTGCGGTCGCCTGGGATCGAACCCGGGCCGCCTTGGTGAGAGCCAAGCGGAAGAGACACGAAATCTTACTACACAAAAAATATAGCTCTTGTTAAAAGCACAGTTTATGTGATATACATTTCTGTGGTGTTAACCATTTACGAGATATTCTTTGTTATTGGTTACAGTTTCAAAACACGTTATACTTTTCTTAACTGCAAATCGGCACTGTGTGTGGCGCTCCTTCCCCATGGATATGCAAAGAGAATGGAATTTGAAGCCCATTACGTAGCGACCTACATTTAAAAAAAATGACTATCACTTTTCTGTCTTTTATTTTCCTTATAAGTATCTACCTTGAAGTGTGTGAATGGGCTTATGATTCCCCATCTTCCCCATAGTTTGGAAGTGTGAGATTGTGTGCGTAATCTAATGATAAAAAATCTGCATATCTAATAGCCCGGTTTCGGGAATATATACCAGGCTTTATTTTCCAAACTTCATTTTTAACTTTATTACACAAAACAATTTACAAATTTTGCCGATATAATCTACTTGCTGCCTTAACGAACTAACTAAACCTACAGATTACTGGAATCCAGTAAGCTTACAAATCGACTCATCTAATCTATCTTAAGCAGTCTTTTAATGGATAGAGTCAACATGAAAAATTCAATGCCATGGCCGGGATTTGAACCACGGATCTCCTGGTTTCCATCCAGTCGCTCTTAACCTTTGAGCTACCATGGCCAACGTACCGTCCTGACATTAAATTTTCCATTTGACTCATATATTTCCCCGGTAGACCACTAGGGGCTCTCGCATCCGAGATACACAATAGTAAGTCGCCACAAACGGTGTATCTCGGACCCAAGAGTTTGCCGAGTTCCAAAATTCCGTTATAGGAATCAATGATGGCAAATAAGCTGGTGGACATATGCAACTTATACCTTTTAGAGGGAAGTTAGCGTTAGTGAGGTTGAGAATGGAAGCATTAAATGATAAAACATAAAACAACATCAAAGAATTATAGATAAATTAACCAAAACTAAATGGCTTATACAAAGAGACGAGCATTTTATTTTACGTGTTTGATAATACTAAATAAAGCATTTGTAACTGAAAAGAAAGCTGTTGATTTTACAGTAAGTGGTTGAAAGTATTGTACAATTAAGATCATAACAAATTGCTTTGAAGTTAAACATATAAATATTATAATTGATGTAACTATTTTTACAATTCATATTTTTAATGAAACTAAATTAATCGTGCGCTCGTTGAACTCCCTTCAGCTATTCCATCCATCAAAACCATATCCGTTATTTCAGCGTTCGTATAGCGCTCCATATTGCTTGGATTTGCTATCTAAGTACGCGCAAAATCCTCCCTGTTAGGGCGGAATGTGTAGTTCTACACCGAAGAGCAACCTTGCAACTGTCAGAGTTATTAGTCGACTTTTTCACAAGTAACTGCCCTTTGCCACATTACCTGAAAGGTAGGCTAGGGTCACTTATAAAGCGTAAGGAGCAACGCTTTTGTTTTCGTGGCCGGTGCGTGCCAGTAAAAACTTTTTAGGTTTGCACACCAGTGGTTCCTTCGTTGCCTAATCACAAAATCATGTAATATTTAATGCTGTATAAAATGATACCTAACAGAAGTTCGAAGCTGCGACACCAAAATTCGGTCTAGTTAAGTTATAAACTACGCAACGGCTATAATCGTTCGGTGTCGTTTTGAAACATCCTGTATATAGCTGTTGACAATCGTTTACAAATGATGTAGTTCGTATGAGCTTGCCGTACAAGATAAATGCCCAAGAGCGGTTCGTCGATTACGTATATAGTTTCTCTCAAAGAAACACCAGAGTTGCACCTTTTCTGAATCTTGCACGAGACCTAAAGAGCAGCAGATGTATGGAGGAAAAGACCCTTCTGAGAGCAAGGGCAGGAGGCTTAATATCGAATAGAAGCAGAGATATTGGGTTCCTTATTGTGTGTTCGTGGACAGATGCAGACAGTCCTTATCTTCAGGGAAACAGAAAAATGGAGAAAGGAGTGCTTTTACTTTATGTTCTGAGAGTTTAAATTAAGGATTGTATCAGCAAACTAAATCTGTGTGGGATGACTAAGATTAATATGACTCAGAGGCTGGGAATGGGTCCAGAAAAGAGAAAAAAAAACGATTACATGAAAGATCAGAGCACTATAATGATGCTGTACATTTGCTTTTTATTCCCTGGCAAGATAACCGTAATAATAATTATTATTATGATGATATTAATGATTACACCAAAAAAGTATCCATTTTCACCCCTATAATTTATTATACAGGTTGTTGTGAAACGTCACCGAACGAATATAGCCGTTTCTTAGTTAATAACTACAGGTAGACTGCAAACAAATTGCGGTCGGTGTGCGCATGCGTGAGGAGAGCCTTCTCCCCTTCTACGCCATCCAAGCATCACGTTACTCCCACCCCTCCCTTCCTGCAGAGTGCAAACAACACGAAGTGCATGTATTTTAATGCTGTATTGATTTTCAAAGTTGAGAGAAAATGACTACCTCGGACATGACCTCACAATCGACCAACAAATATATAGAATCATAGTTTCTCTCAACCCTGAGGAACAAAGCAGTGATTCGGCAGAAAATGCAAAGAGTGAATGTAATAGTGAATGCGAAAGCGAGTTAAACAGATATCCAGTGCAGCCCGCGCGATGGAGGAGAGGCAACCTAAAATAACGATGGAGGAGGAAACCAAAAGGACTCCAATGGTGGTAAGCCACGCCTCCAGCTGCATTTTGTTCGCGGTCTAGTTATAGTCCGAGTTTTGATGTAGCAGCTTCGAAATTCCCTTAGGTACAATTTTATGCAGCATTAAATTTTACTTTATTTTGTGATTAGGCAGCGCAGGAACCACTGGTGTGCGAACATCAAAAGTTATTGGGATGCACTGGCCATGAAAACAAAAGCATTGCTTCTTGCTTGTTATCAGTGACCCTAGCCTTGCTTTCAGGTAATGGGACAAAGGACAGTTACTTGTGAAAAAGTTGATGACTTGGACAGTTGCAAGCTTGCTCATTTTGCTATGATCTTAATTGTACAATACTTTCAACCAGTTACTATAAAATCAACAGCTTCCTTTTCAGTGACAAATGCTTTATTTAATATTATTAAACACAGTGAAATAAAATGCTCGTCTATAACCTTATCTACAATTTTTGATATTGTTTTCTGTTCTGTTTATCATTTAATGCTTCCATCCTCAACCTCACTAACATTAACTTCCCTCTATAAGGTATAAGTTGCATATATCCAACAGCTTATTTGCCGTCATCGACTGTTATAACGGAATGTTGGAAGACGTTGAACACCCATAAACAAATAACTGGCTTCTTTATTGCGGTTTCATAAGCCAAAGAAATTCTTAATAGTAGCAAGCTACCGTGACCATAACCATGAGGTGCTGGCTGTATATAGCCAGAAGGATTTTGCTGCGTGCCCACCCGTTTAGGTTTTTACCACAGGTAAGGTATTCGATACGGGATTTTGTAGCATGGATATGGTGTACGTCTTGAGGTTGATGAATTTTGTGAGCTTACAATTACTGTACCTTCAGGGTGATAAGACAGGATGCAATACGCAGCACCCTGGTGTTTTTAATTCAGTTTTGGGTTGGGGAGAATTTTGTTGCCAAACAACTTAGGAGATTATGTTGAGCTCAGGTTTAGCTGCTGTTAGGATTAGCTCCTGGGTTATCTTGGGTGCCCGCATGCCATGCGGGGGACCCGATGTTGTCTAGAACGGCGTCTAGTGGGGTCATAATCACCTAGTGATCTAACAAGAGCGCTTCTATGAGTTGGTAAAGTTGCGTAGAATTTTGATGCCCGGCGCCTAACTTCGTCCTCCACATATGGAAGTCCCGAGGCTTCGTGAAGCAGCCTGGTAGGAAAAAGCTACCGTGGAGTATTTCGGTATGTTTACATACAGCTACAGCAGGCGGCACGGTATGTCACCTACCTGAGAACTTCGATAGTGTGAGGCACGCGGCGTTGTTCCTGTCATTGCCTAATCCACACTCATTCTGAAGCGTTTTTATGCTCTCTTTTGGAGGTATAATCTTTAAATGTCACATAGAAGCTGAGCTATTGGTTCGGTGTCATTCCGAAACACTCTGTGTTGATGTTATAATATATATATATTATAAATATTGTAAAGTATATATATTACTTGTTCCATTTATACCCCACCTTTAAACCAATGGTCATATCGAAGGTGTTAGCTCTATTCGTTGGGTTTTAATCATTAGATCACGCACACATTTGCACTCTCATTCATACTTCCAGACTCTGGGGAAGATGGAGAATTATCTTGGCCGGAGAAAAATCTCCAACCCGACCGCTGGGAATCGAACTCGGGACCCCTAGCACAGCAGGCAGGTGCTGTACCGACTGAACTACGGGGCCAGTCTAAAAATCTATATTGTATATATTGTAAAGTGGATATTGAATGGAAACAGATTCAGTCATTGGCAACGTTTATGTGCAACCTTAAATTAAACTGAAACAGTTCCAAGTACTTAGACATAGAGTTCCTACCGTGACTCATCGGACTTACTTTTTCTTAAAGAATCTTAATTATTCAACATAAACATTGTCCCGTTGAAAGTAATCCCTCTCACAAGTAACACATTTTTGCTAGCGCATTTTACAGTCTTGGAAACACTTCCGGAACGCACCTTTCGTTACGCAGTTCAGCTCCTTCAACGATACTGAGACGGTTTCTTCTGTGGACCGCATTCGGGGGGCCCTGTTTGGATTCCCGTGGCCGATATACCTGACTCGTGGTCTTTTTGGGGGTTTTCCTGGATGGCCGGGCGAATGCTGTGGAGGTTAATTACATCCTCCGAAGTTCCTGCCCCTCCATTTCACCTCCATTATTATTTCACATCATCTGGTGGTCTCTTTCAGGGTAGAAGTGTCGGCGGGTGTCTCGGCGTTGCATGGCAGGATGATATCCTCTTGGTAAAACTTCCTCCTCTGGTACGATGGTCCCGAACCCGGTCTGGTGTGGCCGTTTTTGGACCACAGTAAGATGGAATGCCGGTTGTTCTGGCCTGCCGGGGAGTTTCCAACTGGTAAAGTGTATAGACCCTGCTCTCTGCACTATCGTGGCTCCCACTCTCTGTCTCCTCTCGCCTCATCCTTCCTTCCTGATGTGCCCACTTTGGTACATAGGTACAGTAGACCAAGTTTTGACATCCGTAGCGTAGTCCAATCCAGTCCTTCAGCGATTCTGTTTTACCTCAGTGGTAGCAAAAGTCCTTTCATAGTTTTCTTCAGGCTCGGGAATAGAAACAAGTTGCAGGGAGATATGTCCGGCGAATACGCTCACTGAGATAACAACACCTTTTTGACAAAAAACCACAAATATGTGAGAATGGGAGGATTAACGTGATGCTATTTACAGGAATGGATCTGTCAAACCTTTGTGGTGTTCCGGCAATTTTCCAGAACCATTTTCTTCTTCCACAGTCGTCAGTAATTGATGTGCGAGGGCGTTTAGCACGGTCGTTTTGAGCGTTTCCACCACTCGCAAACTCTTGTCAGTGGATTCGCCAAAAGACACAATAGCGCTGCAGTAAAATTTCACCAAACACTCAAAAGCACGTATGGTGTCAATAGTAATGCACATATTTAAAACATCTCAAAATACAAATTACATTAGCAACTGTGTACCAACGAGATAAATACATGTTTTGAAAATCGAATGTATAAAGCTGGCGAAGCTACTTCTACTACTAGATAAATAAGCGACGCCTGTTTTGTATGCACAATTATAATTGTGGACTGTTGGTCGCCACACGCTATGCCACGAAGTGCTGTGAGGATCATTGACCTAAATTTCGTACATTCCAGAAGGCCACAGAGTTAAGATGGCAGGAAGTTTGGCCAAGGATCCAGATGAAGCAATTACCAACATCCAGTACAAAGAAGCCTTGAAATCCCTATCACACTGTCCTTTGAAAGTCATTTATCCTTTAATGTATACAATATGAATATGAAATGTTACATTCCATTAATTTCTCCCAAATTCTTCAACGAGCACTTTCTAAAACAGCTATTATTACCTAATATTTCCTTGTAGATACAGTGGGAATTGAGAAATAAACTAGGCTTAAGCTATAGTGACTTGATCACTATGTAATAGCTTTGAAATTACGTACTCTTTGCTTGTCTGGGGTAGGGGCGAGTCAAAAATTCAAATAACAAAGAATAACTCAGAAATAGTTAACCACAACCCCTTCAAGTCATAAACTATGAGCTTTAACTAGCGCACAGTCTTTTGTACCAATGTCTTAGTATTTGTTAAGGCATTTTTCAGAAAATCAAAATCGTCGAAAGAAAGTTTGACGTAGACTATTTTCTTGAACATTTACGTGTCATATCTTTGAAAGATACTGAACTTAAATACCAAGTTGGGTATTTGACCGACATTTTGTTCTTTCATTATGACGTTCACAAACACATTGATTTGATTGGACATCATTATTATTTATGAGTTTTGTTATATTAATTTCACATTTAGTTATTTTATATAGAGAGGATTATATATAATTTTTAAAATAATTTTTTTTGGACCAGGGAGTCTTAAAACGTGTACTTAGGGTGAAATCTCGATATAGAATTGTAGGGTAAAAACTTTCCCTGAAAAAGTTTGATTTAAATCTCATATTACCCTCCATATTTACAACACTGGCAGACTTAAATATCATCAGTGACAGTATTGTGTTCGCTTGTCATTGTTTTCAGTTTAGAAAGCGACTGTCAACTCTAAGGGGAACCGCAAGTCTAGTGGAGAAGTTGCCTAACAAGCACGGCGTTGTATCCGAGAAGTATTGATACCGTAACGATGTTAATACTAAAACGTAGACAAAATGTTACATCAAAAAGAGTAAAATAAAGTGAGCAGTCCAACCTGTTAATATTTCTTGCACAGATATAACAACGACCATTCGAAGAAGGGAGCCGAGACACAGTTGCCTTACATTACTGATATTCATAATTACCGAGCGTGTGTGACTCACACTTAGGATGTCCTGCCTTCGATTCTCCCACTCTGACTTGGAGCTTTCTCCTGGTAACTCATATCACATTTTACTGCTACACATTTACCGATCCATCATACCATTTTAGGGTGTAGGACCCGGCGACGGCGTTTAGAACGTTGCGGCTGGGCGGGTCTGTACTCTCTATAAAGGTTTCATCTCTACTATCTTTCCGGGTCCACCCTGTCAGACCTGGATTATCCACCGTGAGAACCACAAGGGCTCAGGGACTTGTGAGGGTCGAGTATATGCTTGCACCAGTCGTCTCCATATCTGAACGTCCTTAAGCTCCCTTTTCTCATCCTTCCCTCCTAGGGGTGGTAGTAGTTGCACAAAGGACCTACTGGTCTACGTACACAGCTATGCAGGTGCCCCTCCATGTTCTATAGTGTAATCCATTTAAACCTGAACCGTTTCAATAGGCCATAACTTTTGAACCAATAATAGGACACACGTGCAACTTGGGGAGAATATAATACACAATTGGAATATTACATTACACTATATCTCAGAGAAAATGTTGGAAGTGTTTTCCATCGGCATCTATACATATTTGCGCTCGTCTCACCATATTCTCTGAAGTTTTACGGAGAGTATCCTCGACAATGTTACTTATTTCGGTTCGAATGGATTCCTTGAGAACATTATTTGTCCGTGGCCTATTCTTGTACACTCTATTTTTAGATACCCGCACAATAAAAAATACTGTGGGGTTAGGTCAGGGGATCTGGGGGGCCACAGACCTTTTGAGATTATTCGTTTATCAAAGAAACTGGTTACAAGTTCCATGGTGTCATTAGATGTATGGCACGTCGCTTCATCTTGTTGGAAATAACCTTCTCTCAATTCGATATCATCCAGCTGCTCCACAAATGTCTTGAAGATACCCATTTAAACTTCAGTGTCTACAGTCGTATCTAAGAAAATGGGACCAACGATCTATAGATGGTGGAGGACGCTTCCAATATTTCCTCTGAGATGTAAGTAGTTTAATTGTATTTTCCTAATTGTGTATTATATTCTCCCAAAGCTGCACTTGTGTCCTATTATTGTTTCAAAAAGTTATGGGTTATTGAAATGGTTCAGGTGTATATGGATCCACTATACTTATATAAAGAATGCTTAGAGCTTTCGTGGAGGTTCTCATGTTTAGACTGAACACCCTGATGGTTAGGCAACTTCTCTAACACATGAGTCATGCTGCTGCGGAATTACTAGGCGCGGAGTTAACACCCAGTATAGCGAAATAACATTCTAGTACGTCACAAAACTGTCTCACAATCGAGAACTGCAAAAACCGCAGTAAGGATGTCTGAAGCTTTGTTCTAAAATATTGATTATTTTCCTGGCTGCAGTTTACACAGTGCCCGGTTCTGCAGCCACTAAACATTCTTGTCCAAGAATAATATGTAGTACCATTGTTTCTGAAGTTATTCATGTCCAGTATAGAAGTAATCCTGATGGCTTATTACAAAATTCCTTTAAAATTAAAATAAGAAGGGGAGAATTCTTACACTTAAGTAGACAATGAAATTTTAAAAGCGAATTTTTCAAATACTATACGAGGGCTGTTCAATAAAGAATAATCATAATTTTTACGGTCATAATTTTCCGCACTTAAACTCAATCGTATTATATTCTGTTAGCTTAATGTGAAGCAAACACACCGTGGTAGTTTCTTTGGTGGTACTTCTGGTTCCCGACTGTGAGAACCAGGTAAGTTCAGACATGCTCAGTATCGCCTACCACTGCAATGGAGGTAACATGCAGTTGAAGTTGATGTTAGAGGAAGATCCGGAGTTTCTTTCAAACGTAATCACTGCTGATGAAACTTGGCTACATCATTTTGATCCTGAGAGCAAACAGCAAAGCTCAGTGTGGAAATGTCCTTCATCACCAACCTCCAAAAAAGCAAAAGTTGTTGTTTGAACTGTACCCGGAGGCTAAGGTGCAATTATACAACTTACTTTGATAATTTAAAAGCTTTAATAAATCTCTTATTCACACTGAGAGCTTACTTGCACAATTACACTTAGCTTAAACTTCCTCGAAAGTTAAATTTTGTACACACTATAACTTCACCCTAACACCTGCTATTACATGATTTTGAACTGCACCCGGGAGCTAAGACAATTATAAATCACCGTCGCACGCTGTGGAGTACCTTGTCTCATCAGCCCGGAGAGCTGTCCGAGAGAGGAACCAAAGCAACCTTCACGCGCTCACACGGAGAAAAAGGGAAACACAAAACAACTGGGGCACACGCCTCCTAAAGGAAAGGTGCAGTCAGCTCATGCTTCTGCTGGGAAAATTATGGTCATCTCATTCTTTGATATTCATGGAACGGTTTATCAGCATGTTGTACCTGCACACATGTCAGTAACTGGACAATACTACAGGGATGTCCTGAAAACATTGCAAGTCCATATCAGGCGCAAAAGACCACATTTCCATGAAGCAGGCTGGATGCTGTATCACGATAATGCGCGGTCGTATATTGCCAATGTTGTTGCTGAATATCTTGCAAAAATCAACGTGAAGTGCATCCCTCACGCTCCTTATAGTCCGGATTTAGCCCCATGTGACTTTTTTCTATTCCCTAACTTGAAGAAATGCCTTCGTGGGAGGCATTATCCATCATCAGAAGCAGTGGTGAAGACTGCGGAGGCGATTTTGAAGGATCTCTCAAAAAATGTTTTCCAGCTTGTCTTTGAAGACTGGCAGAAACGCTGGGATAAGTGCATCGCATTCAGGGGAGACTATTTTGAGAAAGACCTTTAAAATTATGAGGATCAATAAAGGTACGTTGTCAAAAAAAATTGTGATCATTCTTTATTAAACAGCTCTCGTATTTATACTAGAGATTGGTTCTCGATACTTGCTATACCTCGATACGATTCTTATTTGGTATCGACATCGAACGATATTTTAGAAAATTCACTGGATACGTTTTTGATACTTCGGGGGTAATTCTGCAATCTTTGTCTTATTTTAAAATCGCAATATATCATTGCCGCAAGTAGAACACTTCAAAGCTCGAGAAATTGTCAGGAATGTGGTACCTGCACACTAAAATTATGTAATATAATAATCGTGTGCAAATTCACCGCCAGTTAACAGTATCCAAGACGAAATCATTGCATATCTCATCGGAAAACAAATTCAAAATTATATAAAAAGTCGCTAAATGTCACACCTGCAACAGTTTTCAATGAAAGACTATTTAGCCCATACCCGACAGAAAAAGAAATATACTTGACCCCAAAAGACTGAATATTTTAATAATTTTTAACAGAACCTTATAAAAGTGGACTATTTTGTTCTAAATGTCTAATGTATAGTTTACAAATAAATACAGAAGATGAAATACTTGGATTGGGTTGGACTCGAGGAGGCAGTGGTTCCCGATACCCGTGGGAGATCGGGTACGTCTCCGGACGGAGTTGAGGGAAGCCATTAGCTTTCCCGGGTACTAGCCTGGATAGCTAGTAAAAGGTGTGCTAGATCCCCAGGCGGCCCCACCGAGGTTGATCAGTAGCCTTCCCCTTTGGGGTTGGCGCGCGAAAATGGCGTATCCACTTCCATCCCGTCTTGTGTCCATCGGACCAGATGTGGGGGCTTGTTAGCTTCTAGATCTTGGCCTATGGAAAGCCCTATGGGGGCGCCGGGCACCCTTTGGGACAGCTCGGATACTCACTGGTTGAAAGAGGCCCGGGTCTTTGTCCCACGGGTCCAGGACTAATGGGAGTAGAACCTCTGGATTCAACTGTCACTAGAATGTTCCATTTATCTAACTTTATCTGTGTCGACAAGTCTTTTATCTCCGGGCTATCCTTAACTGTTTTAGCAGGCTCTGCATCTCCACACTGTGCTATCTAACTGTTATCGCTCCGCGCCGAACCCTTTTAGCGCGCACGCCGCCAGTCGTAATAATGGATTCGCGACAATATCCAAGTTAGCTAATATGACCTTTCAGATCAAAAATTTTGCATTCGGTATTTATTTTATACGCAATACACGTGATTTAACATCAGAAACAGTATTTTCAAAACTCATTTTGTGATTTGTGACGAATCCTTACGTGATAGAGAAAAATGGAAAACATCATACAATTTAGCACACCAAAGTTAGTGAATATCACCTTCCAGATCGCAAACCGGCGAATAAATACTTTATTTCGCAGCGCAGTGTTATATAATGCAATTTTAAATAAATGAAAATTAAATTCTAGAACTTAGAATTATCCTTTCCTTAATGTCTCGTTTAAATTCTCCTTTAACATCTATGGCCATATCGAAGGCTTTTTACCAGTTATAACAATTGTTCATTGGCAGCAGTGATGCCCATTCTCTTATAGTGGAGCTTGGCATTATCTTTGGATATTACATTAAATTTTCGCAGATATATTCAACCTTCAGCCTGTAAGAAATATGGGGAATTATCCTACAAAAGAAAAATTATCACCCTCCAGCTGGGAATCCAACTTGGAAGCACGTGAACACAGAGGCAGACTAAAGATCTTTTATAATTCTGTCTGCTTTACTGAGTTTGTGGCTTCACGAGCAGAGTCTGCCACGAAATACATGGTTAACGCTTAGATGTCCCCTGGCAAAACAGTAAGCACTCCAAAGTCGGGACAAAACAAATAACGGAGGCTCGCCAGCTTGCTCCAGGCAGCGTGACGTCAGTAGCTTACTGTATTCATCAAGAATGTTACTATAAGAAAACATGTTCTGGTTTTAGAACGTTTTAATATGCAGCACACGCACTAACATGTAACCCTACAGGTTGTTACTGCTTTCAGTTATCGCGTACCAATAGTCCCACAAATATGAGTAATAAAAATACGAAAACCTTCCTTCATTATTAAATATATTGTTGAATGATCAATTACCACATTCGATTAATAACAGGCTACACCACCGTTTGTAACGCCTGCCCACTACTATCCCAGAAAAATACTTTGTTTCTCGGTTTAACATGGCAATTTAAAAAGCTCTGATGTTTGGCACTCACACGACTTTTTTTACTCTTTACAAACTACTCTTACAAACACTTATTCCTCTATCTATGTAATTAATCGAACTGAATAACTTCCTAAAGGCTAGACATGAATAGTTGGCCTTGGTTAGCCTCTCTAATTTGTCGGTCCAACCTGCCGTTCTCTACTCTTGTACAAATTATTCTTACAAATACTTATTCCTCTATATAATTAATCGAACTGAATAACTCCCTATAGGCTAGACATGAATAGTTGGCCTTGACTAGCTTCTCTAATTTGTCGGTCCAACCTGCCGTTCTCTACTCTTGTACAAATTATTCTTACAAATACTTATTCCTCTATATAATTAATCAAACTGAATAACTTCCTAAAGACTAGACATGAATAGTTCACCTTGGCTAACCTCTCTAATTTGTCGGTTCAACGTGCCGTTCTCTACTCTTGTACAAATTATTCTTACAAATACTTATTCCTCTATATAATTAATCGAACTGAATAACTCCCTATAGGCTAGACATGAATAGCTGGCCTTGACTAGCTTCTCTAATTTGTCGGTCCAACCTGTCTTTCTCTATTCTTGTACAAACTATTCTTACAAACACTTATTCCTCTATCTATGTAATTAATCGAACTGAATAACTTCCTAAAGGCTAGACATGAATAGTTGCCCTTGGCTAACCTCTCTAATTTGTGGATCCAACCTGCCGTTCTCTACTCTTGTACAAAATAGTCTTACAAACACTTAAAGGAATATAGTAGACTTTAAGCCATAGTCGTATATTTTAAAATCTGCTTGCTTTGTAAAGGCTTTGAAAACCGTTCTCCCTTCATGGCCAGGACGGAACAAAATAATAATATTCATTTTTAAGAAAAATGTTGCATGGCATAGCGTGGAAGTGTATGGGAAAAGATGTGAACAACGGAGTTTGTTTACGCAAGCCTATCACACGTACACGGCGAGTCAGTGTATGTACACGTTGTTCAGATTCAGATCATATATAACGTGATTGAATATTGTAACAAGGAGAAAGAAGCGGATATCAACATTCCTGCTGTGATAACTGGAGTGGCTGCAATGGTAATTTACGTTTGTGTATATATAGTAATTAATTGGACAACCTTTCATATCAGACACACAGCTCACAGTTTTGTCACTTACTGTACGCCGGGTTACTAGTATTCCGTTCTTCATATTCCTTTCGATGCATGTTCTAACCTCTCTTGTACTTCCGCAGTAACCTTCTTAGCAACATGTTTCGACAGTCTATACCTCTGTAGAAAATTCTCTTCTGATATTTCCTCAAAATCGTTTCTCCTCTCAGGCCGTGCTCTATTACGAATGCCATTTAGACGGTCTTAAATATAACAAATTGACATCAACAGCTGCGTTCATGCTCGCCATCTTGACTATTTACAATTGTTAAGGACTTAACATCAGAAATTTGTCTTGTTAGTTTAACAAGAGATTTAACACGGGTGTTACGCTAACACTTGTTGGTGAAATGCAATTTTTGTTTTAACTATTGCTAAACTCGTGTTAAGTCTTAACATCTGTTGGTGAAATCGGGCATTAAAGGTATTAATATAGTTCATGAAGATACTGCAATGAAGTAGACAAAGACACACAAGTGCCTTAGCAGAGGACGCAGGGAAGTTTTCTTTCTACGATAATAGATTGAAGGAGAAGTGGATAATAAAACGTGTGGTCAGGAATAGTTATTTATGGGACTTGTTTGTTACCGAGTGGAAAAATTTAACGCCCGAGG